>OZ018387.1:64672077-65272077 GCA_963969525.1 Ontholestes murinus
TATATTTCAAAAGTATTCTGTCATTAATTCCTTTAGTCGTTTTTTAAATTTAGTATGTGACAGAGTTTTTAGTGATGGACCTATTTTATTATACATGTTCGCTATGTTGTATGAGAATGATCGCTTGAAAACAGAAAACAGAATATAGCGTCGAATGTCATTTGTTTTGTCGTTTTAGTACGTTTAAGATCAAGCACCAACTTTTATAAAGAATAAAATTTTCTGAGAAATTAATATATATATAAGTTACCTGCCGCCCACAACAGGAGTCCCTTTCATCATTATAAAAGACATTCATTGGTGCTAATTACGCAGTTAGATATAGAAATGCTTATGTTAACATTAATACATTATAAATAGACCCCGTTTCATTATTGTTAGTCAGTCTAGCCCAGAATTAATTGTAGTTAAGTACGTACTGTACCGCATAGTAGAATAAAAACCTTTTTAAAAACACAAGTTGTACCATCGAACTTATATTTGGCGCAGTCGGTAGGATACCCGAAGAAGTACTTCCGAACGAATATCGGTCAACGTAACTTCGTCTATATTAATAGTTTATCGGGTATCGAAAAAAAACTCGTCTTCCGTCTACCAGCACCGAAGAGTTCTCCAAACATTGAGAATCATCGCTCTGAGGGCTACCAGTACGAGAAGATCATCTTCAAGACAGCATCGCACCTAGGAAGTCTCCAAACATCGAGAGTATCGCTCCGAGGGCATCCCTGTCGCGAAGACAACAGCAGATCCACAAACTCAAAGGAGGTGATGGACAGTCTGGTGATTTGGTGAGTGCACTTGTTTCTTAGAGGTATCTTTATGCTTCCGTTAAATTCGGGCTCTGACTCAATTCAAACCCCTCATCCTAGTTCACGTTCGCGATCCCCCCGCGCACGAGTAAATAACGTAACTCAAGTAAATAATAATAATATTATAAATCCAGTAAACATGGCTTTAAAAAGCGAATACCTTAACATGATTCCGGACTTCCACGGAGAAGCCGAACTCCTTTCGCGATTCCTTGAAATCAGTGAAAAAATAGTTAATCGATTCTATAATGCAGCCGATCCGGCCGATTTCCAAAATGACTATATTATGTCCACAATAATTTCTAAGATAAAGGGTGACGCAGCGCGAAATATCTCGTCTAACGTAATAACAAATTGGAACGAAATTAAAACAGCCTTATTAAACGCGTACGGTGATAAACGCGATCACTACAGTTTAAATTTCGAAATTTGCAATTTAAAGCAAACCATCAATGAATCGCCTTTTGACTTTTACAATAGGTTGCAGCGATTATTAAACCTCCAAATTTCATATGTAACCACACACATATTTGGCTTAAACGAACGTCTCCATTTAATAAACTTTTTTAGAAATAACGCATTAAAGGTATTATTAAGAGGTCTAAAAGATCCAATTGGTTCATATCTACGTGTTAAAAATCCGATTGATTTAAACGCAGCTTTAAATATGTTGACGAACGATTTTCAAGTAGAATTACTCTCACAAAAAATGGGCACTGTAAAATTAAACCCGCAACAAATACAAAAGCCGCGACCTGTTTTTCAACCAGCTACTTATAAAGCAAATAACAATGTTTTCCAACCGTTTAGAAATGCACCTAAACACGGGCCGCCTAGTAATCAAAATTATGTTCAAAATAAACGTACGAAATTCAATAGTAACAATAATAATAATGGTTATAACCAAAATCGGTATAATCACGGAAATAATAATTTTCAAAATCCAAGGCCTGAATTTCCCAGACCGACACCGATGTCCGTATCGACATGCCACACGTTTAACCGCGAACGGTTCCCAAATAATCAAACGAGAAATAACAATGAATCATTTAACATTGAAACAGAACAAGACAATTTTTTAGGCGATACCGCCTCGGAACCTCTTCAGTAGAGACGATGGGCCTAATTAATAATAACAGTTCCTTACCCCATATTATCGATAACAAACGCAATTTAAAAATAATGATCGACACTGGAAGTTCCAGGTCATTTGTAAACCCTAATATAGCATACAAATTATTTAATAAAAATATTAAAGCAGATCCCTTCGATGTAACCAGCGCACATGGTACATCCCATGGAGATCACAGCACAGAAATATCTTTTACAAATTTGTTTAAATCAAATTTTGCTAATAAATTAAAATTCTTTCTTTTTGATTTCCATTCGTCCTTTGATGTCCTACTCGGACTGGACAATTTAACTAGATTAAAATCCTGTGTTGATTTTGAACGGCACTTATTAGTTGCCCCTAATTGTGAAATTCCGATTAAATACGGAAATAATAATAATTCTGTTTCCCAAGGCATCAAGCGTACATTGGTCCCTGCACGGACTCAGCAAATTATTGAAGTAGACATAAAAAATGTTAAAAATGGTAATGTAATTATCCCGCACATGAAACTCGAACACGTGGAGGTTCAGGAATGTGCTACTGCAGTAAAAGATTATAAAGCGCTATGTTGCGTTGTAAATAAATCTGACCAAGACCGAGATGTCTTTCAAAAAAAACCCATTGTCGTTAGCGAACTCAATGAATATGAGATCATTAACCCCAGAAAAATAAATAATAACCATAATAATTACAATTCATTAAATATGAGTAAAATAAAATTTGATCACTCCAAAATTCGGTCAATGCACATGAACGATGAGGAGAAAAAAGTAATTCATTCTCTTATTTCCGAATATGCGGATATATTTCATATTGACAATAATAAATTAAGTTTCACCAACAAAATAAAGCATAGCATTAAAACCACCGATGAAATTCCGGTTCACGCGAAAACATACCGCTACCCGGAAGTACACAAAATCGAGGTAGATCGTCAAGTAAACGAAATGCTTGACCAAAATATAATTAGACCGTCGTACAGTCCGTGGTCATCCCCTATCTGGGTTGTGCCGAAAAAAATTGGACGCGTCTGGCAAACGTAAATGGCGCGTTGTCGTCGATTATAGGGCATTAAACGACAAAACCATAGGCGACCGTTATCCATTACCCAACATAACTGATCTACTCGATAAATTAGGTCGATGTCAATATTTTTCGACGCTTGATTTAGCGTCCGGGTTCCATCAAATAGAAATAGAGGAAAATGATATACCCAAAACGGCATTTAACACCCAAAACGGCCATTACGAATTCTTGCGGATGCCGTTTGGCTTAAAAAACGCCCCTGCTACCTTTCAGCGCGTTATGGATAACATCCTACGCGGAATTCAAAACGAAAAATGCCTCGTCTATATGGACGACATAATAATATTCAGCACTAGCCTGCAGGAGCATATCGAGAGCCTAAAAGAAGTGTTTCAAAGACTTAGAGAATCAAATTTGAAATTACAATTAGATAAATCGGAGTTTCTTAGAAAAGAGGTAGCTTATTTAGGTCATATCGTGACACCTTCGGGAGTAAAACCAAACCCCGAAAAAATTCGCGCAATTCAGAGCTTTCCTATTCCAAAAACAACAAAACAAATCAAGGGTTTCCTTGGACTCCTTGGTTACTATCGTAAATTTATTAAAAATTTCGCAGGTATTACTAAACCTTTAACAAAATGCTTGAAAAAAGACGCAATTATTAATATCCACGACCCCGAATATCAAAGTTGTTTCAATATGTGTAAGAATTTATTAACTAACGAACCGCTTTTGCAATACCCCGATTTCTCTAAACCATTCGTTTTGACTACAGATGCCAGTAATTACGCGATTGGCGCTGTATTATCTCAAGGCAAGATAGGCTCCGATCTCCCCATTGCTTTCGCGAGTCGTACTTTAAATGACTCGGAGACCAAATATTCAACAATTGAAAAGGAACTCCTTGCAATTGTTTGGGCTGTCAAATATTACAGACCCTACCTTTTCGGCCGCAAATTTGAAATAGTAACTGATCATAAACCCTTGCAGTGGCTCATGTCCGTAAAAGAGCCTAACTCGAAATTAGTCCGGTGGAGACTTAAACTCTCCGAATACGATTATACGATAGTATATAAGAAAGGTATACTTAATAAAAACGCGGATGCTCTTTCCCGAATTCAATTAAACATACATAATGTCAACAGTGAGAACGACGAAAATAATGATTTTTACATTGAAAATTTTGACGAATCTCTCATAGATAATGATAAAACGTCTTTAATTGTCGAACCCCCACAATCTGAATATCAAATTGATAAAAATAATGATGATGGTGCAACCATACATTCAAGTAGAGAAAACCCTGTATTTAACATACCCATAGCCGACAAAGCTGTCAACTTAGGTAATAATCAGATAATAATTAATGAGGTTAATCATTCACCCTCCAAACCAAAAAATATCAGTTTATTTAATAACAAAAAAATGCGTATAGAAGTACAATTTTCAAAATCAAATTTTAAAAATGATATAATCAATTTCGTCAAAGAATATATTGTCCCAAACATTACGTATTATCTATATTTCAAGGATAATATTTACGAATCATTTTGTAACGTTTTGCAGACATATTTTAAAAACTCCCAAGTTCAATTTATTAAATGTACACAATTTTTAACAGATGTACAAACAGAAAATGAGATCATAGAAATAATAAAAAACTACCACGAAGGGAAAACCAACCATCGCGGTATAGACGAAACTGAAGCCCACTTAAAACGCGTGTACTATTGGCCTGAAATGCGGAAATCTATACAAAAATTTATCAACGATTGTGATATTTGTCTGTCGAGCAAATATGACAGGAAACCCCTAAAACTTAAATTTAATGTAACTCCAACGGCAAACAAACCGTTTGAAATAATTCACATAGATAGCATCACGTTGGAGAAAGTAAAATTTTTAACTATAATAGATTCCTTCTCTAAGTACACACAAATGTATAGACTAAACTCTTATCAGGCGATCGAAGTGGCAAATAAACTAATTAAATTCTTTTCGCATCACGGGATACCAAACCAAATTATCGCTGACAATCACTTAGAATTCAAAAACAGCATAATTAGAGAATTAGTAGAATTGCACAAAATTGATTTACATTTCATTAGTAGTCAACATCCCGAGTCCAACGGCGTCGTCGAACGAATACATTCGACCATAATTGAACATATTAGATTGTTAAATCGTCAAGATACATTTAAAAAGGAACCAATTCAATCAAAAGTCTTATACTCTATCCTTGCTTACAATAATTCAATACACTCAGCGACCAAATTGAAACCTTCGGAAATTATATCGGGACATATTGAAAATGAATCTCCTTTGAATATTAATCTCGAAAAACGATTAATAAATAATTACATAACAAACCACAAAGATAAGGTAAAATTACTATACGCAGAAATTAACGATAGGCTTCAAACTAATAAAGAAAAAATTATTAATAAAAGAAATAAAAATCGTGAAGAAATTCCAAATGTACCTAGCATGGTATTTGTAAAAAATAAACAAAAGCAGAGTAAAACGAAAGAAAAATATAAAAAGGAGGAAATTAAATCCGTTACCGCAGATCGTAAAACTGCCAAAATAAATACTACTCACTATAATACAGTTGACAAAATTCATTTATCTAACATAAAAAGACCTAGAGTTGAATTTAAAAAGAAAGACGCACCAAATAATCTAAATAATGAAAACGAATTAACGTTTGAAAATTATCAAATATACGCAAATAATAATAACGACGCAAATTATAATAACATAACCGAAATCGAAGATAATCTTTTCTTTGCACCTAATAACTTCTCCTTGGCCCATTGCGTCAGCCGCGATCTCAAGATGAACTCGGGCATTGCCCAAGATTTTAAATTAAGATTTGGTCGAGTACGCGAATTATCCAAACAAGACCCAAAACTCTATTCGGTATGTTATCTAAAAGAGGACGACAGATATATTTTGTATCTAGTCACAAAAGAAAGATTCTTTCACAAACCAACATATAAATGCTTATTTCAAACCCTCGTCAATTTAAAAGAATTTTGTAAACCAAATAATATAAAATATCTAGCCATGCCAAAATTAGCATGTGGTCTCGATAAATTAGATTATTCCAAAATAAAACCAATGATAAATTATATCTTTAACGATTTAGATATCGAAATTAAAATTTATCTCGGTGATCCTAATAGCGATCATTCACTTGCAGGTCTCTCGTCGTCACAACGACATTAAGCTTTGAAATAAGAAACATTACACAAAATGTAGGAATTCTACCAATCCAACTAGGACCCGCAAAATTACAAAAAACGATGCACACTTTCGTTCATTATTACGAGCTTAGTCCCATTTATGAAGAATTTGATAAGCTGGATAACCAATATGGATTCTTAACACATATGATAAATAACATTTCCAAATTTAAACGAGATTTTGAAAACTATGACAAAATTGTAAATTATACCAGGAATGACATTATTTCCAAAATAAATAATATCAAATCACATGTCACTCCTAAAAGAATTAAAAGAGGATTGATTGATGGGCTTGGTACAATTGTAAAAACAATTACCGGCAATATGGATGCCGCCGACAGCAAAAGAATTGATAATATTCTGAATCATTTATATTCTAATCAAAATAAATTAAAAAACCAATTAAATAACGGTTACAGTTTAAATACTCAAACTATACATAAATTCAATAAAACGCTCCGAGATATTGAGCATAACCAAATAACCCTTAGATCTAGAATTATGCAGTTATACGCAATTATGCGAGATGACACCGATCATCAACATGTTTTATTTTCTAAAGATTTATATAATCAATTAATCATCCTATTCGGAACAATTTCAAAAATATTGGATCATATTCTAAACTCTTTAGTATTTTGCAACCTCAGAGTACTACATCCTGACATAATTAGTCGGAATGATTTATTTTCGGAACTATCAAAAATATCAACGCATTATAATACGAAATTACCTTTCGAACTCAAGATTGAAAACATTTTGGATTTCGAATCCGTCATAAAGGTCAATTGTAGAATCGATGAAACAAAAATTAGTTATTTCTTATCAATACCAATTAATTACGAATCCGAATATGACCTATACTACCTGTATCCAATCCCAAGCAAGTTTGAGTCAGATTATATAACCATAATCCCGAATGTCAAATATATTCTCAAAACAAAAGCCCAAAATACTATAATGCCTCTAAGTGACATTTGTATATCTGGTACCAAACAATACCAATGTTCCGAAGATCTTATGCTGAATTTCCCAGTTACCTGTGAAAAAGAAATATTCGATGGGAAATATGATAATTGTCGATATACAAAATTAAAAATTACCGGGAATCATCTGGAAAAGATCCCAATACTAAATCAATATCTCGCTGTCTTTCAAACGCCAGAGAAGATAGAAGTAAGCTGTCGTGAAGCAACAGAAACGAAGAACATCGCCGGAGTCTTCTTGGTCAAGGGTGACCAATGCGCCATCAGCTTCAGAGGAAGAAGATTACCCCCCATAGACGTTTCACATGGAAGTCCCACAGTGATCAGTGCATCAGAACTTAACGTGAAAATAAACAATATTAGTGACTTCCAAATTAAACTAAAAAGACTGACACTCGAGGACGTCCCAGCGTTTCAACAAGCACCAGTTTTAGATGATATAAACATTCCTATTAAACCTAGTGCCTGGACAGTGTTTTTGTACATTATTTTAATACTTAGTGCTGGTTACGTCTTATACAAGTGGTTTCAATCCAGAAGAAACCTAAGGGAGGACGGATCCAAGAGGGTTTCCTTCGCGCTTCTAGGAGATGCACGAATCTAGGGGTGGAGGAGTTACCTGCCGCCCACAACAGGAGTCCCTTTCATCATTATAAAAGACATTCATTGTTCCCACATCCATGTGTGTGCTAATTACGCAGTTAGATATAGAAATGCTTATGTTAACATTAATACATTATAAATAGACCCCGTTTCATTATTGTTAGTCAGTCTAGCCCAGAATTAATTGTAGTTAAGTACGTACTGTACCGCATAGTAGAATAAAAACCTTTTTAAAAACACAAGTTGTACCATCGAACTTATATTTTATATATATATATATATATATATATACATGTATATATATATATATATATATATATATATATATATAATAACTCATTTCGATTATATTAACGCATTGTATGAGATAAAAAGTAACAATACAAATTTTACATGTAACTTTCCTATGATACGTGATCATCTGAGACATACGGTAATCATACTACAAAATGCGGATAATTTATGTTAGAAAGGTGAGTCACAGCTGGAGTGTATGTAGTTAAAAGTGTAAGTAGATTTTCTGTAAATGTTGAATTCTAATTTTCTATTGTTTCTAATAACTATTAAATCTAAAAACGCTATTTGATTATTTGATTCAACCTCGTATGTAAAATATTGAGTTGGGATACAAAATCTGTGATGTTTAATGTTTTCTTAGTGATCGCAAATATATCATCCACATATCTAATCGACGTTTTAGGGATGTTTATAGGGCTATTTTTCGCTTTTTTCAAAACTGTTCATAAAAATGTTCGCAAGAAAAGGTGAAAGGGGATTGCCCATAGCCGTACCAAATGTTTGTTTATAACATTTTTCATTAAATTGAAAAGCGTTTAAATGCATGACTAATTTTGTTAATTTAATGTAAGTCTCTACTTTCTTTTTTAA
Organism: Ontholestes murinus; assembly: GCA_963969525.1. Taxonomy (NCBI): domain Eukaryota; kingdom Metazoa; phylum Arthropoda; class Insecta; order Coleoptera; family Staphylinidae; genus Ontholestes; species Ontholestes murinus. The sequence goes on from OZ018387.1 coordinate 64,680,755, forward strand.
AATATTATTTTCTTTTAAAATATTTTCCAGAATTTCTAATGTTATACCTATTGGAATGCTGGGAAAGAAAGATTCAACATCAAAAGAAACTAACTGTTCGTCTGGTGCTAAATCTACACTCTCCAACATTTTTAGACCCTCACCTCACCCTACATATACATGATAATTTTAAATACTAATTGTTGATGATTTGCTGCTTACAAAACAATAAAACCTTGTATGTAATAAAAAATAAAGCAAAATCCAAATTTAAGTTTAAATATAAGGTTATTTATATAAAGGTTATCTTATTTAAGCTTGATTTAAATCCATTCCACTTATCATGGATATAATTATTATTAATTTACACATTCAAAAATTTTACTTTGTCAATTTTCTTTTATTCAACTTTTGTAATTACAATTATTGCAAATCACGGCGCGATTAGTAATTAAAGCTAATATGTATATGTAGGTTGGGTGGGTGGCATCTATCCCACCCTCCAGTCAGTAAAACATCATCAAAAATTATTTGAAATATTTGTATGAATTTATCAATTAAAAAATGCAATTATTTTGTGTTTGTTTACATTTTACAACTTCTAACTAAAATCCTTCATTATGTTTTACTGATTGGATGGTGGAATAGAGGCCACAATAAACAATAGCAGTTAAATGCAATTTATATAACAGGTAATTGCCAAAAATCAAAATTGAGCAAATTATTAAAAATTGCGCAGACCTCAAAGTTTTCGAGAAAAATATAGGGAAAGAATTATGATGGCCCCATCACCATTTTTTAATTGTATGGATGTGTAATATTTGATTTTCAAAAGTTATCCCATAAGCCTCAAAATTATTCTTATTTGATTCTAATATGATCTTTTAATAAATATGTAGTATCATTAAAATAATACTAATTTTAAAGTTAATCTCGACGCAAAAAAGTATTTATCGTTCTTTTTATGTATTTTCCATAAATATTTTATGTCGCCCTAAATTAATATCAGTATTTAAGCAAATCTAGTAGCAAAAGTTTTCTTTTAAGCTAATTACTTTCTTACTAAACGAATACTAGATTTAATGTTCGGAGAGTATTTGCTGTATTTAGATATTAATAACAGTCAATTATTCGCGATTTTTTTTATAAATCGGTGACACCTTAACAGTCCAGCGTGCGGGCCGAGAGTGAACCAAGTTACCTACCTGTGGGTATACCTGCGTGTGTTGAGTAAGAGGTGCGCGCTGTTAGGTTGGTATTAGTACAGGTACTCAGCAGGTTAGTACTTGGACCGACGGGGAAAGGAGGGGTCCGCTGGAATGCAGAGACTCGTTCAGTCCGTCTTAAGTAACCAAGCTGGTCGTAACACCGTCGCGCCATCGAACGGCACATGTCCACAACAACAACACCACCTCATCGCGACAACCCTCGTTGTACCCGCCGCCGGTGGTGAAAGGGGCGAGCCGCGGCCCTGAGGACGGCAGTAGGTGAAAATCTGTATTTCCCGCACCGATCTACAAGAAATACCCGAAGCGCCCGGATAACGGAGCGAGAGAGCGCGCGCGCGTGTGTATGTGTGTGTGATTCGTTTTTGTTTTTTTTTTTCTTTCCTCTCGTTTTGGTTAGAGGTGATTACACTTTCGTTATTTAATTTTCCGGAGATTCCCATTGGATCGGATCGGATTATTATTAAAGTGCTGCAAAGTGTGCTATGTGCAGTGTGCTGGTTGATAAAGTGAACGGTTAAACGTTTTATTTTCATCGTCTTCTGGTTCGTTTCATGGGGATTAGGAATGTTACGCTCGCATCTGTAAGTTCCATTCAGAGAGAGGTCTTATTTTATATGGCGGCGCGATCGTGATTCCGTTTTTGATGATTTCGTCGTAGTTTTATTTATGAAAATGGGCTAGAATAGACAGCCAAATCAACTGCTAAGTTTTAATCACTCGTGTGCATAAAACTGTCAAAACAAGTAGCACAGTTGACAAATAACAGCATTGTTTACTACAACTACGTTTTGAAAAATTGGATGCTTGGGGAAGACCACGTTAAAATATAAATATTTTTGGTCTGTTGATTGAGGTCATCCATCCATCACACGTATCCATTATCGTCTTACGGTTGAATACTCTTTATACCTTTTTACATACACTAAAACCTTTACTTTTTATTTTGATTTATAATTATGACAGTGTTAATAGATCGTATGGTGTGTAATTGCCCACCATCCAGTACGTAGATATTTATTAAATTGATTAACCCTTTAAATTATAATCTCTGCAACTGTTAGACATTTAATTTTAAGAAAGAAAAGAATGATAGAAAAAAAGGTATGGTATATGTAGATGTGTCTTCTAACTTTCCCTGCAAACCAGCAATACATAATAGGTTTTTACAATTATTCGTAAAGACAAAAAAATAAAACAATAAATTGCTATGGTAGATTTATTGCTTATTAAGATTATAAATTATTTATAACGAGTTTTTTGGGTTCTAGGTTATTTTTTTTTATTCCTTGGTTAGTGGTTTAGTAATTATTCAAAATTATAAAATATTTCTAACGTTATGGGTTTCTGATAAATGCTTCAATATATGAAGAATAGTAGCAACTACTAAAATGGTCTCTAGAGATAAAAAGTAAGTTAATATTATAAAGATAAGTAATTTATAACTAACACTTAGTTAGTTTAAAAGCCCTTCAAAGTTTCTGAATTTTTATATATAGGTTTCCTCAGGATTCTTATTTTATATTATGACTAAGAACCGTAGTTTAGGTTTTTAAATTGTGTGATTTTAATTGAACTAAGCTTATAAATGTGGGTTAGGAGCTTTTCAACTTTCTAAGTTCCATTGGGTAATGACCTATGGTAAGTAAAATAAAGAGCGGTTATTTGGAGGTTCTCAGGTCTAAAATGCCCATCATAAAGAATTTGGGATTGCTCAAGGACCTTCATTATATTCTTGCAGCTTTGCCACAACTGTCGTTTTCTTTAATTAAAACATAAATGCTACTTCTTAAAAAACACACTTTAAAACAAATTATATAAAAAATATACATAAAATTTTGACCTTCCTAACCGGTAAGTCATGAACGGGATGTTTTAATTGGATTCTTAATTATAACGATATTTTTGCTTCAATGTTAGGTAAATTTTATAATTTACCTAATTATAAGAATTCATCATCTCATCGTTCGTGCTTAAAAATTGGAAGGGGAATAATGGCTGTTTTTATTAGAATTTATTTAGCTTCGGATAAGTGCTTAAAAATGTGAGGAAATTTAGATTTTTAAATGATCTCTAAAAAGAAAATCTTATTTTATGTATTTTCTTAGTTTTTCATCTCATAAACATGCTAATAAGTTATCGTTGTGGTCAATTAAGATTTATTAATGGTCGTAATGATGATGATTTTGGTTTCTATTTTTTAGGTTACAGTTTTCTTTAATTCTAAAAGTTCTTCTGGTGCTGATAAAGTTATAGTTTGGTGATTTCTTAGAGATTTTAATTAAAACAAGTAATTTATGTTTTTTACTTTAAATACAAATATAGTTTAGAAGCTCCTCAAGTATATATATATATATATATATATATATATATATATATATATATATATATATATATATATATATATTATGAACCAAATGGGTTTCCTCGGGATTCTTAATTAATATTATAATTCAGGAAAACACTGTAGTTTAAAATATCTGTATGTATTTCCTTACTTCGAGTTCTTAATTGTTCTATGCTAAGTAGTAAACCGTGTGTTAGATGATTTTCAAGTATCCAATTTCTTGTTATAATCGATTTGGTGTTTCTCAGGGTTTTTAATTGGTATTTTGGGTATAAAGATTGTAGGAGCTTAAATAATTTTATTACAGAAATCTACAGATTTGCGATTGGTTAAGGATCTATGGTTGTCCTTAATGGTAATATTTAAGATAGATTTTGTAGTTTTTTTTGCAGATTCTAGGGTTTTGTTATAAAATATATTTATAGTACACATTTATAAGCAAGTAATAAATGCCTAAAATTTGTAAAAACATGTTTTTTTTTTAAATAGTCTAAACAGATAAAAATAAATGTATCATAATGCTTCATACTTTATTTCATTAATTGTACTTACAAAATATACCAAGTTAATTTAAAGGAATACATTTTATATTAGAATTTAGAGCGTACACAAATATGATAGAGTACACTTGCAAAATGATCTTCCGATCGTACCCTTTTCTTCGTTTATCCATCAAGGCCTTCTTATAATATTTTATTTATTTACCAAGTGGATATTATAAGCAACAATAAGGAAACTTAAAAATATTTGTCAAAATGACATATTTCTCAGTTAAATTATCTTTTACTCTTGCTTAACATAGTTTCGATGACACTGCTGCCACTGAAGGTTCATTTAATGATATTCCATCATTGTATTGGTCTAATATATAGTTCCAATAAGAGATTTTCATAACATTGTCACTTTAATAATAGTATAAAGATAAATATAGTAAATTGCAAATATAATTACTTATCACCTTGCTCAGTTAATCAATTAGAGAAATATAGTAAATTAGCAATGCTTTAAATAAAACTGCAGTTTAGAAGCTTCTCAACTTTCTAAACTTCTATTATGAACATTATTACTTTTCTTGGGTTTTTTAATTGATAGTATCATTAAAAAAAAAACTGTATTTAGGGAGGTTCCTAAGATTTTAAATGTTTTAAATGTGAGTTTTTTCTGAGGTCTTATTTATTCCTTATTTATTCCAATAACTGTGGGGAAGAAGTATCTAATTTCTTAATATAATCGGCTTGTTAAATATAAACGATTGTTTAGAATCCTAGGAAGTATAATAGATTTGGGTTTTATGATAATAACGCAGTTAAATTCCTTTTTTCACTGTTTTTAATCTTCACACATACAGATTTAGAGTTTCTTAATGCCCTTAAATAATATTGCAGAAGAAATATTTACGATTAATTAATTTCTCACTTAACCCGTGACGAAAAAAAATATTTTTGTAATAATTAGATCGCTGCTTTTTAACCAAGTGAACCAAAACCAAGCGTTTTAATTAAGAATCTAATTGAAGAAATCTTTACTTTTGGGGTTCTATATTTATAATTAAGCTTTTAAGGTTGTGTTTATTACTAAAGTATAATAAGTTTGTAATCCTGTTTTGAAACAAAAAATAATTTTAAGTGTTGGAGTGGTATAATATATTTTTTTTTTGTTGAGGTTTTAGGTTATAGTTTTCTCTATTCTTTGAGGTTCTACTTTAAGTGTTTTTAAAACAACTTTATGAGCTTCCTGAATATTTTTAAAATTGTTGATTTTTTAAATTGTCTCTATAAATATAAAGTTAAAGAATGCTATTTACTCACTTATCACCTTGCCAATTTGATCAAATAGAAAATCATAGTAATTTATGATATATACATTAAATAAGTCTGTTATTTAAAAGCTCACAAAATTTACAAAATTCTATTATAAACATTATGGGTTTTCTTAGGTTCTGAACTGATATGATTAAGAAGAAAGTTGTAGTTTAGGTGCTCCCTAACTTTTTAAATGTTTTAATGTGTGTTTTCTCTGAGATGTTAATTGTCCTTTGCTATGTAGATAACTGTGATTTAAAAAAACCCTCTATTTTTTATTATAACCGATTTGGCGTTACTCAGGAATTTAATTAATCTCCTTGTGTATAAAGAATTTGGGTTTTCATAAGGTCCTTAAATAATAGTGTAAAAGAAATCTACAGTTTTGCAATTTCTTAAGGTTTTGTATTTATAATTTATATTTTAAGATTGTACTTAATTACCATATTTTATATAGATTTTGTAATCATGTTTTTCAAAAAGCTACGTTCTTTAATTTTTAGTTTTGGGCGGTATAATGCGTTATTTATCTTCTTTGAGGCTCTAGGTTATAGTTTTTTTTAAGTTCTGCTTTAAGATTTTTAATTTTTTGGAATGTTTGAATACAACTTAATGCGCTTCTAATAAATGCCTAATATTGATGTAAAAATATTATTTTGACATCATGAGAAGAAAGAAAATTGTAGTTTTAGAGCTCCTCAGCTTTTAAATTGATACAAGTTTTTTGGGTTTTCTTATTTGATCTGAATTAAAAACTGTGAAAACTGTGAATATTCACAACTTTATAAATTCTTTTTATAACTGATTTGCAATTCAGTGTAATGCCCTATATTAAATAATAAAGAAAAATGAAGCCAATCAAGTTCAAAACTTTTATTATAAAGGAATTTGTTTTCCTCCAAACCTTTCATATTATGTAAGAAATCTATTGACTATATCTATGTTATATACAGGTTCTCAAATTCTGATTAGTAATTAGTGAGGGAAATATAGTACCCTTAAACTTTCAAAGTTGTACTTAATTGTAATTATTAATATAGATTTAGAAGTTTAGCTTGACGTTGTAGAGTTAGAAATAATCTGATTGGCAATTCATAACAGCATTATAATTATAATTAATCTTTAAAGATTTTATTAAACTTTTATGCTTAATATACATTTTAGTTAATAAACCTAAGATGAATCTACAATTATAATAATATCTTTAAAGTATTATCTAATTATCATATATTAATTTTAATATCGCTTTTGTAATAATGTTATGCAAAAGAGTTAACTTTCGTACCTTAATTTTCTGTTATGACTTTTAATATTTTGATATTCGCAAAGGATTAATTTAATTGTTACGTTTAATATAGATATTTTTATCAACTGCCAATTTGTGTTCTTGAATTTTACTTAATTATTATGTTTAATATAGATTTTCTAATCGTGTGGTAATTTCGTCCTCAATTTTAATTTTTGATGTTCGGTATTTATTTTTCTGTAAGTGGAATTGATAATTCATAAAGGTACTATATTTATAAAAAATGTATATAATTTTTTATTGAATTTTTGTGCTTAATATAGAATTTGTGCTCATATTATTGGAATTATTAATTTTATGTTTCTAGTTTTTATTTTTTAACAATTATTTACATTTTCGTTAGGTTTAGGAAAGTTGTAAATTAAATTATTAAGTTTTATTGAATTGTAATATTTAATATGGATTTTATAGTTATAGTTTAAATTAATTTGGACTTTCGAGATAAAAATTGTGTTTACTGTTAAATTATACACTTTAATCTGAATACAAAAATAAGTAAGTAATTGCGTCAGCATTTATTAGGTGCATAAGAATGTGGATTATCGTCACGCCTTGAGTCATCGCGCAATTTTTTGCGGGTAGATTTTTTCCGAACAACTGCACACAGAAAGAACAAATCAATGATTCCTAAAGCAGATTACGTGCGCGTTTCAAAGTGCTTGTGGAATTTTGTAATAATTATAGGAATTTTAATTATTTAATTGCTCTCATTTGTGTTTCCAATTGTTGCAGTTTAAATTACGTTTTGTGCAACAAACATTAAACTAATCATAATGCGTAAATTAAGTACTGAATAAGAGGCGGTGAATAAAAAAATGAATGAAATTAACACTGAATTACTATTAATATAATCATATCATTCAAATGTAATTATATAAACATTTTAGAAAATTTCAAGTACGTTTCTGCAGAACAACTTCAAATATATTCTGCATCCTTGAGCTGATTTTATGTTCTATGCTAATTTGCCGTTTGGAAAGGTAGCTTAATCGAATTAGACACACAATAGTGTGTGTTACGGACTCGTGACATTTTTGTTGAATTTTTTATTGCCGTCGTCGGTGGAAAAAAGCGCGATCATAAATTACGCGCCCTTTTGAAATCCGCACAAATCTCTCAATGCTCTACTAATTATAATTTTAAATTACCCAGCGATAAAGTTGACGTGTTGTAACGTTTTTCATTACGCTCGTAAATTAAATAATGTGTAAATAAATAAATATTAATTAATAAAATCCACTCGAATAAATATTTTTTATATCATCAAAGTTTGTATGTAAATTCCAAAATAATAAGAAGCTACCACTATGAGTGTTTTAAAGTTTTAAATAAAATCCATTAAAGAAATTTTCCACAAATTAATGATAGTTTGCACACTTGTGTGTTTTTATTCAATGGGCGAGGGGTTGTGGAGAAAGATAGCTTCATAGTAAAGTAAAAGTCGACAAATCATATTATAATCTTATATATAAAATGCTGTTTTGATCATTATGCTTTCCTTTTTATAGATATCAAGGAATTATCATGTAAAATTCTTTGAATATTTATATAATAAGGTGAATGATGTGTACGATTGAAGGGGATAAAAATTGGGATTTGTTCTGGTTAATAATACAGAGGCTTGGGGAACACCTTGTTGAGGGGTAAAAGGATGATATATGGAATTTTGAATTCTGATATTTGGAAAACTTATAGTTAGAAAAATTTCGATTATATAGAAAAGATGAGTGGCATTCCAAGGGAGTTATATTTGAGTAGACCTCGATACTCCATCGAACCAAATGCTGTTTGAATATCTAGGAAAACTGTTGCGGACATTTGGCCTTCGAGGAGTGCTGCTGTTTGCAAATTTGAGGTCAATATGAATAGTGGAAGTGTGGTGGAACAGTGATTAATGAAACCGAATTGTCACCGAGAAATTTGATGTGATATATTAACTATGAGTTTATTTTTGTTAACAATTTCGAATATTTTACTTTAATAAAATTAACATTTAAAAAATCCACTACCCACAATCTCGCCAATTATTTAATAACTGCAAAATCGTTAAGGTTAAAATTTAACATTTACGGTATTTGGTCATTGTTATCTCATACATCCATTTCATTACACTACGCAACGTTAGAAATCTCGTCATCAGAACGAAAGCGATCAGATCCATTAATCCTTAATACGTCTCGTTAGTTTTGCCACAGTTGGCAACACACCGACAACAATAACAACAATAAAGTCTCTCTCCAGTGTAAAGGCGGGGAATAAAAATCGCCGCAGTGTAAGTAGTGCTACGCGCGAACTTGTGTTATTAATATTGTTATATAACGTTAGATAAGTTATAGAGTAGCCGTTGCCGGATGATAATAAACTGGCGGCGTGCGAGCGCGATGGCGAGCTAGTGTCGGATGGGTCGGAGTGTGACGGAACGCGCGCCGGGCAAGGACCCTTGCGTTTCAGAGCTCCGGGACGGCCGCGAGAGCAAAAGTAACTCGCGGACCCGGAGCGGACGCGCAGAAGAGGCGAAGGAATACGAAAAGAGAGGAAAAAAAGAAAAACGACGAGGCGGAATGCAACGGGCGCGCACATGCGGCGGAGGGAGAGCAGCGGCAGCGGGCTGCGAGAGCGCTACCAAATTCAGACCGTGCGCTCTATTCCGCTCCACAGAAATCCTAAATATGTGACACCCAGCATTTAAATTGAGTGCAGGCCAACGTGCCGAACGGTTCTGAAGGCTTCTCGGTAAAATTTCGAGTTTCACCCAATAAACAGTGACCCACCCGGGAAATTTACGACGAGCTGTCGAAGCTTTTTCAACATTCAAATTGTTTTTTTGCTCTCACGACTGCTAACTAATATATAACAATGCAAATATTATTGCAACATTAATTTAGAATGTAAAACTAGGCTTATTTTCTATAACGTATTAAATATTTCATGTGTTTTTACCCCTGAAGGCTCTTGGAGTGGAGATTTAAACGTCGCAATAAGCAACGAACCTAACTACTCAGAATTATAATCTCTGTTTTTAACCAATATTTTATTTGTACTTAAAGTGAACCAAAACATTCACTTTAAGCATTTATTATACTATAAAAATGTATACGCATAAAGTATTACCTATGCTCAAACTGTAATTATAGTATCAGCTGTAAACTTTTTTAATATTCTATAAAAATCGGCTAGTGTTCAATCAATTAATTATATATAAATTCCTCTGAGAAATTTGTATATATAATATTTTTGCTAAACAAGTTCATTTAATAATACCTAGAATAACTAAATATGGATAACTACAATTAAAGAAATTATATAAGTTATAAGTAGCAAATCTTCTAAAATTTAATTGTTGCTTGAGACCGTTTAGAAAAAGGTGCAATGATACTTAATACTTTGTTGTTACTACATACGATGTATTTTAAATCCGAAATACTATAAATTCTGCCGTAACGCTTATTTTGAACGTGCGATGAGGAGTACCAGAAAGAATACATACAAATATCTAAAAATAAATGACGTTATCACTATTAAAAAAGATTATACTCAACAATCCAAAAGATTTTGGTGGCGCATAATAATTATCTTATTAAACTGATTGATGACCAGTTATAGTAGTAGTAGGGTCTGGCTATCGACCACGTGGTCCTTCCACCGTGTGATTTGTGTATTTGTGTGTGTATAAAAGTGTCACTTTAAAGCACCATTGGTATCCCAATGGTGAATGGTACCGATTACCCATCCAACTACTGACCCGAACCAACGTTGATGCACGTCAGTTCGGGGCGTAAGCGAATACACCACTACCGGCATGTATAGTTATAATTAATTAAATATTATCTTATTAGTTCAGTCAAAAGTAAATTGAATGATGATTTAATTCAGTCCTATAATGAAAACGTTTATACTATTGTGTAAATAAGCAAAAATCTAAATTGATTAAGATTGATGATATTTGCAACATTATATCACAAATTAAATCAAATGAAACTATTGTGATGATTAGACTTTGTTTTCCTGACATTATTCCATTTATTATCTATATTATGAACTGCTGCCTTAAACAAGTACCTTTCTCAAATACATGAAAACTAGTTTCAAGAATAAGAAAACAAATTTAAACTTAAATGTTCTAAGAGTTATTTTATGTTATAACTAAAGTAGTAGAATTTCTTCAGAAAAAATCAACATATGTCTTCAATACAGTCAGCTTGTAGACTCAATTGCAATTGTTCTATTACTTATTTCAACAACTAATAATAATAATAATAATTCATTTATAGTGTATAAGTACAAACCATGATTAAACACTAAATACTAAATAAATAATTAAAAATTACTAATAATAAAAAAAAACATTACACATTATTAAGTGTCCGACGCAAACTACTTAACGAGTCTACTCGTTGCGGCCGAGTGTAGGGCATAATCCGCCCTTCAGAAGGAAATATTAAATGTGATATTATCATCTAAGCGGCGAGAAGGTACATAAATGTCCATTAAATCGAGCCGATCTGACCAATCGATGTTATTTTGAACGATTTTGTAAACAAGTAAAACTTCTGAATTAAAGCTCCTTGACTAGTAATTTTGAAGGTTGAGAGTGCATTGGCAACTGTAAGGAATATTACACTTAAATGACAAAAATCTTTTTCATGAACCTACTCAAACTTTTCCTTATTAACACTAGTATGTATAGACCAGACACTGGAACAATTCTTCAGCTGTGGGCGAATTGGAGCATTATAAAGAAAGATTGATCTGCGTTCAATAAAACCCAAAAGCTGATAGGATTTGGCCACAATATTAGAAATAAGAGATAAACGTTTAAGTTGGTATTAAAGGTAATGCCAAGGTCTTGAATAGAATTGACTCGTGATAAAAGTTCGTTCAAAAGAGAGTAGTCATATAGCAATGTGGATTAACGTCTAAAGAAGGTGATCTCATTGCATTTTTAGGTTAAAGTTAAGTACCAGCTTATTTTCATTACACCATTGTCCAAATAAAAGTAAATCAGAATGGATTAATGGCGCATCTTCCATTAATCGAACTTTCATAAAATATTCATATCATCCGCAAACAACAAGCAGTTCGCATTTGAAAAACACTCCAGAACATCATTAATGAAAATATTAAAGAGCAGGGGCCCTAGGAGGGAACCTTACTGAACATTAGATGATTCGTCAATAGGACAAGAGACATAGTACCCAATACGATCTTATTGAGTCCTGTCGATCAGATATGATTATAGCCAGTCCAATAGGGTACCGTCAACAACGTCAAGCAACGTAATCTATGAAGGAATATCTTATGATTATGATATTTTTAAACAGGAGAAATGCACTCGAGTTGGAACTATTATTTACTTTATCAGTGATAAATAAACACTACCAAAATATTGAGCAAATTAGTCAACTATTATCTCTTCACTAGAAATAATTGAGTCACCATCTATAATGGTCGAAGAAATTTGTTTGAAATTATATTTACAATTAACGTAACTCCAAAAGGCTTTTGGTTAGAATAACATTCTTGCACTGATCATGAATAATACTAAATTTAGAGTAATCAGAGGGACACTGAGATAACTTGTACGATTTATATAATGTTTTTTTAAGTACTAGACTTAAATTAGTACTGAACCATTTAGGGAACAAGAAGTCTTCTTGCGGGACGGACTTATTTTAAGTACATGCTGATCTAATATCCCAAAAATAAAGGGATATAATAAGTTGCAGGCATCATCGATACGATTATAGCATCCCGACATACATTTAGAAGGACATTGTTGACTGATAATCCGCGCTTAAAATCATAAATAAGTATGTTCCTATAAACTAGCCAAACATGATCAAATGAAATTTCTAATAGCCGGGTAATTGATCTTAAACATTACGTTATTCATCTAGCAAATTTTACGAAATTGGTTTTAAAAAAGAAATCTAACCACTGTTAGTTTTCTAAAAGGGAGATGGATTCATAACTTAACTCCCCAAATAATTAATGTGGATTCACGTGTTCCACAAGGTTCTGTTTTAGGACCTGTGATATTCTGTATATATAAAACTTTCATAACCGATGTTTCATATCACTTTAAAACTAATTCATACTGGGTCGACACAAATATGTATCCTTCAAATTTCGGGACATTGAAATACATTGTAATATAATCTGAGATATAAATTTAAATATCTCGTTTCCATTCTTATTAATATATAGTACCAAATCCTCGGTCATGCTATTTACTAATTCTACTTAATTAATAATTAAGACGTTACCAGTTCTTGATTCTTATTACAAACAAATTTCACTTTATAGTATATTTTTTAACAAGTGGTAACTAAGGTTATATTTCGTATATACAGCAACTGCTTTGTATCACCTTAGTATTAAGTCAATTTAATTTTGCAGATGCAATCCATCGTATTTGTTTAGATTAAAATTCCGTTTACTAATCGTAGCACACCTATTACTCTTTGTAATAAAATTTCCCAAGTTTCTGGTGGTTCAAAACTAAACACTTCGTTTTTAGTGATACCCCATAAATAAAAGTCAAGGGGGTAAGGTCTGGTAACCTTGCATTGGTCCATTATTTGAAATGTCCTCAGGATTAATAATTTGTCTAAAAGCGAGCATCATCTCATTTGTTAGTACGTCCAAATATCTGTTAGCAGTTTAATTGTAATCAACCTATTAATTGACTATCTAAAACTAAAAGAAACTCAAAAAACAGAATCAAAATCTAAACAAAATGCATAACAATTAAACCGCATCAGACGTTAAAACCAAATCGAACTTGAATTCTTCTTTGATTTATACAATCTTTATTTTCAGTAGACCAATGATGCCTCATCTATCTTCGGGTATAGTCATTATCACTTAAACCTTGTATAATTGGTAGTTTTTAGGGGTGATACTTGTTTTTTCTTCAAGGTTTCGTGAACAGTAGATTTTGAAATCCCTGTTTCTCGAGCTACATGACAAACTGATGTGCTGGAATTTTTCGTGACGTTCTGCAAAATATTATTTCGAAGTATAGCTTGTTTTTGTTTGAAGCTTTCATTGTTCTCTAAATTGCTAACTAGTCTTCTAAAAAATATCCTGTATTGTTGTTGTTTTTCTGAAAAAACATCTGCACACCTCGTGTATGCATTTACAGTGTTTCTATTTGCATTAACATATCAACTTTTTCTTCGCTTGACAATAAATAATTACTTATCACTAACTAGAAGTAGATTACAGGGTTTTAATTAACTTATCTCTGCAGCACTAACTGTATTTTGGTAGCACTGATGGGATTCCATGGTTTACTAATTTTATTGGGCAACCTGTATTTTTATTAATAATGAAATTAAATGTCGGTGTAGTTTCTTTATTTTACATTATTACTTAGAATACGATATTCTTCTTCACTTTCATTTGTTATTAGTGTTTAATTGCATAGTCTACTAATTTCATATTAAAGATTAATTTAAGTTTATATTAATATTTTGCTGGTAACTAAAAAAAAATCAGGCATGTTATACATCATTGAGAAGCACTATTGAATACACCGAAAATGGCCAACATAAAAAAACCTGACAATTTAACTTGGAAAATTTTGTTTTTTTTTAAATATCTTAAAATTGAAAAAGTTAAGGTGAATTTGAAATGGGATTTGTTATGAGCCAGAAATCAGTGCTCACATTCTCCATTTAATCGTTATCTCTTCTAATAACAGAGATACCAATGGTCAGCCTCGAAATTACAATAATGTGTATATTTATTATTATTAGAGCTTTTGATAAAAAAAAAATTCATATACACATATCAGGTTAAAATCACACAATCTTAAAAATATTACAATACACAAATTACATTTACGTTAAGACTACAATATCACAGTCAGGTGTAAATTAAAATTATAAATCACATAATTAGTTATCAGTTACTCATTCAGGTATCCATTAATTGAATAGTATGTATTATTTGTAAAAAATAATTTTAATGTTTGATATACTTTTGTAGTTTGTTGTAAACTTTCACTTCCAAGTAGTATGGTGTCTTTTCGAAAAATTTTGTCTTATGTAACGGTATGTTGAGTTCTTTATTTTTAGCAAATGTTTCACAATTATTTCGCACAAAGAGACTCAAATTATGCAACAACAGTGTGTACATAGTCATTATTTTCATTTGAATAAAAAGAGGACGAGCATGATCAGACCATAGGAAATTAAGCTAATAATATTCTTTTACGTTGTGAACAACCTAGAAGTATATACTGACTGCCCACATATTGTGATGCCATATTCCAGTTGTGATCGTACCTGAGCATGGTAATATATTAATAGAGTATCTTTATTAATTTGTTTTTTTTTTTTAGATTTAGTAGAGCGAAATGACAGAATTTAACTTTTTTACTATACAATTTATATGATCTTCTCATGTGAGATGTCGATCTATGTGTATTCCTAAGAATCTTGTAGCACTCTCTATTTTTATTGATCTTTTATTATTTTTTTATGTATATGCTGAATGTGTCCACTTGTTTATTGTTGTTTGAAAACTGAATAATTGTTGATACCTGGATTCAGGATTAATTAATTCTTATTACACAAGTCGTCCATGCTATTTACGACTTTGCTGTTTATTTTGGGTGAGCTTTGCCGCATTTACAAAATCAGTATTACTTGTTAAAAGTGTTGTATTATTTGCATATTGGAATACCTTGCATTGTGTATTACTTGATTGTATGGTTTGTGCGATATCATTTGAGTATAGTTAAAATAGCAATGTTGATTAAATACCCCCCTGCGTTATTACTGGTTGAGTCTGACCTGAATTTCCCACTAAATTTCCTAGTTTCTTCTTCTTTTATTTCTACGTATTGTTTACGATTTTGTAAGTATAATTTAATCAATTTAACTATTGCTCCCCTAACACCATAGGATTCTAGTTTTTTGAGTAATAGCTTATGATAAACTAGGTCAAAAGCTTTACTTAACTCAAAAAAAGTCCAACTGGAATTTTCTTTCTCTCTATGGATTTCAATATTTTTTCCCTTTTTGTAACCGTGATGGGTATCAGATAGTACTAAGTTATTTTCTAAGAAGTCATACATACGTATATACATTGTTTTTCGATCACTTTTGCAAAAATTGAGAGATTTGAAACTGGACGATAATTTTCAATATTTGTCTTTTCCCCTTCGTATATATCGGTGTTACTTTCGCTATCTTCAGTTCAGTCTTAAATGGTAGATTGATGATATTTTCTAAAGGTTAGGCTATGATATTAGCTACGTTTTTACTATAACGCAGGGTATTCCGTCTGAACCCTCTGATTTTTTTATTTGCTTTAGTTGGAACACCTTTACCTCTTCAATGTAGTGGACATTTGTCAAAAATATGCTATTACTATTGTTATCACGATTGGGGGAGTGTATAGCTATTCGTTTATCAGTATTGAATGAATTTCTATTTGAAAAGTGTCTGTTAAAAGTGTTACACTTGTTCGGCATCATCCATATTTTTTCCATTATGATTCAGGATTATTTTGTTTGATGATTTAGTCTGTCTTGTATTATTATTTATTATTTTCCAAGTAGTTTATTTAAACAAAAATATAATGAATTTTCATTATATTTTTGTTTAGGTAAATAATAAATATGTGGATTTTATATTAGTGCATTTTGTATTTTTGTATTATACACCCAGTGCAGTTCATTTAGTTTATTAAATACCTGATTCACTTTGTGATACATATTTTATAACTTTAAATTAAATTAAATAAACTTTATTTATATCACGCACTTTATTATTCTTAGTGTCTATAGTTTCGACACAATTTAGCTAGTCATTATCAAACTAATTATTAGTTGTGTGTGATATAAACAAAGTTTATTTTTTGTAAATGAGAAAGTTAATTTTATTTAATTTAAAGTCATTTAGTTTATTCCTAATTTTTAATATTTCTTTTGTAACCCACTTACCTGTTTTATTATTGGTATTTATTTGTTTCTTTTTACTAAAGGAAAAGCAGTATTAAAATGGTTTAAAAATATATGAATAAAATTAATGTATTTACTATCCACTGTTTTGCTTGAGTATTCACTTGCCCAAATTTCGAATAACAATGAATTATAAAATGTCTGTTGATTGCAGTTCTCTTCAGATGTTCATAATATAAGTGTGAGGTTTTAAGGAATTACTTCATCTCCCAAAAAATGATTACAACGTATATAAAATATTTAATCAAATTACCACAAAACTTCAAACACTTAATATTAAATAATTTGACGAGTAAAGCACTAACAATCTTCCTTCATACTTTTATTTGAATTTCACGTAACTCAAGCAACCAATTTAATATTAAATAATTTAAAACAAATATGTTTTGTATTTTACTGAGCTATATATTTTTTACTTAATTATAATTTTTATTGAAATTATGTTAATAATATTATTTTAGCAAAATTAGCAACGGTTAATAATCTACCGAATTTTTATTGTTTTTTTTTTAAATTTTAATAAAGACAATTAGTTATTACTATTATAAATAAGGGTAAAAATTAAATTTATTTTATTTATCATAGAAAAAGCTTATAATTATGTGTGTTGACTCAAAATATATTATTATTTAAGAGTGTACAGGAATCAAATAATATTTATTCCACAAATATTATCTATTTATTTTTCATATTAATTAATCCATTTATTCACCATACTTACTGTGAAGTGACAAACATAATAATAATACTAATAATAATAATAATATTCTTTATTGCCCAACAGTATAAACCAATTACAGGACAATATAACTATAATAAAATATAATTCTAAGTATGCTAAATTACTAATTACACAAAAATAATAACAAAAAGTTCATAAAAATAATAAAATAAAAATGTTATGGTATAATTGAAACAAATTACTAATTGCTGTAAAAAGAAAAAGAAAAACTCAAATAAAAATTCAAAATTGTTAAATATAAATAATTACCAAATAATCTTATTTCACTTAAGCTTGACGGAGGGATAACTCTCTTCTCGCCTCATCAAGGCATTAAACAAATAAAACAAAGCCACGAAACATAGATAATCCCACAAAGGTAAACAATAAAGGAATAACTTACATACATACCTTGTATGGATTCTTATTTAATATATAAAACATGTCAGATAGGATAAGAGGATAATTTAAGTGTATATTAGAATGAACATGTGCTTTAGCAAATGAGTCAACATGTTCATTCCCGCTGATACTAGAATGTCCCTTGATCCATGCAAGAGAAATCTTTATATAGATTAACTGAAGATATTACAATATATTTACACTTAAGAAATTTAATTTTAAAGAAAAGTTTTTGTAAACATTGCTCCTACAATCAGTAAATATAAAAATATTTGAAAAGTTGATATATTGATGGTAGTTAAGTATTTTAGTGTCTCTAAAATACCTATAATTTCGATAGTATAGATTGATATATAACTTCCAAGAAAGAATGAATTATTAAGTTATCTTTATGGATCGTAGAATGCACTATCAACGGAATTCTTAGATAGGGAACCATCAGTAAACATTTTATAAGCATTTGGCCATTTGGAATTCACCTGTTCTAGAGAATTTATCTCAGATATGTACCTACAGTTAACATCTGGGGCACAGTTCAAATATAAACATTGCAGTTACATGAAGAAAGTATTCTAAAAATATTCACGCTTTTTTTCACCCTAGATATTATTTATGATATATGGTTAGACCTTATCAATTTACTGTTGATATAAAAGCAAAGAATTTAATGCATTTTGTGTGCTTGTAAGTGCTGCCGTTTAAAGTTACGAAATCTGTATCAAACGGTTACGTGTGAATGTATATGACTGTGTATTATCATGAGAGGTATTAAGTCCATTATCGTTACAATATGATTTGAAAGTATTTAACGTGTTACCCAATGAATTAAAACATCTGTTTATGTTACTCCCCTGTGTATATAAGCAAATATCATCTGCAGACCGGATAATTTTTAATGAGGGACTGAAAATAGTTTCCAAATCAACAGAAATAGTGCATATATAGGGTCCGCCAATAAGGGCGCGTGAACTTTAAAATTGAATAAAACAAGTTGTGTGTGAGGTAGAAACGAAATTTATTTTTCATTCGAAAGGGTATTCGACCCCATTAAGTATGAAAGATAACATCGTTCAAATGACTACCGCGGCTCCGTTTGGTAGCCCGGATTCGGGAGGTCCAATTTTCGATGACTCTGGAGCACATATCGGCCTCAATTTGAGCGATGGCGTTGCGTATGTTGACTTTGAGGTCATCGGTGTTTAGAGGCTTGTTGGCGTCTTGAGATAGCCCCAGAGAAAAAAGTCTAAAGGCGTTAAATCGCACGATCTCGGTGGCCAGATATATCGCCTCCGCGCGAGATGACCATGTCCGGAAATCGCTCGTGCAGAATGTCCATTGTGGCATGGGCTGTGTGGCACGTGGCGCCGTCCTGCTGGAACCACATGTCGTCCGTGTCCATATCATCCAGTTTAGGCCAAAAGATGTTGGTTATCATCGACCTGTAGCGCTCCCCATTGACGGTTATGGCCGCCCCAGCTTCGTTCTCGAAAAAGTACGGACCGATGATGCCGCCGGCCCAAAATCCAAAATCTGGTTGTTTACTGAACCAGTCGACTCGAATTTGCCCACCAATCGACGGATAGTCGACTCTACAGGCCGATCATCGCGGCCGTAAAATAGGCGAACGTTGCTCGAACGGATGACCCATTTTCGTAAAACAATTTAATAATTTGCACGTGCTGCTCGACACTCAAACTTGCCATGGTGATTTGGGGTTATATACTGAACAAATGACAGCAACTTTGACAGCTCTACCTCGAACAACATGGCCGCACCCTTCCGGCAAACTTCGCGCGTCCCTATTGGCGGACCCTTTATAAGTGGACCTACCTTGAGATAGAAAAACATTTGACACATGAGGGCGAAATACTTCACTATTTACGTGTAAGGTCAAACGCGTGTCACTAAAAGTATTCATTATTAATTTAATAATATAATCTTTATCTTTATTATATCTTTGCACTCCTTTCTAATAAAATATGACAAAAGATATTTTACAAAAAAAGAAAATACACTTAAAATTTTAGTTGAAGGGAGGACGAGCGGAGTTCACTTCTACTCAAACCTATAAATATAGAATATCAATGCTGCTTCAAAATACCGTTGCGTATATCCATGTATATATTAATTACTTACATAAAGCATATTTTAGTCTTTAAATAGACATTTTTGGTGACATATGCTGTCACATATTTAATACAAAAAAATGAGATAATCCTAATTTCTGCAGCTTCAGAGATAGTAAAGGAAGTTCTAAATGATAGCGTAGAACTTCCTTTACTATCAGATATTTAGATATAATCAACAAAAAGCGCACACACCGATCTATTTTTGAGAAACTAATCTGGATGTCTGTAATATGCATCCTGATCCGAATGACATTTTCTGAATCCGTATTGACTAGATGAAAATTTGACCTAAGATTCAAGCCACCATTCGATACGGTGTTTAAGAAGATAAAAGGGTAATTGGTCCATACGCTGTAATTAAGTTAACATAATTATTTGGTTTTAAAATAGTTATAATTTAAATTTCTTCCTCACATTAGAAATATCTGCGGTGAGTAAAATTTTGTTAAAAATTTTAATAAGTTAACATTTAGCATTCATATGGTATAAGTAATTCCATTCATTCCCGGAGTAGTGTTTATGCTGTTTTTTAGATTCATACTTAATTCACCATTAGTAGTTTTATTCATAAAGTAATGATTTTTTTTGTAAATAAGGAGGAGCCAGTTCTTCGCACTAATTTCCATCAATAATGGCATGGACTGATATATCCTTAATTGATATATCCTTAATTGTTTTAATTTGCTTCCTGACCTTGCCAATAAGGCTACTGCGTTTAAGATTTATTTTCTTTTTGCTTGTTGAAACAGTCTTTTTAACAATGAATGAATCCCTTGACATCTATTTTTGACATTCTATATGCCGAATGGTGGCAATTAAAATTACCACCAATTAAAAATGGCCCTTGGATCCAAGAGAATTTGTTGATTGTTATGCTGGGACTACAATAAAAATGTATAGTTTTTCTTATTTTTACTTTCCCTATATACAAAGTATATATAGGGGAAGTATTGTGATCGTGATTTTTTTTTGAATTTTTTTTTTGCGGAAATATCCGTTTTGAGGTCCCCTGAGTCCATTCCACTAATTTCTGGAAAAAAAATTGTGTGTCTGTGTGTGTGTCTGTCTGTCTGTCTGTCTGTCTGTGTGTCTGTCTGTGGGCGCTGTATCTCAAAAACGAATAATCCGATTGAGATGAAACTTTGAACGTTTTTTTATCATTAAAAACTGGAACTGAAAAGCTTTTGGTAAACATTCATAAACCGGAAGTGGATGTTTACTCGAGGCGTTTTTTTGTTTTTTCGTGATATTCTTCTAAATAAAAAAGTAAAAATTGAAAATTTTGACATTTTTTGCCAATTGCTAATAAACTATTAGAGCTACGTAAAACTTTTAGTACAAATAATTGTAGAAAATTCAAAAGTGAACAAATTATTTAGAATAGCCTTTTTGCGTAAACATCATAGTTTTCGAGTAAAATATAGGGAAAGTACTATGATGGCCACATCACCATTTTTAAATGACAATGAAGTACCGACCATATTCACATTAGGGATTCTTATTTTAAGATAAGACAAATACCTTATATTTTTACTTAAAAAGAATACATACGACAGTTTTTCTATTATTATTATCATCTCTACAAAGGTAAAAACGAGGGAAAATAAATTTACTTTGAGGATGAAGCTACAATTCACTAGTCAAGCATAGTAGTATTTGTTGTTCGAATATGAACGGTTGTAATATATCTTTTTTACTTCTAATCGTCCTAGCATTCCATTGCAAAATGTTCAAGTTGTGTACGTTGAATTTAATTTTTTAAGATGGATTTAATTTGTTTTTTAAAACCAATTCTAAACCGAGACCACTATTACTAATAAAAATAAGAATAAAGTTTATTTTAAATTGTAAACACATATAGAGAGGTTAACAATATGAAAATACAAATGAAAAACATCGTATTCTGAATAATGTAATTTATAACTAATTAATTAGATAAGAACATAAATCAATATTTTAAACAAAAAATTCTTAAATTATATAATAAAATATATATGTCCTTTACGTTGTAGAAAATTAACTAATAATTAGAAAAAATACGAAAATATTTCGTAAAATCTACAACAAATGAGTCTTATTAAGACTACAAAAACAAACCACTTTTGAAACAACTACTTCTCTAGCTAATACTTCGACAGACATTGAATAATACAAAAGTAATTTGCGTCTTACAAAATATCAAGGCTATCAAAGCAACACTAGTTTGAACGTATTTCTTTCTGTAAAATGAACTAAAAATGATTGAATGTACGTTAAATAATTTGTGACTGACTATATTATGACAAATTTGAAACAGGAAATTAATTTAGGTTGGTGTAATTAAAAATGAATTAGCAAAAGCAATTAAATAATTCAATACTCAATTTATAACCATCTGCAGACACGTGTTTCGATCTCTCGATCTCTTCAGTACAGCTTTATTATAAAATTGATTTCAAATATAAATAAAAACGTTTACTAAAATAAATATAATGAAATATAAATAACTTACTCAGATATGTACGGCAACTGACAGTTGCCGTACGTTTTTATTTATATTTGAAATCAATTTTATAATAAAGCTGTACTGAAGAGATCGAGAGATCGAAACACGTGTCTGCAGATGGTTATAAATTGAGTATTGAATTATTTAATTGCTTTTGCTAATTTATTTTTAATTACACCAACCTAAATTAATTTCTTGTTTCAAATTTGTCATAATATAGTCAGTCACAAATTATTTAACGTACATTCAATCATTTTTAGTTCATTTTACAGAAAGAAATACGTTCAAACTAGTGTTGCTTTGATAGCCTTGCTATTTTGTAACATGCAAATTACTTTTGTATTATTCAATGTCTGTCGAAGTATTAGCTAGAGAAGTAGTTGTTTCAAAAGTGGTTTGTTTTTGTAGTCTTAATAAGACTCATTTGTTGTAGATTTTACGAAATATTTTCGTATTTTTTCTAATTATTTCTTAAATTATATATAAACATCTTTCGATCAAAAAATATTTGAGCTTTTCTTTAAAAATGAATAAAGATGGAATGTTTTCAGTGATTGAGGTAGACAATAATACATCATCTAGCCAGCTGATTCCTTTTTCAAATTGTGTAGTTTTATGAATTGATGGCTGAAGATGATTTTTATGCCTAGTAGGATAATTGTGAAGCGGAACTGAAAATATTTGTTAATTTTGAACGAACGAATATGGCTACTTTATATATATAGGTGGAGGCTAGTGTTAAAATTCCACAAAATTGAAACCTTGGCGACATAAATCCCTAGAATTTATAGAGCATGGAGCTCGAATGACAAGTTTTTGTATTACAAATAGACTGCGCCCGTAATATATGATGCCGTAAAGGATATTTGAATGAAAGTACACATTGTATACACTCAACGTTATATGTTTAGTTTCAGTGCCAAAGTTTCAATAATTAATTTGAAGTCAATTGACAATCCAAACATGTTCATCATTATTGATATTTCGATGTTATGACCATCCAATAGAAAATTTGATGGTATATCCAAATGTAATCTAATATTTCTGAATAAGACACAGCATGTCTCATCAGAATTTAGAGCTAGTTTATTTTTTGGCACCAGATCTTCAGATGTACGAGGGGCAATTGAAAAGTCTGTGCAAAAATAAAAACTACAAACGTGTTTAGGGTAAACCTTTTTTATTATTCGACATAGTCTCCTTTTAGGCTTATACACTTCGTCTAAAGATGTTCTAGTTTGTTGATCCCTTCCAAATAATAGGATTTGCCCATGTCTACAAAATATACACTAATGCAATCACCTCTTTGAATAAAATCTTTATCCTGCCAACCATTTCTTCAAATTGGGGAACAAATAGTAGTCCGAGAGAGTCAAGTCTGGAGAATAGTGGGGATGTGGAACGAGTTGAAATCCTATTTACATTAATTTTGCGACCTTAACTGCTGAAGTGTATGCTGGTGCGTTGTCGTGATGGAAAAGGACTTTCTTGTGGGCCAATCGCAGGCTTTTTTCTTGCAGCTCTGTTTTCAAACGGTTTAATAACGATAAATAATATTTACCTGTAATAGATTTACCCTTTTCCAGATAGCCGATGAGGATTATACCTTGCGAATCCCAAAAAACAGTCGCCATAACCTTTCCGGCCGAAGGAACGGTCTTCGCCTTTATTGGTGCAGATTCCCCCTTGGTAACCCATTGTTTAGATTGTTGTTTGGTCTCAGGAGTATAGTAATGTATCCATGTTTCATCCACAGTGACGAAATGGAGCTTAAAGTCCTTCGGATTCTTCTGGAACAGCTGCAAACCATCCTTGCAACACTTCACACGATTGCGATTTTAGTCAAGCGTGAGAAATCGCGGCACCCATCTTGCGGATAGCTTTCTTATGTACAAATCTTTATGCAAAATATTATATACCCTTTCAGTCGAGATGCCCACAGCACTAGCAATTTCACGCACCTTAACTCTTCTGTCATCCATCACCATATGATGGATTTGATCAATGATTTCTAGAGTCGTAACCTCCATAGGCCGTCCAGAACGTTAAGCGTTACTTGTGCCCATATAACCAATCCGAAAATTTTGAAACCACTTATAAGCTGTTCTAATCGAAGGTGCAGAGTCACCATAATGTTTATCAAGCTTCTCCTTAGTCTCCTAAGGCGTTTTGCCTTTGATAAAGTAATGTTTAATCACCACACGAAATTCTTTTTCGTCCATTTCTTGAAACCACTCGACTTCCTTGATTCACACGAATGCCAAACACAAAGAAATAGACCAATATGCCTGAAACTTGGTATGCGTTCATTCAAGAGATGCTACTAACTAAACATGACCTCGATGCGCGCTGGTGGTGCCATCTCTCGGACTTTGCACGGACCACCCTCGTACACCTCTAACACCATATCGTTCAAGTTGAAATAAAAGTATACAATGGTTAACCGTGTCGAATGCCCTAGTTAAATCTATAGCCAGTCCCATAGAGCATTCGCCCTCATCTATACTTCTTCTGATATTACTAAGATATTACTTTTTGAAAACCATGTTGCATTTCTGTAATTATATTATGTTTCCTAAAAACTAATTAAGACGTTGATTTATGGCTTGTTCTAGTATTTTTGAAAAAACTGGCAAAATACAAATAAGTCTATAATTTGTTAATTTATTCGGTTTACCTTTTTTAAGTAGCGGTTTAACTTTAGCTTTTTGTAAACATGGGATATTTAGCGGCCAACTCTGCAAAAGCATTAAATCTATCTTCGAAAATATCAAATATCAGCAGTAATCCATGTGTTAATTTCATGTGTTTTTTAAGTATAACTTTTTTCTCTGAAAGCATTTAAAACATGTGCAAAAGCTTCGTCTACAGTCGTACAATTAAAAACACACGTCCAGTCTTGTAAACCCAGAGATTCAGTGAACATTATTTGTCTAATCTTGAGATGTGAAATTTTTACAAGTAATTGATGAAATAGTTTTGTTACAATTTGTCGATATATTATCAATACAGGTTTTTGTATTGTTGTGATAAACTCTAGTTGTTTCATTAATTGTGGGAGATAAATTATAACATAACATTGTATCTAGAAGCTCAATTTTAAGAAGTAACTGCTCCATTATGTTAATATTGAAGTCACCTCCTATAATGACTTTGTAGTTATTAAAATCTATACTATTTAGAATATCGGTAGTCGATACACTGATATGAATTTCTTTTTTCAAGACGCCTGTTGGACAAAGATCTCGTTTTCTAATATCTTCGAGGCGAGAAAATGAAATTGTAACTTTAAAAGAGCTGTACTCTAATGGGAATTAAGTTGTTCGCACTTCACGTTGTTGAAATTATTTTTTTGTAGATAATAAAACATAAAATCAACAGTAGTAGATGGGTTTAATCTGAAAAAGTGAAAATGTGCATTTTTTAAACTCCAGTTATTGGTCGCTTATCGCTGGTTCCTTGAACAAATTCTCTTTTTTGCGTTTGTTTCTTCTTGCTTCTTTTCAGTCTTACTTTTCTTGTTTCGTTATTTTACGTGCAGCATCTTTATTTTCAAAATCGCTACTTGGTCCTGTTGGAACCTTTGCATAGGATTTGATTTCGTCTGGTTTTAATTGAACATCGGTGTTTTATTATGTTGTGGAGCTTGAATGCACGGGCTGTCATTTGGTTGCATATCATCTTGAAGCGGTTTGTTTATATAATTCGAGATTGTCGCATCATTGGGGCATAACTGGTTACATTTTTGTTTATATATTTCCAATGAGCTCTTAATATTTGATACTTTTCCCTCTAAGTGTACTTTATGCTTCATCATAAACTTGTTTTTTTCCTCTATTTCAGAGCAGAGTTGTTTTAATAGTTTCACTTCTACAAGCAAAGTTGAGCTAATATAATATTAGACTTAACTAAATCAGATACCGTATTGTATATTTCATCAATTATTATCTATACAGAAATATCACTTCCACTACATGAAACTTTATCATTCATAAGGGCAACACCATTTCGGTTAAATAAACGAATTATGTTTATACATATATTTTCAAACTATTAGCGAAAAATCTTGAATGACAAAAAACCAAAAATATAAAAAGCAACCCATACTCAAAGAAAATGAATTTTTTTAGTAGTTCCATTACAGATCAGCTAGAAGTTATTATCGTGTTTTACGCAAAATCGGTTTCTAATGTATACAAATAGTTTACTATAAATTTTACACAATTAGCTTAAACACAATTTAAATATGAATATTACTTTCAGTCGGAATTAATTAACATTAATACAACAAAATTTCTTGGGGATCTTGCTTTGCAATAATTGTGTCTAAATTGGAACATGGGGTGCGTTGTGTCTACATAGTCCAGTTGGTGGAGCGCTGAACTGCTAATTCAGAGGTAGAAATGTAAGAATTGGATTTATTATTCAATTAATATAAAATAAAAAATAATTGCAATCAATATATTATTCTTTTAAAATTTGTTAATATTAGTTTCATTAAACAGATATTAATAAAAAATATGACGTTTTTTTACTATAGACTTAAAATTAATTTTGGGTTCGTCGCCTATGCAACTTCGGTCTTATTGCATAGGCGACGAACCTAAAAAATGTTATTTTCTATATACATCTCTTATTGAGTAAAACATATGCATATATTAAATATTAATTTGGATAACTTTATAATTCGAGAAAATTGATTGTTCAGGGCAAAAGTTTTAAATTTGACTTCAACTTTATATTTTCTGTATGGTATATAAAAAGATATAATATATGTGCTTAAATTTAATACAAATTCATTCAATTATAAGAAAAAAATATATAGCTAAAGTTAACATTAAATAATAAGTTAATGACAATATGTCGTCGATTTTTTCCCAAGCTTAGAAGTTATACATAAAAAGTTAACCAGTATTTAATGGATTTTACTCAATTTCTTAATCAAAAACAGATGGTAATGAACTTATTACTTAAAATAGAAAAGGAATCCAAACTAAAAACTGTTCATATTTTTCATTAACATCTCTTATTGAGTAAAATATATGCATTAATTAAATATTTATTTTGATAATTCTATCTAATTTCCAAGCATTCCAAAAAATATCTTGTTTAAGGTAAAGTTACCAACTAAATATTTTTCAAACTTGTTTTTAATCAAAAGTTAATAAATATTAAATATACAAATCTTTGACTTAATAAGAGTTATTATTAATAAATCATGTTTTTGAATAGCGAATTAGAAACTGATATTCTAATGTGTTAGGAAAATTTTTAAACATACATATGATACATTTTTTTTGATAGGTGTGTTTAGAAGATGGCTTTTCGGAGACGGCTGAGAAACTGACGTAACTTCATCCGGGTCAATTATCCAATTATTTCTTAAGGCAGCGGCCAAATTATTACATTTCTAATACGAGGAGCAACAATTTTGAGAAAATTGGACAATGGGAAGTTCGCCGCGCACCACCGCAATTACCGAACATGACGTGACGGTTCCGTTCTCGAAACGCTCGCAACGAATCGTTTCTCCAGATAAATAATAATAAGAGAAAAACAAAATAGTCTGCCTCAGAAAATTGTGAAACCAACAACAAATTTTTTTAACTTTCGAAAAATGTCAATGTTTATTTACAAAGAAGAAGATAACTGAAGAGGAAATATATATGTAGAATTTGAAAAAATGTAGCAATGCTCATCTACAGTTTGAAATCAACCCTACTCAATAAATATATTTCTCCATCTACGTTATCCATTTTAATCCCTACAGGTAATATTAACGAAATCATCTCTGATAATCCAATATTACCAATTACGAGTAACTGAGAACGCACCTCTATGTCGAAATTGAGTATATGGGCTAAATCATACACTCCATATATTTAATTATGTTTTAATTAAAGATATCAAATTATTAATGATAATTAATGTTAAGTCTTTATGGGTGTTCATCGGAATAGATAATAAGGAAGATTGATTGGTTATTTGAGTTATTCAACACTTATTTTTTCTTCATGTAAAAAATGACAACTTTGTTTTAGTTTAGTCGGTAAACCAATGTTTCATACGGCACAATGACCAATTTTTGTTTTAACATCTACGTAATCAAAAATCGAGTTATTTCAAATATAAGAAGGAAATTGTTGAGTTAAACAATAGCTAAAAAAATAGATTTTAGTTTGAATGTACTGAATTTAGTGGGTGTTGGATAGTTTACATATGCGATTCCAAATTTATGTCGACAGTCTTTTGATTAGAATATGGTATTAATATATAAGTATTAAATACTATCTTAATGAAAGTTTTATGAAGCAATGTTTTATTTCCTTTAGATGCTCTGACTAGGTTGTTATTGAGGGTATTAATAAAAGGACTGCAGTGAATGTAGTGACACATATACAAATGGATATTATTATTAAAGTTTTTCTGAAGCAGTTTTTATGATTTATATGCGTAGGTTTCAGTGGAAAATCTTTCGAAAAATTAAACTCTGCCCCTTCTCACCTCGATAATTATTATTGATTATGTATCACTTCGTGATACATTTTGATAAATTCAAAATAAATGAACAATTAACTTTGTTGGTATCACTTTTTTTTTAAAAGTGATACCAACAAAGTTAATTGTTTATTTATTTTGAAATAATATACTGATTATTTTCTTCAATTAATGTAATCACAGATTCTTTTTTTGATAATATTTCGAAATATCGTTTTATCTCCTTTGTTATTCGAGTTATTTACTATAGTTTTAATTATATCGTACTATGGCGTTTCTTATTATTATTACTTCGGAAAAAGCGGTTTTGGTAAATTGAAAGAACATTACAAACATATTTAAAGCGAGGACGAAAGTACGTCGAAGTGAGGCGATGGAGAAGAAGGAGAAGGAGGAGGCTGCAGTGTTTTTAGGCTAGCCTGTACCTCTCTTTTGTTCGGGTTATTAGCGGTGTGCCGTATAATGTGGTACCTGTCCTTACCTACGGGCCCTACCCTTGCGCGCCCTTATTAGCCCCCTTTTCTTCGCATTCATTTCTTCTTCTCCGGCGGAGCGGAGAAGGAAGTACAATAATGCAATAAGTGCCCAGATATGCATGTATAAACGTGCACACGGTAATTGCTTTCCCACTCTAATTATTTTACAAACAAGAGACAAGGTGAATTGTGCTTATAATTTCGTCAGGGTTGACGGAGGTAATTTATGGAGATTCTCACAGTTGCCTTCTTTATTTATACACATACACACACGCATGATTATAATTGAATCCGGGCGATAAATGAAAATTATTATTCATATCTTTATTTAAATTACAGTCATCGAAGAGCTTTAGTAATTTAAACACTTTCACATAAGAAAAACGTTTCATAATAATAGCGAACTTTTTTCTGATTGGAAGGTAGATTTTTATGTTTTACTTTATTTTTTTTGTTACCCAAACTAAACAAGACTAATATAATATAATTGATCTTGCAGGGAACTTAAAACTATTATTTTAGCTAAAATTTAAATGCTTCGATTGAATCGATTGTTGGCTACTGACACTCCAGGTACAATAACATAAACGAAGACTTTTCATTTTTATAAATAAATTTCTACAATTTCAAATGATAAAGTTAATCAGCTATTGGTCTGCAAATCAAATTAATAATAAATTGTAACTCTCTCATAGATGGCACAAAGAATAAATAATTCAGATTAATAAATATATATTCGTTTTTAACAAGGTGGCGCATATTATTATTGTTAATATCCTTTAAACATAATCTTACAAATCTTCTCCGAGAACAGTTTGTTCATCTCAGCTGATGATTAATAAGGAACACACGGTTTAAAACAGATTACAAGTTACAAACGTTACGATCAGATTCTCCCTAATCTCGACGTCGGCATAAAAATAATCCTCACGTGAATGTATTTGTGTGTGTGTGTGTCCGCATAAATTATTCCATTATATTATTACATTATATTATTTATGTCGGACAAAAGAAAGCTCCCAGTATTAGTTTGGGGGCCGCCGCCGTCCAGCGCGCGTTCTCTCTTGTTTATTGTTTACACTGAAATTTATGACCCAGCCTTGTTATTAGTGATCTCCATTAAATAAAAACCTCCGCCGTCCACGTAACGAAAGAGAGGAAAGAAAAAAAATACACAACATTAATTATATGTCCACTATATGCTCGTAGATTAAACAAGTGTACACATTAAGAGAAAGAGTTATTTTTTCCCCGTAGGAATTTCGTATTCATCAATGGTGGGGGATATATGATGGACGGTTGTTTGTTTACGAGAGGATAATGCGAGCGCGGAATTTAGATCTTTTCCTTTGTGAATTGGATGGGCGCGTTCGCCTCGGTAGTGAGCTCGAATAAAGGCGAAACCATTGTTAATTAGAACACTTTATCCGATTACGCAATCGCCTGTTGGGCCGTGTTTATTTGGCTAAATCGGTTCTATCTCCGCGGGATCTTGAGCCCGCAAAGGTCCACGCCCAGAAAGAATGAATGAGGAAAAAAAGCGAGGACCTCAATCAGCTTGCATTCAATCATTTTCGTACAGCTGCGTTTTATCAAATACTTCCTAATGTATTAGTATTAACACACAGCCAATGTGATATTATTATTGCACTGTTCTGTATTAAAATCTTTGCGTTATTAAAAATGTTTTGAGGTAGTATTAAACACGAATTTGAGGCAAGAAAGCTATCTTAAACACACTTTGTTTTTTAGTTTGGTAAAATACGTTGTTTAGAAAACAAGGAAAAAAGGAAAATACTGATCACTTTTGCACCTAAGGTGAAAGGACCTTCTTACAATGACGTGACGTTAAATTGAAAGAAAAAGTGATTGTAGTTTAAAATTCTGCTTGAGGTGCATTTAAAAGACATGCCACAACTTTTTGGCCAAGAAATAAAGCAAGGCACTATGAAAAAATATGTGAAAGAATTATTTTCTTCATATAGAGAAGTGTGTTAAGATATGTCATTAAAAGTTGAAAGAATTTTTGATATTAATTTTGAAATAACCTTGGGGATTTTTTATCAATATTTAGTTTGGATGGAAAAAAGCGATTCACAGAAGAAGATTTTGGCAGGTTACTGCCTAACATTATGGGCAGCAGAAAAAAAAAGAAAAGAAATGAGAAACAACCTCAATTTTTTTATAATATAAAACAGTACTGACTATAATATTGTTACAGACAATACTGACTATAATATTGTTACAGACAGACTAAAAATAAAACGTTTAAGTGTAAAATAAAAAATAAAAGTTAAAATGCTGGTACATAACAAGTGTCTTCATTAAATTTATATTTCTGGTTTTACCAAGTTGTAGTTGTAGCTCAACAAGTATCAATTATATAAAACAAACAAATAAATTTTGTCTCTTTCAAAACTTCTCCAGAGAATTATTCAAAAGTGGGTATTTCTGGATCATATTTTCTAAATTAAATAACATTATTGCAAAGAAAACAAAACAATTCTTTTTTAATCAGTATTTTTTATTTTTCTAAATCTCTATTATCTATTTGCTATTCTGGTAAAAAAACGCGAAAAAATTTAGTAACAATATTTTAAATTGATCCAGTATACTTTTGGAAACTAACAGTGTAGTATGATTTAGAAAAAGACTTATTGTCAAATATTATATTATAAACAAAAATATATAACCCCACTTTAAAAATTGTAGATTTATATCAAATTCAACCGATTGAAGTCGTTTAAACTTAACAGACTTACCCTATGTCTACTTGCTTTTGTCATTCTCAAGAAAAACTCTTATTGTGACTAACTCTTCCTACTTTATCGACTTAACTAAAAGATTATTGTATTTACCACTTCAATGCTTCAAATTGCATTGATTATTAAAGGGTCTGGTACGATTTAAGTTACCAGTACGCATATGGCAGCTTTCCACTAACTAAAAAAAGGCCTTCAAAGATATATTAAATAAATCATAAACTTTCCACTAACTAGTATTAAACAATAGTAAAAATGTTGCAAGATGGGTGAGTATAAATTTCTGTTTCGCGTCTTCAACTGAGGTACACTAATAAATACCAAAATGGAGCAAAACCGGCCCGGACTGGAAACCAATATTTCAAAAATATAGAACACATTGATATATGTTGTTTATTATTTTATTATGCTTATAATTTTAAGAAAATTTTACTCTTTGGTTAATTTTTCTAGAGTCGTGAAAAGTAAAAAGGAATTGTGTTAAGAGGTTAATCAAAAAATGTTCAATATTTTGAAGGATCAATAAATAAAACCGACATTTTTATTATAATTTCAACTGCACAATCCTCTCTTTCTCTCTTACATAGACACACAAACACGTAAACATTTTTTTTGTATACACGTGATTTTATCGTTTCTCATATAAAACTTTATTCGGGCAATTTGGTGAATTTTAAAGGCCGATTATGAATATTCATTAAGACCGCACTGAATGACTTCATTCTCTCATCTATTAAACCATAAACACACGCATTCATTATATATATATATACATATATATATATACATATATATATATATAAATATATATTAGAATATATTATAATAACAATAGACCAATTTGTAAAACATATTTAAGAATAAATATTAAATAGACAAAAACACTACACTTAAATTATTTATCATTTGTTCTTTATTTTCTGTGTTTTGTCTTTTATCTTTTGTATTCCATTTTCTATCTTCTGTATTCTATCTTGGTTTCTATGTTTCTGGCTTTTGTCTTTGGTCCTTTATTTTCTATTTACTGCCATTTGTCTTTGTCTTGACCCTTTTGTCTTCTATTTTCTTAATTTGAAATTTGTGTTATATCCTATGGTGTTTATATGTTGCTTTATATCTTTTATTATTTATTTTCTGTCATCTGATTTTGTCTTTTTTCTGCTTTTTTATTTTGTGTCTATATGTAATATAATAAGAAACAATGGTTCAATTTGTAAAACATATATAGGAATAAAAAAGGCACTATTCTTACTAAAAAAATATATTTTTAAATCTTTTATCATTTCTATCCTGAATTTTGTCTGTTTTCCCTTATCTTTAATTTTCTATCCTCTATATTTTTAGTCTTTTGTATTCTGTTTTATATATTCAGTTTTTTGTTTGGTTTCTTTGTCTCTTGTATTGGTTTTTTATCTTGAGTTTTTTTGTCTCCTATTTACTATTCAGTTTTGTCCTGGTTCCATTTTCTTCACATTTTTTTCTGCTTTTTGCCTGTTTCTTTTATTTTCAGTTTATTATATCTTCGGTTTTTTATCTTTTCATCTACTTTTGGCAATCTCTCATTTGTATTCTCCTTTCTATCATTTACCTTTTATTTTCTGCTATTTAATACTTGTCTTTTATATTTTTATGCTTTATCCTTTATGTTCTGTCTGTTCTCTTAAATTTTCTTTTTATAATATTTCAAATACCATTCATCTAAGCAAGAAATACACCC
The DNA here is from genome assembly GCA_963969525.1 of Ontholestes murinus. Lineage (NCBI taxonomy): Eukaryota > Metazoa > Arthropoda > Insecta > Coleoptera > Staphylinidae > Ontholestes > Ontholestes murinus. The sequence goes on from OZ018387.1 coordinate 64,714,581, forward strand.
CTGTGAATTAACCGTGAGTACATAGGCTACCATCTGACAAAAGACATCTGACAGAGTCGTCATTTAACGATCGATTTTCCACACACACACACACATCGCCACAAAACTAATGTTTAATTAGTGAGTAAATTATCTTTATGCCCGAAATGTTGCAATCGCTTTTTGACGTTTACGATCGAGGATGTTAAAAACGTCGAAAGCGACTTTATGGCGCGCATTAAAAAGAAGAAGGAGGAGAAAACAACCGAACATTTTTCCTCTCCTGTGCCTTAAAACTCCTTCGAATCTAGTGGGAATAATAAACAAACCACCGCACTCATTAATTTATTCGAAACTGAAAATTTCCGCATTTTTATTTTACTGCCCAATCTCGTCCATAAATCATCGGGTTTTATCGATAGCCCGCCAAATGCGGACCTCTATTATGATGAGAATAAATTTTAATTAAGGCACCAGATACTCTCATTTCTTTAGCTAATTTCATGGTTTTAATTGCCGCTCGGCGTGTTTTACGACCCGTTTGATTCCTCTGGTGCGGACAAAGACGAAAATTGTTTACTGTCAAAGCAAACCTACTAATAATGAATTTATTATGGTATCCGGTAAAGAACACACCTCGCTTATATAAAAATAAATAAAATTGTAATGTGGCCACCATGCTACTTTTACTATACTAATCATTTAATTGTATTTTAATTTAGTTTTAAAGAAACACACTTCTTATTATTTTTTTTTACAATTTTCAAATGTTTTTTTTGTCGTAAAATTGCAACAATTTTTAAGTTAATATGAAAGTTTTTAAGTGCTTTTTATCAAATTTTATTTTATTTTAGTAAAAATCAAATGAAAGTAATTTTTATAATGTCTACATAGAAAGGTTTTAATTGTTTTTAGTTTTTTAAAATTATAATACAAATAAATTAATTAAACTTTTATACTGTTCTAATTTTAATTGAAATTAAAAGTGATGAATGTTTTTGTTTCATTTGTTTTTTGTACAAGTTTCTAAAGAAAGTTTTAAATATAGTAGTAGCAGTGTTTTGGCTATCAACGTGGTCTTTTCGCCCTGTTTTGTGTATTTATGTTGGTGTAAATTAAAAAAATTAAGACTCTTACTTTCAAGGATCGCCCCGTTACTCTAAAGCGCTATTAATTGTATCCCAATGGCGGATGGTATCTGTCACCCATCCAATTATTGACCCGAACTAATGATTCTGCATTCTCGCTATGGCTAGAAGTTGTTTTAATGTATTATATTTAGCTGAATTAAATTTTTAATTTCAATTGATTTATTTATTTTAATTTAAAGTTGCTTAAGTGAAATTTTTAAAATGTTTTAATTTTAAGTGGTCAATTCTTTTTTAATCTAAAAATATTTGTTTTTATTTTGTAATCTTAAAAAGAAAGTTTTAAAAATCATTGTCTTTAGTAATATTCCAACTAGTTTTAAACTCTCTTTATTTCAATTGATATATTTATTTTAATTTCAAGTTCTTTTGGTCAAATTATAAAAAAATAGGGTTCACTTCTTATTTCTTGTTGAATTTATGTTGTTTCTCTTTATAACATTTCTAGTTTTTTAAAGAAAGCTTTAAACGTTTTTAGAAAAAGTCTATTTTATTATTTTGTAACATTCTAACTATTACAATTAAGGTATTGTATAAATTGGAAATAGCTTTTTTGTGAAATATATATTCTAAATAAATTTTAAACTAAGTTTTCAAATGTTTTTCTTGAAAACCTGTTTTTAAATAAATATTATTGTTATTTTTTTTACGTTGCCTACATTTCAAAATTTAAATTGATTTTCGTATGAAATCTGATTACTTACTGTATAATTTACAATTGATTGGATTAAGTAAACTAACCTGTTTCTACAATTTTCAATTCTATATATATACATCTTTATTGACAAACATGTACAATAAAATTTAACATTTAAATAATTGATGAAGCGTTAGTATGTTTATCTGTCAAAAGGCTATCGACTAGAGATCTTTCTGTCTTGATTTGTCCAGTCATATGGCGTCAGTCTTTAATGAGTAGATGCATAAAATGATGAAATTAAATCAAAAATGGTAGACTATGGGTTTTTAAATTTAGGGGTTAGATTTGGGTTTCTAGGAATACAGTATAGGGATAATATGTGAAAGTTGAAAGGATTTTTGGAGAATTTTTCTGATAGAAATCGAAGGCGTTCTTGGATGGGAATGACTAAGGTAGTAACATAAAGTAGCTGATTAGAAGGATTATATAAAGGATTGAGAGGATGACGGAGTTTTGTTAGGGTACGAAGGGATGCTCGCTTGCTAACTTGAATATTACGGGAGGGGGGATTGGTGGGATTTGGATAGAGGACACAACCATAGTCCAGTTCTTCAATTCTATTTTTTTGTTTTAACAATTTTTAGCCAATATTATTTTTAATAAATAATAGCTTTTAACCTCACTCCTGATATCCTTTTGTGTACCTCTAACATTTACCACCTTATCCAAAATGTAAGTCTTATTTTTGATATTTGTTCAGATCATTTATCAATTAAATTTTTCCTGCCCCATCAAAAACGATATTCAGATATTCAGATTGTAACATTGAGAACGTGACGAAAGGCATGACGGAATTTATATCAAATAATCGAAAAATCGATTCGACGACCATCTCACTATTTATAAATAAAATGGCTGACTCAAAAAAATATAACACACCTACATTAATTAAAAAGCCTTATAAATATCAGCTTTCAAAATTTATTTTCCTGTTAATAAAATATAAAAGACAATTATATAGAGACCTTATGACTGGCCGACGAATCATACATATGACAAAAATTCAAAAAAAAACTTAACAAAAACATAGACTCTCTTATTAATGAATACAAAAAAGACCTTTGGATCAAGTCAACAAAACTGTAGACAGCATTGGACAGAAATTAAAAAAAAACTTGCTAAATTCAGAATGACGGACTATATCCAAAATAATATATGACGACCAAATAATATGAGGACAATTATACTATGAAAAATAATGACTATGACATTGACTTTTACAATATTTAAAAATATCCGTTTCCCTTATACACCCAATGATGACTTAAGAGAGGATGAGTATTTCAGCGTGCTTTATAAGGGCAAAAACATTGCTCCGCGTTATGATAACGTTCCTTGTTTTATCCTTAAAGCCCTTCCAGACAATATTCACCAATACATTATCAATATCTTCAACTATATTTACAGTTCTCAGGTCATATCTCAAGAATGGAAATGGAGAATAATAACCTGTATTTATAAATGAGACGGTGATCTATTGGCAGTCTCTAGCTATCGCCCGATACTCTGCTTCCAATCTTCCAATTCTGGGGAAAATATTCGAGTCCATCATCAAGAATAAATTATTTATAAATTAAAATCAAATTGCCAAACAGCACATCTTAAAGGTAAAAGTCCGTTATTCTATTTCTTGGCATCCAAAAGGCGTTTGACTCGATGTAGCATCGAGGTCTGCTGTTCTAGTGCAATTCACTTAATATTCTTCCAAATCTTCTCCGCCTAATAGACGATTTCCTAAGCACCAGATACCTCAATGTCCGTATCTGAAAGACACTTTCTCGATAATTCAATCCTCAACAAAGTGAACCACAAGGTTCCCACTATCACCACTTCTGTACAACATCTACGTCTATGACATTTTTAACCCGAACCCGCAATATTTCAATACTTTCGCCTACTGGCTGCTCTTTGCTGATGATACAGCATTGATAACATACGAGAAAACTATATTAAAAGCTCTAAACACCCTTCAGAGGCTGATCTGCACAATTCAACAATGGTTTGCTAAATAGAGAATATCCAACCACTCTAATAAATCCCATCTATTTATTACATTCCACCGGGCCACCATGTCTCCCTTTCATATACCATTAACCAACACCAATATTCCTCCATTACAGACTTATAAATATCTGGGACCTTTGATCCTAAATTCTCCTTAAAAACAAAAACTTAAAATTAAAAATCACAAACAGTGTACGCCATTTCAGAGCTCTTACCTTTAAAAGTCAATGAATCTATACAAAAGCTGCTGTTCTTATATACAAAATTATTTGTCGTCTCATGCTCGATTATGCTGCAATCCTTTTTCATAATATTCGTCCCCTTATTTCCCGTTTTAAGGAATTTACAAGTCTGTAAAATATTAGCCCTCAGAATATTGACAATGATCAAACATCCTAACAAAAATCCCAAATTACCTCTATTAATCAACTCCTCATACACGTTGTCCCCTGAAATTTTGAATACGGGCATTTAAATGCGTTACTTGCTACTTAGTTACCACGCTCGTGACGTATTTTAATGGACTGACCAATGGGAAATAATCAGTAATTTCTAATTTGTAATAAAATAGGGAACTAAAATGAAACATATTTACACAATTCTGATGTAACGATTACCAAATAGCTACAATGTTCATCTTATTCAATGTTCGAAAACATTTTTTATTGAGCCAAACAATATCCCAGACGATCATAAAATTCCTGTTAACATTTTGAAGCTATGTAAGTCAAATTGACATGCATATTGCAGCAACAACCATGGCAACCAATACACATTACATTACTCATATTCAAAATATCAGGGGACAACGTGTATATTTATCCACAAAATTTGCCACTAATCCTCACTTACTCCATATATTAATCCACATTTTTATTCAACTCATTCATTACATAACCCCTAAATAAACATATGTTAAAAAAATAACGCTGAGAGACCTACGGTCGATAGCCATGAAGAAGAAGAAGACGGAGAATCATAAAAATTATTGTTATTGTTATAATTAAATACTAGCTTTTAACTGTTTTTAATCAACTTTTAAACATTTTTAGAGAATTTTCATTATTTATTTGGAAAATCCATTGTCATTGTTTTAATTACAATGGATTTATTTACAGCCGTACTAATAGTCGCGAATTAATTCTCGAACTGAAAAATCCTGAATTATTTGTCGTATTTATTAGTCGGGTATTTACGGGTAGTTTCGGCGACTTCGAAGAATTATCCTCGATACGGGAACTTTTTAGTGACATTTAATTATTACTGGTTTTACGTTGGCACTATATGGGAACTTTTTAGTGACATTTAATTATTACTGGTTTTACGTTGGCACTATACGGGAACTTTTTAGTGACATTTAATTATTACTGGTTTTACGTTGGCAGAATCGTCATGTTCTGTCAGTTGAAGAGCACCATTTATTAAATTACGAATATAGTAAGTACAATTAATACTTATTTTTAATGGAAATGGTACATAATAATGGTAATTCATTTTACAGAAATGGATAAAGGTAAAATTATAATAACAATATATTAACTATAATGAATTATAAAAATATCTGTTGACAAGTAAGAAATTGACAGTTCGCGAATAATCTCGAAATAATCTTGCGTCGCGCAGGATTATTGAATTGACGTTTATCTTTAAAAATAATCCGAGGTAAAGGAATAATCCTTATACTCGAATTAATTCGCGACTATTAGTACGGCTGTTAGTGTTCATTTTTTGTTGTCGAATCTTAGTTTATTTTCTAGGTTTAAAACGTTTAAAATTTTTAAAATTCTATTGTTTTTTAGTAATATTACAACTAGTTATAAATTCTTTTAACTTTAATTGATTTATTTATTTTAATTTAATGTAGGCTTAGTTCAATTTTAAAAAGTATTCAATAATTTTTCTTGCCGAATTTTAGTTGTTTTTATTGTTTGTTAAAATTTAATTGCAGTTTCAACGTTTTAAAGTCATTGATTTTAGTAATATTCCAATTATTTACTTTGAGAGATAGAGAAGTATTTATACAGTTTTTATGAAGTGAACAGAGTACAGACTTGAGGTTTCTTCTAATCATCGGCTATCGACCCGCGGTCTTTCAGCCTGGATTAAACTGTCAAAAACGTCATGATTACTAATGTCTTACGAAGTTAACTGTCTTCTGTCATTCCAAGGTTATGATCGCTAATGTCATTATGAACTGATGAGATGAATTGATGAATGGTGATTTGTGGATGTTTTGGTTTTGGGTTGACTAAAGGGTTACGAGGATTACACAACTGGTTAAGGATTTCAAGGTTGTGGGGATTTGTGGCAAATTTTTGGGATAAATATTTCAGACGCTCTTCAATAGGGATTACTTGGGTTAATTCATATAGGAGGGTATTAGATGGGTTATGAATGGGATTAAGAGGGTGTCTAATTTTAGTAAGGATGCGAAGGGCTGATCGTTCTGCTACCTGGAGGTTTTTTAAGACGGCGGGACGGGGATTATGGAATAGGATAGCGGAGTATTCAAGAAGAGGCCGACAAATCGTTTGTAAATATGGACGGCTGTGTGTGTCGATATGCCTTGATTTTGATACGTTAATATTCTAAAATGTCTTGCTCTCTTCTTGACACTCGCTTTAAGATTTTGGGTGTGAGATTTGAAGGTTAATTTGGGGTCAAATGATATACCTAGGTATTTGCAGGATTGAGAAGGTGTTAGTATGTGGTTATTTATTGTTATTGTGTATTGAGAATTGTGAGGTCGATGAAAGGGAATGAGGAGTTGGGATTTATTTGGATTAATCGATATTCTCCATTTTGCGAACCACAGTTGTATGGTATCAATCAGCCCTTGCAATGTGGAAAGGGCTTTGTTTAGGTTGGATGCGTGGGATATGAGCGCTGTATCATCTGAGTAAAGCAGTGGATAGGCGGATGGGTTGCGATAAAGGGGGTCGGGATTGTAAGGGTCGTGTACATAAATAGTATAGAGGAGTGGGGATAGGGGAGAACCTTGGGGTACACCTTGCTGGGGAACAAAAGAATTGGATAAGGTATTTTTGACTTTTACTTGAAGGAGTCTAAACAAGAGGAAGTTGTCAATTAAATTAAGGACTTTTGGTTTTCTAGGTGTGCTGTTTGACAGTTTGAAGTCAAGACTGTTAATGGCAAGGAAGTGGAGCGGTGTTCAAGAAAGCCAAATTTGTAAATGGGGATGTGATGGGAGAGGTGGAGCATAATTTTAGTTTTTAGAATGGATTTACTTTGATTTTAAGTGATTTTAGTCAAATTTTAAAATGTTTTTTTTCTTTTGTCTTGCTGATATTTAGTTTTTTTTGTAAAATCAATTGTCTTCGAAATATTTTTATTAATTACATAGACTTAAAGAAATACTGACACAGTATAGGGTTTCTGAATGTTTTTAATATTGTACTACAACAATGTTTCACCACACAGTGGCTTCATCAGGTAGATGAAAATATGATTTAAAAAATTACAATTATCACTTATATACTAGGTCGAGTGAACAACAATTACATAGACTACAAAACAAATTGAAACAACTACTTCTCTGGCTCTCAATGTTGTTTCATCAATTAATTTGTTTTGTAGTCTTAGTAAGACTCATTGTTGTAGAATCACGAAATGTTTACTTATTTTTTAATTATTACTCTTGTGTTGTTTTAACTTTGAAAGACTTAAAGCCATTCCTTTTTTCTGGCATTAATTTCTGTATTTTCTGCAAGAGCTCTTGTTTATAGCGTGGTACTTTCTGTTATCATTTTATAAACCATAATTTCCCGCATTTCATGGAAGACCGAACTGGTGTTTACTGACACATCGTATGCCAAAACAAACAAATTATTTGCGATTTCATTCATAGAATGACCTCCATAAAACTATTTAACAATTTGAGTTTTCTGTTCACTTGTTAACATGTTGAAGCTATGTAATTGACATGCATATTGTAGTAACAACCATGGCGACAAAAAAATAATAATCCAGATACAATACAAACACATTACATTCCTTATATTCAAAATTTCTGGGGACAACGTGTATATATAATAAAAATGTAATAAAGTCCTTTCCGTTGTAGAATATTAACTAATAATTAGAAAAAAAACATTTCGTAAATCTACAAAAAATGAGTCTTATTACGACTACAAAACAAATCACTTTCGTAAATCTACAATAAATGACAAATTTTCATACCATATTCTCTCACAAACTATTGAAAATACATTAAACCATTTTAGTTTATTTCACAGAAATAATTACGTCCAAACTAGTGTTGTTTTGATAGCCTTGCTATTTGTTACACGCAAATTACTTTTGTCTCATTCAATGTCTGTCAAGGTATTAGCCACAGAAGTAGTTGTTTCAATGAGTGATTTGTTTTATAGTCTTGATAAGACTCATTTGTTGTAGATTTACGAAATGTTTTCGTATTTTTTATTAATTTCTAATTATATATACAATTTTAAGAAATATACACAAGTGTTAAACAATATGGATTAGTCTGTCCATTTGGGCTATTGATCATCGGTCTTTCTGTCCTGTATTGACTCTAAGTCATGTGTAAAAAACTAAATAATGTTGCTAGCTAGCTTAATTATCTGGATAATATGAACTAACGAATTGATGTAGGATGACTGGAGGTTGTTTATATTTAGGTGGATTATCGGGATTTCGCGGGGTGCTACATTTGTTGGATACATTAAAAGGGTTGTTAATAAATCTTAATCTTAGGCTATGTATAAGTTGAATTGATTTGGAGGAATTTTGCAGCGAGTTAATCGGGTGTCTAAGTTTGGTGAGGGTTCGTAGGGATGACCTTTCTTCGACTTTAAAGTTTTTGAGAATGAAGGGATGAATTGAATAGGATTGTACCGTAATCTATAAGAGGTCTGCAAATAGATTTATAAATTTTAACGGCCGTTCTTGTCGAAATTCCTTAATTTTTATATGGCAATGCTAGTAAATATCGAGCTATAGTTTTGACTTTGAACTTTATAGATTGTACATGTGCTTTGAAGGAGAGTTGGGAGTCAAATAGGATACCTAGGTATTTACAGGGGTAGGTAGGGTTACTTGTGGTGTTGTTAATGTTTATAGAGGGAGAATGTGGTGTAATTTTGTGATATGGGATAAAGAGTTTGGATTTGGATGGATTGAGTTTCATAAGCCATTTGGAATACCAGGATTGGATTGCATGAATTGATGTTTAAAGGGATAATTGGGCAGCTTGGAGAGTCGGCCGTGAGTAATCAGTGCAGTGTCGTTGGCAAAGAGGAGAGCATATCTTGAGGGATGAAAGTATGATGGATTGGGATCATATAGGTCATGGAGATGGTATATAAAAGGAGAGATAGAGGAGAACCCTGTGGTACCACTTAATCGATGGGAAACGGGTCGAAATAGGTTTCTTTAAACCTAACTTTACAAGTTCTGTTCTTCGAGGTGATTGGTTTGAATATTGAAGGTTGAAATGTGTAGAAGATCAGTGCTTGATTTTTAGGATAAGAAACCAAACTGGTATTCGGGTATATGTTTGTTAGCGGATTGAAGGAGTTTTTGTTTAAAGAGGGATTCGAATAATTTACCTATTACTGGAAGGAGCGTAATGGAGCGGTAGCTGGATACTAGGGTAGGATCGATCAGTGTCAGGTTTGGGAATACAGATTGTAATACCCTAATAATTCTGTGGGGTTTTGGTTAGAATTGAACTGTTTTTGAACAAGTTTTGTTTTAAGAAAATTCTAAACTTTTTTTTACAAAATGTCATTGCCTTTTATTAACATTTCCAACTGTTTAAAACTATTTTAGTTTCAATTGACTTATTAATTTTATTTTTTAGTGATTTTAGCCAAATATTAAAATGTTTTTGTTTAATTATATTTTATTAGCGAATTTCTGTTAACATTAAATTGCTTTTTTAAGAATGTTTTAATAGATTTATTGATTTTAGTAATATTCCCAATAGTTTCTTAATATCAATTAATGTATTTATTTTAATTTGAAGTATATTTAGATAAATTTTAATTATTAGTAAACCAATATTTTGTTTTGCGTTTTTAGTTGCTATATTTTAATCAGATATTCAATATTTTTCTAATAAATAATTTTATTTCTTGTATGATTTCAACAATTAACTCAAATTGTATATTGGGTTTTTAGATACATATACATGTAGCTAATAAAATGGAAATAATGTATGACAATTGATTATTTTTCTGTTCAACGGCTACCGACCCGCGGTCGTTCAGCCTGGATTTATCTGTTATACAAACGTCATGATTGTTAATGTCTAACGGAATTTACTGTCGTCGTTCTTCGAACGTCATGATCACTAATGCCATTGTGAAATGAACTGATAAATGGTGATTTCTGGATATTTATATCGAGGTGTTATTAGAGGATTGTGAGGTATACACATATGGTTAAGGATATCAAAATTATAAGGGTTGGTGGTGATTTTTTGTGCGAGGAATGTAAGGCGTTCTTCAATGGGAGTTAAATTAGTTAATTAGTATAGAAGAGTGTCGGATGGGTTATGATTGAGATTAAGAGGATGTTTCGAAAGGCTGATAGTTCAGATATCTAGATATTTTAAGAACGGAATGGTAGTGTTTAAAAAAAATAGTGGCATAGTCAAGAAGAGTTCGAAAGATCATTTTGTAAATGTGTACAGCTGTTTTGGTTGAAATGCTTTGATTTTTATAGGTGAGGCTTCTGGAATAGCGAGAGCTCTTTTCTTAACACTCGCTTGGTGATTTAGGGGTGTATTTTAAATATTAATTCCTCATCTTGTTGAGGAATAAAGGCGCATGATAGGATATTTCGTATTTTGACTTGTAGAAGTCGGTTGAATAAAAAACTATTAATTAAGTTAAGGAGATACGTTGGGATTTTTAAGGAAATGCATTTAAACAGCAAACAGTTGTACTATTTGGCAATTAGAGGTAAGCATTGAAAGTGTCCAGTTTTGAGTATGCATATGATCATAGCCTTCTTCCAATCCTTGGGTATGACTTGGGAATAGTATATGTGATTGAATATGTTTAGGCTGTATAGGGATATAAGAATAGTTTTAGGAACGTTGTCATAACCAGAGGCCGTGTTTCATCTTCATGTAGGCAAGTAAAATATTATTCATCGGGCGTATAGGGTATATGGGTATTTTTAAAATTGTTGTACTACATTGTTTCTTTGTGATAAAGTCAAAGTATTTACATTACTGCCATGGTGTAACTGCTGTCAAAATGGTCTGCAAAGACATTTGCAATCAATTGTTCGTTCGTAGTTAAAGATTTCGAAATTGTGTCCTGTATTTTAGGTAATGAGTCTGTTTTTCTGTATTTGGTCAGCTTTTCAATTTCATACCAGTATTGTTTTAATCATCTGTCGTTGATGTCCTTACATGTCATGTTCCATACGTCAGTCTTGTATTCGCATATTAGTATTCGTATCGTTTTATTTAGTTCATTAAATTTCTGTTTTAATTCGCATTTATCTGACAAACGTATGTTTCGGTACAGTTGTCTCTTATATTTGATTAGCCTTAGTATGAAATTAGGGAGAGGTTATTTGTATTATTTTCTAGTATGCGTGAGTGTGAGTCTCATAATTTATTGGTAAATAGGTAAAGAGATGGGTTAACTTACGGATGGGATGAAATGCCGTCATTTAAGTCGTTGGTCACTTTTTCAATATCACAGTCTTTATGTGTACATATAATTTTTGGAGTATATGAGATTATATGTTCAAAGTGTGAAGGGTTGAAATTTAATAATGCAGTGCAGGAATTCATTCATTATTATTACATTCATACTATTTATATTGGGGAGGTTGGCTTTTCCTAGTTAATTCCTGGCCTGGCTACTACTCCTGAGAATTAACACACTTTTTAAACTGCAACAATTGTTTTACCACACAGTGGCTTCATCATGTCATCTGCCTGATTAAGCCACTGTGTGACGAAACAATTGTCATAGTGTTCTGGCATTAGAAACTGTGTTCATTCTCAGCCAGAGCATTTCATTTACTGTCTGAACTGAAAAATTAATGTTTTATTTTTTTTAATTTCCACATTTTATACTTATAAAAATAATAGTTACATTTTGACTAAGAACAACTTTAAACAAGAATTGTATAACGTTGAAAAAATCTAAATACCTGAAAATAACCAAGGGTGTAATACGGAATGCAATAAATGAAAAGTGTTAAAAGCACTATAAAAACTCCGTGATGGTGTGTGTATGCAGAGTGGACACCAAAAATCGTACCTGTATATCTTGCGTAGAGAGAGAATGCACGACTAGGTAGGTGCACACTCGCCATCGGCCGCGCCGCACAAGAATTTTAGTCTTTTTAAAAAGGTGTGGAGGGGATACCAACCTGCCCAGGTATACCCGAACACGAGAAGAAGGCGTCTATTCGGGTACGGTAGGTAAGTTTTCTCGAACACACCGTCAGTACGACGAAAAATTCCGACGGCGCGAGATCGCGACGCACCGACCGCGTGCAAAACACCGCACAGATGCGCGATTTTTTAATGTATTAAACAACACACCGGCAATTTTCCACAATACAAAAACAAATCATACGTTCGTAAGTGATTAGTGAATTTATAAAATATACGTGTTAAATCTGACGGCGAAATTGTGACATGAAACAGTATTGCTAGATTTGGATTAAATATCTTGAAGACATGAAAAAATTGAATTAATAATCAAAGCCGTGAAACTGGAACTAGTCTAATCAAAAGAATTCTAAGAAATTTTAATAACGAAACTGGAAACAATGTAGTTACAAAAGAATTGCCAGTTGTAGGTTATGGAATAAGTTTTCTGATTTTCTTAATGGGCTGAAATTGCTATAATCCCCAGTTCTATATAATTCTTGTGTTAGTGTTGTGAGTTTTCTATAAATTAACCTTTGTATACGATTTGTGGAAACCTATGGATACAAAAATAAGTTGTGTGTGAAGTTTTACAACACGATTGGATTAATTGTTTATTTATTATTTGAGAAGAGGTAAGATTAAAAGGTAGTTCTAATAGATAGAATAGAAATATATTAAAAATAGGATTTTTTATATATTCTGGTATTAACATTTTTCCAATTTATCAAACGGAAAATCATTTTCTATTTAAATTTAATCAACTTTAATTTTTATTTCCATTACAGTGTATTAATTATTTTGTTAAGATTATAAAAATACGTAAACGTCGGTGGTTTCAGTAGAATTAGCGAGAGCGAAAGTGCAGAATCGTTAGTCCGGGTCTGCTATGGATGACCGATACCTTTTCTATTGGGAAATAATTAATTACACTTTAGAGTGATTATGGGCTATTCTTTTATGCTGAAAGCTAATTTATAAATACACAAATTACATGGCGGACTTATTAAAAATAAGTTGGTACAAGACATACCTTTAGCCTTTTAGCAAAATTACTTTTTAAATATTCGAAACCGTAAAATAAATTTTCTAATTGTACGTAAAAGAAATGTTTGTCTTTATAGCTTTTACGTTTTTTAGGAATATACCTTGAATTATTCAGGGAAATTCCTGTAGTAATTAGTTTTCTGCATTTTTTTAAAAAGTTGAAAATAATATTGTTTTCATTTATTTATAATTCTTAATTATGTCATTTTGTTTCTGATGTCGAATATCAATTATTTTATTTGAATAAAAATGTTCCTTGCAAGTAAATACTTTCTTGTTTTTATTACTTTAATTCTTAATTATGCTGTGTTTTACTTATTAGTAGTAGTAGTAGTAGTAGTAGTAGTGTTAGGCTATCGACCACGTGGTCCTTCCGCCATGTGTCATTTGTGTATTTGTGTGTGTAAATGAACTTGTTACTTTAAAGGATCGCCCCCGTCACTCTAAAGCACCATTAATTGTATCCCAATGGTGAATGGTACCGGTCACCCATCCGACATTTACTTATTATTTTGTTAGAATAATAAATACTCATTCGTGAAAATTAGGCAAATTTCTTCAAAGTTTCTTGCAATTTTAAATATTGAAAGAGATTTTCTGATCATTCTCAAGTATGTCATGTTATTTCTTGCTAGTATATATTAATTATATTGTTATTACTTAATCACTCAATAACTGTTCCACAGTGTGGTGGAATTAAAGCAAATTTGTCTGCAGAAGGAAATATATCAAAACCAGCGCGACAATAGAAATAAAAATGATTGGTACCTCTTTCTAAAGGAAACTATGTCATGTCATATGATGATACACTTGTTAACATAAAAAGCAATTAAATGCCTGTTAAAATAACAACAAGAACGTAGCATGAATAGTTCTCTTATTATTCCTTATAGTGTCGTCGGCCAAGAGTATTTAATTCGTATTAGGAAGATACTAAAGCAGGTACTTTATGTATATCAAAAATAACACCGGTCCCAAAATGGATCCTTGTGGTATCCCATATGGCACTGTACGCTAATTCGAGCAACAGTTATTTGTATCCACTCATTAAATATAATTTTAAAAGTCTCATAATTTCTGAACTAAAATTACAGTAATCGATTTTTCTAATATTTTTTGTGCAATTCGCAGTCGAATGCTTTATTCCAGATTCATAATTTATTTACTTTCTGAATTATTATTAACTATTGATGTTTATTTTTATGTTCTGAAAAATGTAAATATAGTCGTTTAGAACATATACACATACATTTAGTAATAGATTTAATAACCCTTTTGAAAAATATCGAAACTAGTTAAAGTGCTTCGTGAAGATAATTTGTAAAACAAGTAAAACCTAGTGATTCTAAATTAATTTACCTTATCTGTACACTTTCAGCTTTATTGGTTCAAATTTTGTTCGTGCTCTCTAGCTTTCTGCTATTGAATAATAATAACTTCGATGATATTATCAAAATACAAGAATGTACTTTAAATTTTTTAGCCAAATTCCTGCAATTATTAGTTTATTTAAATTTTTTAACTATGAAATACATTTTTCTCTTTATTTGTTTAATTTTAAATTCTGCCATATTGTTTTCTATCAAATATTTTGTTAGGATAATAAGAAAACATATACCTTGAGCATTGTTGGCAAACTCCTGCAGTGATTTGTTTTGTTTGCATTTGTTAAACTAAGAAATAAATTTTCTCCTCATTGATTTAATTTTAGATTCGTGTCTTTATTATGGTATATTGGTTTCTGATGTCTATGATAATTTATTTCTTAATGTTATAAAAATACGCTCCTAAAGGATGTACTTGCAATTTTAAAGCAAATTTCTACAGTGATTAGTTTTTTTACAATTCTAAATATGTAAAATGTATTTTGCTCTTCATTGTTTTAATATTTATAATCTTGTTTCATGATGTAGTATATCAATTAATTGTAATATGATGATAATAAGTTCTTGGAGAATAATTATTAATATTTTCCTGGAGGTTTTCTAAAATTATTTTTTAAATTGTGAAATGCTATTTAACTTGTCTTTGCTACATTTTTTAGTGCAATATTGTTTCGTACTGTTACATATAAATTTTTGCTGAAATAGTAGAAATTTATTCATATAAAATATGCCGTCTTAAGAATTTCAGTAAAATTGCATGCGAGATTAAATTAATTGCGTTGATATTGTTTCATATATTTCTGTTTATATTTTAGATTCGTATCTTAGCGTTAGATTTAGGAAATAAATTGATAATTAATTCAAATTGCAAAATACTGCATCGACTAAATCGCGTGTGATAATATTTTTTCATATATTTCTGTTACATTAGGGGTTCGTCTCTTAGATGAACGTTGAATTTAGAAAAAAATAAACAAACTAATGATATTGAAATCATTAGTTTGTTTTTTTTCAATAGGAGATTTTTTACATTACTAATAATCTGCTATGGCAATTATATTTGTTTTAAACCGTGAAATGCTGTTTTCTCGCTTTTAGAACTGTGGCCGTAATTAAATAAATTGTGTTAATATTTCTTCATATTCATGTTTAAATTTTGGGTTCGTGTCTTAGCCGAGCGTTGAATTTGGAAAAAAACCTCAATAACTAATTAATTACTGTACTATTATGTTTTAAGTAAAAACCTCAATAACTAATTAATTACTGTACTATTATGTTTTTGCTTGACTTTAGTTCAATTTTAAGTCTGCCATTTTTACTCTACTACTGAATATACATTGTATTGATAAAATAGTAGAAATTCCTTTGTGTAAAATATGCTTACTTAAGTGTTTTAGGTAAATTTCTGCCGCAATTCAATCATTAATATGGTTTTATATACTTGTTTTAAATAGCAGGTTTGTGTTTAAACCAGACATTGAATTTAGAAAAAAATCAAAAACTATTTCTTATATTTATTAATAGCAGTAATAATTGGTTTTGCCAAAAAATCAAACAAATTAAGTGCTTATGTTAATATTCCGCTTTTAGTATTTGGTTAGTATTTTATAGGGACGTTCAATTAAATAAATAATCAATAACTAATGGTTTTATTGTACAATTGGGGATGTATTAATACGAACAACAATGGATAGAAAGTAGTTAGTTATGCCAAATTATAATTAAAAATGATAAGTTTTTAAGCAGTATTATTTGCAGTGTTTGATGAAATAAGGAATTATTCCGGTTAATAATGTGTCGGTTTTAGTTGTGTTAATTTTTAACACAACTTAAACCGACACATTATTAACCGGAATTTAATTTTAAGTCATGTCATTATTTATTTTAATTAATTCATTACTGACGTGATTGTACTGATCAAATATGTTAAGATAAGTGTAATAATAGGTATGTAATTTATATTTTAGATAATTTACATCCAAACGAAACAGAAAACATTTGTCATTTGATAAATCCTAATTACAGTCAAACATCCGCCAACGACGCATTCGTAATTCATTGGTGGCAGCGTGATCGAATGGGCGTGTTATCGGCCAAATGGCGTGGGCCTCGCGCCCATTTTTTTCTTTCCTAAAACAATGCACATGAATATGTATCTCTAAATGTTTTCTCTCGCATTGCAGGATGTGTAAACCTCCCCGGTGATGGTAGCGACGTCAGGCCGCGCCATGGCGGTGTGGTGGCTGTCCTTCACGCTATTCCTGCTTGCGTGCCAGGCGGGCGGCGAGGAACACGTGAGGGACCTGGAGGTGTCGGAGGGGGCGCCGATCGGTACCAGGATCGGGTTCATCGGCGACGGGGTGTTGACGGTGAGCGGGCCCCCGTACCTAATCGTACCCGTTGGACCCAGCGTCGACACGGATCTGAGCATAGACCAGACAACGGGGGAGATCCGGACTAAGGTCGCCCTGGACAGGGAAAAACGAGCCAGTTATTCGTTAGTCGCAATACCGTTGAGCGGGGATAATATCAAAGTTTTAGTGAAAGTGTTGGATGAGAATGATAATGCGCCAACATTCCCTGCGCAGGTGATGTCAATCGAGTTCCCTGAAAATACGCCAAGGGATGTGAAAAGGACGTTGCATCCCGCTAGGGATTTGGATCTGGACATTTACAACACACAGAGGTACAATATAATTTCCGGGAACGTTAATAACGCGTTTAGATTATCCTCGCATAGGGAAAGGGATGGAGTTTTGTACCTAGATTTGCAAATCAACGGATTTTTAGATCGCGAAACAACTTCAGCGTATTCGCTAGTGATCGAGGCTTTAGATGGTGGTACACCTCCACTTCGTGGGGAGATGACCGTTAATATAACGATACAGGATGTTAATGATAATCAACCGATTTTCAATCAAAGTCGGTATTTTGCGACCGTGCCAGAAAATGCGACGGTTGGTACAACCGTTCTTCAAGTTTCCGCCACTGATAATGACGCTAATGAGAATGGACAAGTGGAATATTCGATCAATCGTCGACAGAGCGATCGTGACGTAATGTTTAAGATCGACCCTTCAACGGGAATCATCAGCGTTAATAAACCCCTTGATTTCGAGACTAAAGAGCTACACGAGTTGGTGATAGTGGCCCGTGATCATGGGTTACAACCATTAGAAACGACAGCGTTCGTCAGTATTAAAGTGACTGATGTTAATGATAATCAACCTACCATCAATGTAATATTTTTGAGTGATGATGCAACTCCGAAGATATCAGAGAGTGCGCAACCAGGGGAATTTGTGGCTAGGATTTCTGTTAATGATCCTGACTCAAAAACTGAATATTCTAATGCGAACGTAACTCTATCTGGTGGTGATGGACATTTTGGTTTAACCACGCGGGACAATATTATCTATTTGATGATCGTATCATTACCGTTAGATCGTGAGATGAAGCCCAATTATACCCTTAATGTTGAGGCGACAGACACAGGAACCCCTCCATTGCACGCAACCCGCACCATCAACCTGAAGGTCACGGATATCAACGATAACTCTCCGGTTTTTGAGAAGGACGTCTACCACGCTAACGTGATGGAGGTGTCCGATCCTGGCACATCGGTGATTCGTGTTGTGGCTAACGATATCGACGAAGGCAACAATTCAGTGATTACTTATTCTTTGGTGGACACCCCCGATACGCATTCGTCGTGGTTCCAAATCGATCCTCATAGTGGATTAGTGACAACGCGCGCGCACGTTGACTGTGAGACGAACCCGGTACCTCAGTTAACAGTGGTGGCGACGGATAGTGGGTTTCCCCCACTTAGTTCGAGTGCTAAAGTGTTGGTGACGATACACGATGTCAATGATAACGAGCCGATATTCGACCAGAGTTTCTACAATGTTTCCGTTGCTGAGAACGAACCTCTTGGACGCTGTATATTAAAGGTAAGATCTTTAACTAATTAATTAAAACATATAAAAAAGTTTCTGTCCATTAAAAAAAACTCTAGCGCAAGCAATCATTGTCTAATGATGATATTAAGTTTAGTGAAACCGTGAGGTTTATAATCTGGCAAAATCTTTATCCACTTATTTACAAATAATGATACCTTAAATATAACAACATAAGGAAAGCTTAATTTTTTATATGTTTAAAAAGTTGCAAGTATATTAAAAAAATAATAATAATTTGTACTTTATAATGATGATATTACTATATATCAACAGACTGGAGTTTATTTTTTATGTTAATAAAATAATCTAAAATATTGATAAACAAACTGATACGTAAAGAATAAAAGAGTGAGATTTTATGTAATATCTAAAATGATTATTCCGCTGCTGTCTGGTTCCAATCTCATTTCATTTTGTTAAAATATCAAAATACAGAATTACAGAGTTGGAATTTTCCAATATCGATATCGATATCCGGAATATATATTATATGTAGGCTTTACCAATTAATTCGTGAAAATCGTACAATAATTAATGAATCTCACCTTGATTCGCATAATTAATATTCAAATCTTGTAGTTTGTAGCCTAATATATAAAGAAATGTCATTCTTGGTATCACCTGTACGAACGCAGTTTGAATTTTTGATTTAAATTCATTTATGATCGATTCCTTTCTCGCTGCATCAACTCAAAAGTTCTCATTCGAATTTTTCTCGCTTTCGTTAATATTCAGCGAGATTTTTACGCTCATAGCCTGAATTTTAAATGTAGCCGCGACTCGAATATTAAGTTTTGGGAAAAATTCGTTCACGTGTGTCTTTGTTTGACCGATGCGGAGAATCCGAAACCGATTCATGATAAAATACCGATATTTTTGTAATCTTTAAACAATTGAATATGTATATGGATGTGGATAGGGTTTTTTATATAAATAAATCATTAAAGTGTCTAAACTATTGTCTAAACACTAGGTTCCCTTAAGGGGAGGTTCTCATCAAGCTGGACCAAAAAATGGATTTTCTTTTCTTAAAAAGTTAGTAAATTTCCTGTAGAATACGCGTCCGAAAGCCGTTTTGACGAAATTAATTTTTTTTCAGTTATAGTAAAAAACCGGAGGCACTTTTTTACGCACAAATATAATTTACGAGAAAATGAATTCGCGTACCAAAACTTTAAACGCGTTTTTCTCGAAACCATGTTTTTGAAATCGGGCGACACGAGATCTCAAAAACTACTGCATTTATTGCTACTTTTTTTATTTCAAAGTTTATTAAATTTAAGGGATCCTGAACCTAAATGCAGATGACTATTGTTCTTATTTTAATTTTTATATCACTTTTAAAAGCCAAAAAGTATCCGATTTTTTTTTTTCAAAAATTCACCATTTTTTTTTATTTTTACATTTTCTTAGCTGAATAGGTTCAAGATCCTGTGAATATCATATATTTTGCGAAAAAAAAAATCATTTTTTGAATTTAGACAATGATTGGAAGTGTCGCCCGCTTTGGTACTTTTTATTTAGGTCTTTAGAAATAAATAAAAAATTGACTATACGATATTATACTCTAGAAAATTTTGTAAACATACTTGAAATCATACTTAATAAGTACAAAAAACTTGAGTGCTTTATTTATTTCCTTCCATGGATTCGAGAAAATCATGTTATTTTTGGGTCGCTAGATGAGAACCTGCCCTTAACTTCAATATGAAGGGTGTTCGGGAAGTAGGTACAAATGTTAATGTTCTATAGAACATACAAAATTTATTGAAAATGTGATGTTTTTTTATAAAAAAATTCAGTCCTCTATATGACCATAAAAGGCCGCGCGGCAACGAGCAATCCGTTCATTGAAGTTCTTAATGACGCATTTATAAACATCTGTTGGGATGCCGTTAACAACCCTCTGAATTTTATCCTTCAATTGGTGTATTGTTTGTGTTTTTTTTTTTCAAGAACAACTTTGATTTCACAAATCCCCAAAAAAAGTCACAAGGTGTAAAGACCTATGATCTGGTAGGCCATTTCTGGTTGCCACGCATAGAGATAATTTTTTTGGTAAAACTGCACGGGCCGATCACTTCTCTTGCCCAGAACCCACATCACATAGTAATGCGTTGTGGATCTTCCATATCTGGGAAAATTATTATTTTTCTCTGCTTGTCTATCCAAACTCACTGAGCATATCGATGTCGCTTTGCATGATCTGCAGGCTTCAACTATTGTTTATGTTGAATCAAGTATACATGCATTTTCAGATCTTTTGAAAGGATTGCATACATTGAACTTGTTGATAAATTCAGTTATTGGGCTCGCAGGAGAAACAATTTTCTCGAGCTTACCGTTACATAATACGCACGACAGCAATATTTTTCGAACATTTAAAACAGAATCTATGATTTCAATCTTCTGGATCAACTTCAGAACTGAGGATTCGGTTCGGAAAAAAACATAGATTAAAAACTTTCTAATATTATATAAAAATATTTTTAAAATACTCTAGAAAACTGAAAAGTATTCACTTAAATAATTCTACTCTCATCCAGAGCTTTTAAGAAATCAGTCACAAAA
Organism: Ontholestes murinus; assembly: GCA_963969525.1. Taxonomy (NCBI): domain Eukaryota; kingdom Metazoa; phylum Arthropoda; class Insecta; order Coleoptera; family Staphylinidae; genus Ontholestes; species Ontholestes murinus. The sequence continues at coordinate 64,735,766 of OZ018387.1, forward strand.
TATTGACGTCTACCACAATTTTGGAATGGAATCTTGGTAAGCCTCGTAATCTAAAAAAAAAACGTTTAATTCAAAAATTGACATCTCATTTCGATATCTAATTTAAAAGTTTAGTTCAAAATGTATTAATGACAAAATTATAGTTTTTACCTAAACTAAACTTGAATTTATAAAAAAGTCGAGATTATAATCTTAAAACCTTAAACTCTAGGAAAACAAATAATGTTGACTTAAATGTTAATAGATTTATATTAAATTTCATTTTAATTAGGTTTTTTGTAAATCTGCAAAAGATTCTACTTAAAATTTTAAAATTCTTTCACTTTAAGAGAAGATTGAAATTATTAGGAGTACTCCTCAAAGTTTCTAGCTTAAAAAAAGATAACCAACAAATATGTTACAAGATTCAATTCCTATGGATTATATAGACTTATGAATTTCTAAAAATGTTTATGCTAATTTTTTAAACTGATTAAGAACATTTAAATTTTAAATAATGTAAAAGTATAATATTCTAAATACATTGCTCATTTTAAAACTTATAAAGAATTTATGTAAATAATAATTTTGAGTAGTTTAATGATTCTATTGAATATAAATAAAAACATTAAAGATTATAAATATTCGAAAGATTCTAAAAATTCGAAAGATGTTAAATATTCCAAATATTCTGAATGTAATAAGGATTCCCGAGAATATATTGCAAACATATTTAATGCTTTCTAACAAAGGCCTTCTTTAAATTTTAAAATTAGTAAGATACATCAAACTTTAAAGATTATAAAACTCCAATGATACTATTTATTGTAAAAATACGAAGGATTTTGAGTTTCTTAACCATTACAATTAGTATACAGATTCTATATAATTTTAAAGATTTTAAACCTTTCAAAAATTCTAAAAAATTTTCAAAATATTTTGGGAATATAGACATTTTAAATATGTTAAGGATTTTATATATATATATCACAACTTAGAATCTTTGTTATAAGGATTTTCAGATTCTGGAGATTATATTGTAGAAATTCTAAAGACTGAGTTTTTGAAACTTTTAAGGCTTTATTTAATTTTTATGATACTTAATATTTTCAAACAATGTAAAATTTGATATTTTAAAATACTATTTTTTTGAGAAATTTTAATTTTTTAATCGCGGTTTGAATTTAGGGAAAAATACTTGTGAACATTTAATTAAGCCTGATATATTTACATCATGGAAGAAATCATTACTTTGTCAGTTAAAATCAATTTTATAACAATAGGACCTATTACTTGTTGGATTTTGTTATTGATAATGGTCACTTAGGGACCGAAATGTACATCTAGCGTTTATTAAACCAAGTGAAAAAAGTGCCAAACTAGTGTTTTATTTAATAGGTCCTATTGTTGATACCTGGGAATAACAATAAAGTAATTTTCAATGCATTTCTATAATTTTATGCCAGCAATATAATATGAAATAAGAATGGTTTTATAAAAATATTTTCTATAGTTTTTCGTCCGTCATACTCTATTACCTTCTCGAAGGAAAAAAGGCTGGTAGTCGAAAGTGAACTAATACTGGTCCTTCGAACCCTATAATTAACTCCATCACTGCGGGCCGGTTTCTGGCCGGGCTTCAATTTTCATTTTCTCGCCGACGCCGTGTCTCAAAAAAATCTCTCCCAATACGAAACGTGATGGCCAATTTTAAATGGCAATCAATTTATTTCTCTTCGCGGAACACACCGGCTCGGGTGAAAAAAGAGGCACAAGCAACAAAATGTGAACTAGACGAGTGCGAAGGACGTTCCTGAATAAGCGTAATTCGTTCTCTTACTATATTTCGCCCCGGGAGATCATTCAAGTAACGGCATTTCAATACGTATACGAGCAGACGGCGTAGAAGACGAAGAAGAGCAGGAGGAAGAGAAACGCGTATACTTAGTTGTGTATGGAGGAAAAGATGAGGAGGACCGGCGCATGCAAGCAAGAAGTAGCACACACAGAGAGTAATAGCCGTATGGCTGGTTGAATGGCAAAAGTGTTTATCAAGATGAGGACTGACGCGTATATTGTGTCTTAATGACAATACAGGAATCCGTAATGATTTTTGTTTCGTCCGCTTCTCCGGTCGCGGCATTGTTTCCGTCCTCTTTACATTCTTCGGGCGGGCACAATGTGGACCCTCGGGGGGAACCATGACCTCAACTGAGCCATAATACACAAGCGAATCGGTTATAATCTATGCGATATGGTTCCTCATTCTTTTTACATTTTTTGAAGCTGACCTAATAACAATAATAATAAAATATACCTAACCCTTAGCCAAAATTTTCAACCTAAAATGGTTAGTACCCTGAGATTTTGTTGTAATCCGTATTTATGTATATTTGAAATCAGTCAGATTATTTCTCAATATGGGAATAATTGGTAACAATAGTTACAGCAGTGTATATTTTTGTAAACCTTTCTCCGCTGCCATTCTACATATCAGTGATGATTTTCCTAATAAAAAAAAAACTCACGCTTATTTAATATTGATTCTAATAGTTTATATATTTTATTTGATATACACTTAAGTATCGATGTTGGTTGTACTAATTAAAACAAAAAAATAATATATCCTTTTTGAGTGAGCTTATAAAGTTTAATTTAATTCACGCTCGTAATTTTGATTCAACTAATTTATATTCACTCATTGTTTGACATTTTTTATGTATTGTTCCTCGAATGGAAACATAAAACATAATGTCCCGCTTTCGAGTTCATATTATGGAAATTAATTTTTTTAAATTAAAAATCAACTATTACTCTCCATATATTAACGGTGGTTCCTCTTATTCATACTCGGAATATTGATATTAAAATGTATTGGTGTTCCTCAGGTATTGGTGTTGGTTCACCTATCTGAAACAAAATTTCCAAGCATCCTATTATGTACTGGTGGTTCTTCCGATGATAATATTAACATCACTTATTTATTTCTGTTTACGGATTTATTATGAAATTCCTCACGTATCGATATTGGCTCCCCTAATTAAATTGTAAAAAAATCTAGCTGGCTTTCAAATGAGTAATAGCGTAAGTGAAACCTGTACTGTTCGCCCACACGAATTTGATTTTCATTTCCAGTTGCATAATTCCGTCGCGGCGTATTAATAATTTCGACGATACGTGAAAGTGAAAAATCGTCGCGCCGGGGCGAATCGCCCGTAAAACCAAATATCCATCACTCTGACCCGTATCTCTCGCTCCGAATTCCCCTGCTGCCCGCGTGCGCATCGATTATAATTTCAAATTTAATTATTCATTCGAAACGTTGTATGTATATGAGCGATGCCATCTCGGATTTTAATTAGGCGCATAAATTCCGTTCATTAAATATTTCTCGGAAGCGCCTTTTACTGTTCCCAGCAAACAAAACTATCCAATAAAAATGGGGAAATAAAATAAAATAAACGCGTATATCGATGATATACCTTTTACACGAAGACATTAAGAGCGCCATTAAATTGATTACACAACAAAACAGTTTGAATATAATAGATTACGTTCCTTTGATTGCACAACGCAGAGCAACGCTGCGCTTTTATAGCGACGATCCTTGAGGGATACCAGATATTATAATTAGTTGGCTGGGTTTTTAGTGCGTGCAGATGTTAATGTGTACGCAACAAGTGGAATTCTTAAAGCATACCATTATTTTATTTTTATTGTACGATACTTTTAATTTTATTATGTTACTCTAATCAACATTGATTTATACGGAAACGAGTTTCTTCGACGATAAAAGTTCTTTTATTTTAAATCTACTATCTTCTTAGGCACTAATTTGCTACAGCTAAAACACAATTTAGTTAAAAATATTATAAAAACTCTCATAATTTGTATTGAAACAGTTTTGGTACATATTCAAACTGCAAAGGTTTAATTAGTCTTCATTAATTTCTTCAAGGCAATAAACTCCCAACGAGTTACATCCTTAATAATAAATGCATTAATTACATACATTACTATATTTTTAAATTAAACTCTTCTACTCTTCTTACTTCTAGAGGTATTTTTATTTATTGATTAATACAACAACGATTATTTTATATTAAAAAAATTAATCAAATCAAAAGAAATCAATACTTAAGCATTTGTTTCTTAATCTGCCGCAATAATACTTAATTTGTATTAATTTGTATATGAAGATTTTTACTCCTTTATTAATTAAATAAGTATAGATTATATCTAAACACTAATTAATTATTATATTCTGAATATGACGCATTGAATTAATATTTGTAAGATATATAACAAAGGTATATTTGTATCTTTATATTTATAATCCGGTTTTCATAGGACATTAATGATATTAGTCTGTAGTAGGTTGACATGTTTATATTCCCGACTATTAATCCTTTAAGTTTTACTTAAGATTAATTAAATTCATTAAATTCTGACAGAAGGTTGTGTAGTTTATATAAACTATAATATGGGTGGCCTCTGTCCCACCGTTCAGACAATTGAATATCGCTCAAAGAAATAATTTCTCGGATAAAACAAAACCCAGGATGCGGTATGGTTCGTTAAACTCTCTGCCTAACTGCTATTGATTACGTGATTCTTCTGTTGTATAATTGGTGTATATATATGTGTGTGTGCTACTGTGCTTGTAATAGTAAATTACGTGATTTTAATACGACATATGTTGATATATTAGACTGGTGTTTCATAGAAATCGAATGTCTGGTTTAATTCACTTATTTTTTGATGACTGAATAACATGTTGATTTTATGCAAAGAAAATTAAAACAGTTTAACAAGATTTTACATATATACATACATACATGCAGACATACATACATACATAGTTTTCCTACTATATACTAGCAGTATCAGTAATGTTTATTTAATTTTTTTTGAAGGCAAGATTTCAAGTGCAATTTATTTTAGAAGTAATACCTTACTACTCTGGTCGAACTAGGACTTCATAAGAAATTTAATTATTGAATCTAGAATATTCGAGTTCATATTCACAATCTAATTTTTTGGCTCATTGATAAACAGAATTCTTAAAGTTACCACAAATAAAACATTAGAAATGGCATTTTATGTCTACTGGAATTTATTGAAATCAAAATTTGGGCGTTAGTAGCTTTCAATAGACATTCGTTTAATATGTTTAATACTTGAAGCCATCACTTTGTGATACATCTTGAATCAGGAACTTTAAATGAAAATACACTTAGTCCTAATAGATATTCGATATTTAAAAAAAGGTATTTGTTGTTTGGATGTTTTAAGGTTTTTATTATTAATTACTCCATAATTATTAGGTTTGAAATAAATATTCATTTTATATTTATAATAAAACCATTCAAATCTAAATTAATATTTGGTTTATAATATAGAAGTCTATCGTTTCTAAAAATATCTATTGAAAGGTGGTATCAACAAAGATTTAAATTTTGATTTCAACATTTTTTTTCAAACTTTGTTAAAATTAAAGTTCAAATTTTACTTTCATTACAATTTGAATTAAAATAAATTTAAATTAGAAATAATAATAATCTATAATTGAAAATAAATCTAAAAGGTATACAAAATTGTTAAAAGTCATAAGTTTTAAACTATTTGTATTTGAGGTTTTAATTATCTATTAAAATATTGTATCGCACAAGAATCCAATTTTAATTTAGTTAAGTAAGAAAATCTTTCATTACTTAAAAATATCTTATACACGATTTTTAAAGACTTAAAATATTATTTTTTACATTTTTAAAAACCAAGGCTCCAAGGTTTATACAATATAGTATTTTTCGAGGCTTATAATAGTGTTTATTTATTTATAAATTTTTTTCTTTATTCTACTTTATCTGTTTTTATCTATTGATGTTTAATTGATTATATTGTATATGATATAGTACTTCCCTAGATTTTGATGTTTTTTAAATTTTTATTTAATATATCCCAGGCATAGCATATAGATTTCATCTAAATGTTTTAATAGAAGTAAAGTGATTTTTATAACAACAAAGAAATACCTATTGATGTGCTTTAGTTATTTTTGTTCTATTAAATAATACTACTTTTCAAATTTGAATTGGGTTTTTATATGAAAAATAAAATATAAATAATAAAAGGATGTTTATCGATGTTCAACTGTTTTATTTATATATTATTTTAATTTTAACCAGTTTTAGCTCAATCAAGAATAATGTATAACTTATAAATTTTGAATCACTTGTTTCGACACACTGTGTCTTCTTCAGGCGAAGAAACGATTTCATTTTCACAATTGTCGCGAAGAACGAAATAAATATTTGAAAGTGTTATCATATTTCATTTACAAAAATTTACCAAAGTGATTAAGAATATGAGCTTTCAATAACTAACAGCCTCAAGTATTCAGTTATAAATTCTTGAAAACGATATTAAGTCGAAACTACTTAGAAATAAAGCAATATGTAGATCCTAATTATTAACCGTTTTACAATAAATAATATAGAGATAGAGAAAACATCTTTATTGAAGCTAGTATATATATCAAATAGTTATAACAAAAACTTGTGCTTCTTCGTCTTCTTCGCGGCTATCGATCATAGCCTACCAATAATAATATTTCTCTAGGTTCTGATGTTTTAATTTGGTGTCTTCCAAGTCTCGGATTTAGATCTTGTTTATATGTTTTAATTTTATTAAACAAATTTACTTATTAATGTATTTTAGTTATTTTTATTCTATTAAAAGGCACAGTATTTACCTAGTATCAGAATTGTATAGCTTTTTATAACAAAAATTATTAGGGCTAAAGTATGTCCATTGATTTATATTTCGAAATATGAATACTTTATTTTGGTTCTAATATAAAAGATGGTATTTTTTAGATTCTGGATTGTTTTTATTAATTTTTAATCTGTATTATAATTTGGTATCTCCCAGAGATTTTCATCCAAATTTTCCAGAAATAAAGTAAATTTAAAATTGCTTTCTGAGTCTTCCTTTTCTGTATTTTCCAGGATTTACAGTTGCGTTTGTTGATATTTTATATAAACCCAGTGATTTCAAAAATATGTTCTTCTAGAAATAAAGATAATTTATCAAAATTCTTTACATTGCGATGCGTTCCCAGCCTCTTTTTGCTCTAGCATATGCCATGGTATGTATGCTTGGAGTTGTGTTTATTAATTTATTGATTTTTTTATATGCCAAATATTCCTAGTACACTTATTGATGTTTATGTTGTTGTATATTGATGTTTATTAGCTTATTGTGGTCTCCTGTAAACATGATATTATTTTAATTTACTCATTCTTAAATTTCCGGTAAGCGTTTTTTTCTGGAAATAAACTTAATATATATTCATGGTGTCCTGTATTTGGTATAGTTGAATATAATAACATATCGCATATTTTTAATTATTATCGTAATTATTGATACACAAAAACTAAAAAAATATACATCTCGATGCTTAGTTAATTTTCTATTTATTGTGTAACATGCGATTCCCGAAGAACATAATTTTGTTTAATGATTGATATATATATATATATATATATATATATATATATATATATATATATAGTACACTCATTGATTAACTATTTATATTATTTTATGTTGTGGGATATCGATACCCATTAGATTATTTGCGTGGTTTCCCTATTGAAGGCTTGGAGGCTATGAATTGTATTGATTGTCTTTTTTATTGTGTGAAAAAGTAAAGATTGTGTACTTTGTGGTATGTAGTCCATCTACTGCTCATTAAACTAAAGTTTATATACCCAAAACACTAAAATATATAATAATAAAATCACTTTCTCCACAGTTTATTTACATACATACATTTTTGATTACAAGTGTTTTTATTATTACTATTCATCTTCACGTAACTCAGCAATCAATATTACTAAAATACATAGTTGAATAAATACGATGGATTGCCACTATACAACCATGTTTTTAAAATAGAATAATAATTTTTGTAGAAATACTTTTAAAACGATTATCAATCAAATAATAATCTAGTAAAATAAAAAGTAATGACCTCATATTTGTTAGATAGAAAACAAATACTTGAAATATAAGATGTAATATCTAATGAAGTCCATATAAAAATAGGTGTTCCACAAGGAAGCATACTCATACCTCTCCCATTTTTTATTTTTGTAAATGATACCATGAAAATTTCGTCAAATAATCAAATCTTAAATTACGTAGATGATACCAGCATTTGCTAAAAAATAAATCAGAAAATGAGTTAATGATACACTCAGAAGCAATAGTTAATTCGGAAAAGTGGCTAAATATAAATGTGTTGGTACTAACTAAAGACAAAACAACTGTTACACTCTTTACAAAAACCAACTCAAGTCCAAAATTCGAAGAAATTGAATTGGGAAATGTAATATTTCAGTTAAATTGAAATACTAAATTACTCGGTGTAGTCATTGATAACAATTTAAACTGGAAGGTTTATTGAATGTATTTAGTAGGAAAATTAAATTCGATTTACTATTCTTTTAGAATAATAACAAAGATGTTTGATTCCAAGATATACAAATCTAATTGAATCGATTCTAAAATACGAGATAATTTTCTATGGTAACAGTACGTCCCCCAATAAAATATTTATAATACAGAAGAAAGTAATCAGAATTATTTTAGCCTAAATATACTGAATCTTGCCGATTTAAATCAAGTGAACATTTAACTTTATATAGTCTATATGTGTTTGAATTGCTGATTTATATTTATTTCAAAAACAAATTAGAGTTCTTAAATCGTATAAAGTACCATTCATACGAAATCAGGAATCAATAGTATTTCGCTATTTTTTTAAAATAAAGTTGAATTTGAATAAATAAATACTTTATTACTTTTATTCAAGGTGATAAAATAATTTCCTTTATTTCTAAATTTAAATAGAATTTGGCGAAGGAGGAATCGACTTAAGGGAGAAAAGACTTTCGTTGAGGTAGATAATTTAATAACGACAAATTTAAGCGTTATAACATTCAATAAATTTAATATTTCATAACTAATACTTGATGTTCCCCAAGGTTCTAATTTTGATTTTAATAAAATTTTCTACTAAGACTTTTGTTTACAAAAACTCCTGCCTAATATAATATCAAAGAGATCAAAGCAGTTTGTATATAAAAGAAATAAATTTATAATTTCAAGTTTTAATCCTTTGCCGTTTTTTTCTATACAAGTTATTTATAAATTGTATGTTTATACCTCTTTTTTTTTTTGGATTTCAATAAAATTTGTTAGTATTGAACTTCAAATTCGATTCTTGAGAAAAATTATAATATAACAATAAAGTGAAAGAATAACTTAATTATTTTCAGACTTTAAATTCATAATTTCTAGATTTATTTCATATCCATTTCTAAATTCAAAACTCATACCCTTGATAATGCCAAGCATTCCTTAAGGCACGAAACTGTTATTTAACTAAATAAAAAAAATATTAAATTATTAATGCACTACTAGTGCATTACTTTTGATTAAAACTTCAAATTCGATTGTTGGGGTATACAATATTTTGAAACAAAATTTCTAAAACTAAATTTTAAACTACTTACATTTAAGCATTGTTTATAATTTGTACAGATTTGATTATTATAAAGTTTAGTACTTTAAGCCTTCGAGTTTTGAATAGATACTAATTTTACTTGTGATGACAAATTTTAAAGAAACGACAAAATTATAAAATACCGATTCATATTCATTTATAGATTTATATTTAAAAAGTCTTATTCATTTCAAACCTATTCAGATTTCATTATTGTTTATAATTTGTATTATTATAATTTGTTTGAGTAATACACTTAATAATCAGTTATCAGGTATTCCTCAAAGTTTCCACTACTACTACTATTAATTGTTTCTTTAATTTAAATTTAAATGTAATTTAAATAATGCGTGCGCCTCGATGATAATGTCTCAATCGACATCTTCTACAGTTTCCTACGTATATACTTACCTGTTTGTGGGGTCAGTCAACTTGGCCCCCCCTTTTAAGAATTTTGAGTCCAAAATGTTGCACCAGAAAGGTCTTAAGTTGCACCAAGTTGCACCGTAAAAAATAAAAGTTGCACCAATAGGGGTGGAAAGTTACAACGTTTCGAAATTTAGGGGGGCTAAGTTGACGCTAGCCCCCCCAATTCAAAATTTTCAATATTTTCTAGAGGGAATCGACTCTACAGAAGTTGCACTCTCGGAACCACTATTTTTTAAAAGTTGCACCCCTTATATAAGCTCCCTATGGAATAGAGAAGTTTGGGTGCCAGCCCCCCCTTTTCAAAATTTCAACTAAATTTTTAGCTTATTTTATAGCTTAGAAGTTGCACTAAGTTGCACCATAAAAATTATAACTATAGCAGTCCAAACAAAAATAATATAAACAAATCTAAATTAAGCTCAAATCCCGTATGCGTATTTCCAAATTGGTATACCATTTCCTAATAAACACGATTTTTATGAAAAATATAAAAAACGGAGAGACTAATTGTAGTCTTCTACATGGTAAAACTTACCACAAACACAACTTAATATTCCTCTCTAGAGATATTATTTAAAAAAATAACAAGGGGTAAAGATTTGTCATTATACCCTAACTATTTAGATTTTTACAAAAATAATAATAAAACAGAAAAAATCGGTGCAACTTGGTGCAACTTAAGACCTTTCTGGTGCAACATTTTGGACTCAAAATTCTTAAAAGGGGGGCCAAGTTGACTGACCCCTGTTTGTGTGTGTGTATTAATTGGAACAGAATCGTATAATCCACTTCCACTTTTGGTCCGGACAACCGACAAAAGTTTACTTTCTCTCTTTCGCCGTTGAAAAGTATCACACATCGATGACCATCGGGGCATCAGTTCCTAAACGAAATCAAAATAATAATAATAAAAGAAAAAAAAAACGGGGGAAACTAAAATCTCGTTCATCGACATACATCGTACGCGATGAGTAAAAGTCGTCTCGTTAACGACGTGAAAGCTGTTTCTTTATTATTATTAAAACCCGGCCGATTTACATGCGAATTTTTCGCAATTTATGAACTTGATGTGGTTTAAACTCCTTTTCTTATTTGATTTTTACCTTTCACATTGGTACATTGGTCTTTCTTAAAGTATAAATATATAAAATAAAAATGATTTAAATATGAATATCTATACGCCCTTATGGTGACATCAATTGTTTAAAGCGTTGCCACTAAATTTCCCTAAATGGGTGTATATGCCACTGATAAATATAGGTAACTGCCATTTCGTATATCATGTCAATTAAAAATCTGATTTAAGATCAAATTTACTTTTATTATATCTTGTTGAATTTTTTATGATTGCTATAAAACTCTAAGGATTATTATTTTTTTCTATAGCAGAACAATACAATTTAAACACAATTTATAACAAATATTTGTTATATATCGTTATTTCTTCCCACACGCGGTATGATGTTTATTCTTAAACTAAGGGTTATTAAAAGAAATTAAATTTTATCATTTATTTATTAGTACTTTTTCAAACTAATTTTATAAATATAATTCAAAAGGCAGAGTTCATTTTCGACCAATGTTCTTTCACTCTAACCTGTATTTTCTCCGTGTGACATTCACAATTATTGACACTTGATAAATTTTTGATAAACATCATAAAAAATGAAAGAAACGCTACGATTTTCTCTTTTGAGTGTGTGGGCTGGAGGTTCTACACATATTGACGCACACATATACATATACACTCCTTACGATTGGATAAGCAATCGTAATTAGAAACACTTGTAAACTTTCCAACTAAATTCGTACACACGGGCGTGTGATTTCCGTTCCAATGGCGCGAAACGCCTTCGGATTTTCGATTCAAAAGCGTAGAAGAAATGAAACGACAACACACCGATTCCAGATGTTTCAAATGTCTCTGTTTATCTACACCTGTTTCCCTTGAATACGAATGGGCGTTTAAATGTCTCCGCGCCGATTTTAACCTCCAGTAATTAACCGTAGCGCGCCCGATTAGAGATCCTTGGGGGATACCAAGTTCACGTGTGAGCGTTAAAAGTTATTAACAATTAATTGTCTTATTACAATTCAAGAGTCGATAAGTGATTTAGATTTTTAATAAATGTTTTTCCGAAGGTGAAAATATAAAAACAATATCATAATTTTTCCGAATGTATTCAAATTGTGAAAACAGTATATATTTAGGTTGTAAATGTTGAAAAATCTCACTTCTAAATTTCATAATAATTAAACTTGAAAACTACTCGATAATAATCCAGTTTAATATATGATTTTATTTAAACCCTTACGGTTATGGTAATGTCGTTAACAACACTATACTAATGATAACAAAAGCTCAAAACCGATCAGTACTTAACAAACGGGTAGGAAACAATAATTAATATAAAAATAATTGAATACTTTAATAGAAAGCAATATAGGTTTCTCATTAACATAGTTTTAAATATATAATATATAAAAAAATATTAGATTTAAATTAAATTTTTATTGCTGCAAAATTTTTATTACAATAATTATAATGAAGTGAAAGAAAAACTGGATTTCGTGTGCTAGTGTTTGGCTGGAACTTACTCAAACTGCCAAACGATTAATAACATAAAAAAGAGAAACGAGGCACGGGCAATAAAATTAAAATATTCAGCGTGTTTTATTGGCGGACATGATCCATAAATATATATTACATAAAAACGTCTGTTTTATTTAAATCAAAACGCCATAAATCCGTCGAAGGCGAAATCGTAACGGACGGCCGTTTTAAAGTTTGGCCACAAAAGATTGCTCAGCAACTTTCGATATGACGACCGTAATGCGTTTAAAATTAGAAAAAAAAGGGAATTAACATAAGTGGCAAGAATGAGAGTGGCAAGTAATTAAGTTATACAAATTTTAGTGCCGGCAACAACTTTCCAGATAATGGCTGTGATGCATTAAAATTATAAAAAAGAGTCCCTCATAAGAATGAGAACTATGTAAAGTATACAAATTTAGTGTAGCATAAATAAATAATTAATATTTTCTTTATTATTTAATTAAAAAGTATGCTAAAACGATATCATTTTCTATTATAAGATGTATTTATATGAGTAAAATAAATAAAATAGTAGAAATATGCAAGGGAACTGCAAAATCTAAAAAAGTATTTGATGTTGCTGATTGATGTTAACAAGAATGTGTTTATTTCACCTGCATCATCTTTTAAGCAAATCTAGACTCAACACTTACCAACATTTTTTATTTATAGTTGATTAATAAGGGAAGTATTGGGGATGACCAAATCCCACCGTTGTAATTGTGTAACTTTGACCTGAAGAATTTTATTTGTGAACTTTTAGTTGCTTATGCATGGTATTTATTGCACAATAATATAGTTTAAGAACTTCAATTCAAGGAATTATCTTAGTTCGGTATTTATTATTATTAAAGCTACTGAAACGATTGCCAAAATGTACCGTACCAATTTCTTCATTACAAGTTATCAGTTGTGGATTTACACGCCTATGGAGCGTAATATGCAAAAACCTATACGGGAAAAAGGCAAAGAAAAAAAAACTCCATAATTTAAGGCGTAATAAAACCGTGTATGTCCTATACGTGTAATTAAAACGACGCTCAAAAGTGAATGAGGCATCGTCGCCTTTGATTTACGCTTTCCTGGATGGATTTTTGCAAAAGATGACGGCGACGAGGAGAATGGACGTAAATATTTACAGCGAGGTACAGAAAATTACGCATTCAGATGATTCATGAGGATGTTTAAGAATAATATTTAAATATTATAAAAAGGGATAACAATTATTTTCTGCTTAATTTTACAATTTGCAATTCTATTTAGAACTCTCTGGAATACTGGATTGTATATATTGTAATAAATTTTAAAAGACATAATGAAATGCTTTACTAAAATATTTACCATTTACATTATATTTCTATTTGTTGTGTAATATTACTAATAATATTTATACTACTAAAGTTCTGGCCCTTTCAAGTCATTTTCACACTTTGTAATGGACTGCCTATATATACTAGATAGTAAAATTCATCACTGTGCATTCAAATATTTACAATATTTACATATTTTGATTATATTATAATTTAACTAACTAACTTTGTTAAAGATTTGAATTGCTTTCATGAAACAATTACTTTACAAAATTTGTTTCGCTTCACAAAATGAATGACTCTTTAATAAGCAATTAATGAACATTTCGCTATTTATCAAAATTTTAAAAAAGTCAACAATACACGAACTGTTGAATCGTTTAGACCGTTTCAATTATGCGATATAATGGCAAGGATCTCGGTGCCGCAGCACATCTTCATCCGGCAAAAATACCTTCCGGCATTATTTGCATTATTGTTGCGAGATGGAATTGTTACCTTTTATTCTGCACGATGAAGAATATTCCAGGAAGTGTTTGGCCACCGCAAATGAGTACCCTCGGCAACAACAGCCAATTGTTTGGCGAAATAAAGAAGTGCATTTTTTTCAAACTGAATATAATAATTTCAACATCGACCGGATGGAACATTTCTACCATTTAAATGCAATATATTAACATCAATCAGCAAACATATTTAATTCTTTGAAGTTTGTATATGTGAGTGCACTAATTTTATATATGTAAAGTCTATATATACCTAAATCACATCGACGAAATTAAATATGTTCAAATAGGTCTGAAAAAAAAATCCCGAACATATTCTAGAAGACCTAAACTGCTTAGATGATACAAAGAAACTTGAAACAGACCCGTTTGAATACTATTATTGACTTAATGTCATTTAAACGTTGAAATCAAAATCGCGTTTTTGTAATGTATGTATTTGTTCCAAAATTTTTAGTGGTAAAAATATTTAGTTTGATATTTAACATGTATTACTACGTAGTAAAGGTTGCAACCATCCTTATGTAATTATCATGTTGGTCAATCATTCTCCATCAGGTTTATAGATATTCAATTTTGATAGGTAAATTTGTAGAACCTAAATATTTATAAATCTTATATAACTTGTATTTGATTCTCATTTTTCACTTTGGTTTGTTTCACTAAACAAACAAACCAAGTGAATTTTTTCAACAACCTATTAATCTTATATAAACCAATATCGCACCTTAGTAAACTGTAAGTTTAATAATGGTCTTGTAAAGATTGAAACTATACTCACTCAATAAAGTCGATGGATGTTATTAACAAAGTACAGTTTTATTTATCGCCTGATAAAGTTGCTGATTCAAGATGTATCAACACAAAGTTATTACTTCAAGCATCCTTACTACAAATTTGTAGTAAGAGCTAACAAATACAACAACTATTTTCATTATATAATAAATAAATAATAATAAAATAAATATGATAAAATCTCATTGTTTAATGTATTATTTCAACTGTAACAATTGTTTCTGGAATGATAATAACTTCCTATCGACAAAATCTTCACGATAATTTCAATTTTAAACGAAGGATCTTTACTACGAACTAAAACCGTTTTTATGCGTTTTAGGCTGGCCAGACTAAATTTAGTTATTTGAATATTTAAGTTTAATTGTTAATTAAGAGCACTCTGCGCGGCCATCCCGGGCGACCATTAAATTTCGATCGCGCCGGGCGAAAAGAGGAGGTGAGGTGGAGGAGGAGGAGGAGGAGGATGAGAAGAAGAACGTAGTGTTCTTCCTCTACTTCTTGCACAACGAACGTGAATGCTTAAAGTTTTTAATGTGCCAAGAGATCGAGAGTATAAAATTGTTCATTTCACGATCATTTCTGAGTAGATTTTATTAAATCAATTGAGGTTAGATAATTACACTTGTAATAAATTTTATATGTTATTTTTTATATCCGAAAAATTTTGCAAATTTAAAAAAAAGATTTTCTGTAAATAAATTATTATTATTTTTCATTATAATAATTATAATAAAAAAAATATTTGAATTATGGTGAAATGTGATTAGTAATAAGATTAATTTTTTCCTAATTACATTTTTGTGATTTTTTACAATAATTGTAGAATTAACTAGTTGCAGATTTTAGAGAGAGAAAACATCTTTATTATTAGAAGTAAATATTTTTACAATTTTTTGTGAAGTGAAGTGTCCAGGCGTGATATTTCTTCTAATCGGGGGCTATCGACAAATGCAGATTTTTGATTTTGACATTTAAAACCGAGAAGGAAAACATTCGGTCTATAGCCCAGACAGTGACATACTAAAACCAATTGCAGATGTATACATTATATTATTGTTTGAGCAGATTTTCATTTTTTAAATCTAGTCGTATTAAATGTTTCATTTAGATTAAATTAAAACCTGTTTGATCTGCAAAACCTTAATTTAATTTAATTTTTATTTTGCGTTGTTATTATAAAATCCACACATTTTTCAATAAATTCTAATAGTTGGAAAAGTAGTTAATCTCCACAAAAATTTTATTGGCATCTTCTATTAGTGTTTTTATTTTCATTTACAAATATAAAGAAAAGAGGAGATGAATTGAAGGACAAGGAAGAGAAGAAGGGCACAGTGTTCCTCCTTTAGTTCCTACATAACGAACGTGAATGCTTAAAGTTTTTAATGTATCGACTGATCAAGAGTATAAAATCATATAACAACTTTAATACCTTTTATAATTTATCATATATATAATATATAATTAGATTTGACTTTACAACAGAATCCCAACCATTTATCTTCAATATATAAAAAAAAACGATTTGTGTTTGTGAAAAGTTCTTGGGAACATATTTTATTATTGATATATTTTTATGGCATTAATCAAGTTAATACAAAAATGTTTTACCATGAAATATGTGAGAAATTTTAGTGTGAACTACAAAAAACCAAACCGAACTACCAATTTGGCTTCCTTTCAAAACGATACACTACCCTCCCACTTACACTCAAACAACACACCTTGAAGGAAAGTCATTAGCCGTCTTACTACTGGATATTCAAAAAGCTTTCGACTCTATCAGGCATCAAGGTCTGTTATCTGTCTGTTATCGACTCCCTGCAACACTGGTTTGCTAAATGGCGAATTAAAATCAATCCCCACAAATCCCAGCTTCTAATTCCTTATCACCATAATAATAATCCTACACATAGCATTCTTATCTCCGACACAACTGTTTTCAACTCTATGTCTATAAAATACCTAGGCATTACCATAGATCAAAAAGTAAACTTCAAAAATCATACAGACTTAAACAAAACAAATATCACCACCATGGCCAAATTATTTAGAAATCTTATGTTACTTACAAAGGAAAGGGAATATTCACTAAAACAGCCATTAAAATCTATAAAATGATTTGCCGCCCTCTACTTAACTATGGTAATGTCCCTTTTTCCAATTCCTGCAATCCTTCTATACACAATATTCAAGGTAGCGAGCGATCCTCTCTAAGAATTCTAACCAAAATCCGCCACCCCAGCAATCCTCTACACAATCCTTCTAACCAACTCCTATATCTACTTTTAATATTCCTATTAATGAACGTCTTCTATACCTAAGCGAAAAATTCTCTAAAAATCTCTACAACCAACACATCCTTTCCCTCAAATACTTGCACAGAAATCCCAACCTGATCCCAAAGTTCAACACCCCTTTATTCACTTCATTTGAATCATTATCATCTTCAGAGACAGACTGACAAAATACATCGACAATGATAAATCCGGGCTGAAAGGCCGCTGGTCGATAGCCATTTAACAAACTAACTCACTAACATCCACTGCATCATACATGTATGATATTATATTTAGTTTATTTGTATATTTATTTGTTAATAAAGATGTTGTATATATAGTAATATTTTGAAAACTAAATAATATAATGAACATTTTGGCGTAATTTTCTACAAAAATAATCATTTACCTTTCATTATGGATTTCAATGATCTAAAAGTTAATTTAAAACATGTAAAACGGAAAGATAAGAATTAAAAGAAACGCATTTTATTAAAGAAAAATCGTAATTATGCCGAAAACGATGAATATTAAAGCCTACCATTTGATGTTTTATTTAATTGTCTATAAATTTTAATTTAAAAAGTCGTACAATTAACGTATCAAAAGGCAGCAGAGATTAAAAATTAAAGAAAAATAAATTTAAGGCGTGACATTCAAAAACCGTTAAACCTATAAACATTTTTATAGAGATTTTTTATTTGGATATTCTTTTTCCTAATTATCGTGACTGATATAAAATTTCTAGATATATCTGAATTATTGTAAATCTGAAGGTAGTTTTAAATTGCAATATTATAGAAATAGTATGTTCAAAATTTAGAATAAAAACACTAACACTTTTTTCATAAATAGTTTCTTAGTATACATATTGATAAAACTATTAGAATACTGCAAGATGTTTTAAAAGAGAATTTAATCCTAGGCGAAGATTTTAACAATACCTAGATTTAACTAAAATGATCATGGACTCAACAACTTTGAATTCAATAATAAATATCTATTATAAACACATTTTTGGAACAGCTATGGGCAACCCCCTATCCCTCTTCCCGGCTAATTTGTTCCTTAATAATTTAAAAAATAAAGTAAAAAAATCCATAGCTAATTTTCCTCGAATTTGGTATCGTTACGTAGACGATGTAGTTCCTATTTATAAACACGATGAAAATTTAGATGGTCACAATTAAATAAGAACCTCCAGTCAATAAATTTCACCATTGAGGTTAAAACCAACCACCAACAACCTTTTCTTGATTTATTAATTCATTGAGTTGAAAATTGACTAAAATTTAACATCTACAGAAAAGCCTCTTACTCCTTTAACTATTTACGCAGATACTAATAGTCTATGGAAACACAAAAAGACAGCTTTTAACTATTATTTATAGAGCAATTAATCTACCCCTGTCATCATCCAACAGAAAAAAGAAATAAATTTAATATTAAAATATACACATTTTTTAAATTACAAGGAAAATATTATGTTTAAAAAATAATTATCAAGCACTTAAATAAACACAGGATTAAGGCAGTAACCCGTTTGAAACCCAGTATAGAACACAAACCAATTAAATACGTTAGACTTATTTATACACATCTTCCGAACACAAATTGAAGACAAATTAAAAACAATAATTACTTTGTTTTGTATAACAGTTATTTATTTAAACGGTTTGAAAATGATACGTGAATGTATTGAAACCATTGGTCACCGTTTAAATAAATAACTGTTATACAAAACAAAGTAATTATTGTGTTTAATTTGTGATTAAAATGTATAACGAAGTAGAAGCCTCCATCGTCAATGAACAAATTGAAGAAACTATATAAAAAAATATCCTTTGCTCTACTCTATACACAAATACCAAAATAAAATCATTGCTAGGACATGCATTCAACACAATAGATAACACCGATAAATCTGGTATATGTTCAATTGTCTGTAACCAATGCGATTAAATTAATACAGGGCGAGTCTCTAACTTGGAATACATTCAGTAAATCATAGAAAGTATATTTTTTGAAAATATGTTCGGGTAGATTAATTGTATCATTCATGTATTATATTAGTTGTACACATGCCTTCTGCTAAATGACCAAACGGATATTAATAAATAAATAAATAATAAACTTTATTTAGCACTGTTGCTATATAAAATATAGTTATAAAATTCATAACAAATATATATATATATATATATATATATATATATATATATATATATATGAAATGTCTTATGTTATTAACTTATAATACCGGGTGTCTCAGACCACCCGTACCAGCCTTTTATTTCGACTACGCTTGGTCGAATGTGACTGGGACAAAAAATTTGATTACCAAAGTGAACCCAAGAAATCCAATGATGAGTTTATTTTTTACCGGATTAATCCGGAAGTACCCGGAACCGGAAGTAACTTTAAAATTTCAAATGGCAACATAGGTCGAGTATGGTATTAATTGATAGGTCTTTTTAAAAGAAACAACTTTTATTAAAATATTTTTTTAATATTTTGCCTATTTACAAAAATAAACGAAAAAAACTAAAATAAATCAGTGGATTCCTTGGGTTCACTTTGGTAATAAAATTTTTTGTCCCAGTCACATTCGACCAAGCGTTGTCGAAATAAAAGGCTGGTACGGGTGATCTGTGACACCCGGTATATCACTTAATCTAAAAAATACAAAATATGCCACACTTATGCTAATAAAATAAAAATATAGTATCTTAAATATAAAAATATATGACAAAACACAACATAACATAAAATATAATATATGTACACTCTTTAATAAAAAACTAAAAAATCACAAGACAAGTCTTACATACTCCTACACGCTTCATCGGTCACTATCAATCTCTAAAAGAATAATACCCCAACCCGCTGACCCCCAGAGTAATTTACTATATAAACCTGACACAAACTTGTATTTTTACCACCAAGCCACAATATGGTGAAACATAAAAACATAAAATGTTTTGAAAATTTAAATGTTTCTACTTACAACAATCAAACAAGTGAGTATGAATTTTCAACATATAGCAGTCTCATCAGTTAATATATATAACTAAAACTTAAACATTTCACTAAAACATAATAAGGACATCAAATTATAGTTATAAAATTATATACATTCTGTAAAAAATAAGTAATATAATACTTATATAATAAATCTAAATTTTATTGATATAATGAAACATAACACATATACAAATTAATATTTTACATTATTATTTATCAACCAAAATGTCATAATGACATATATAGGGTATTTAATTTAAGTGAAGACATTGAAATTTCTCGAAAACTACACATATATTATAATTAAAATTTGTTCACCTCCGAGGGGGACATCTAATGATAGAAAACTCGACCTACTATCCTCAACCCCGTAGGAGGTAGGGGGTGAGAAATATAAAAGTTAAATAGGAACCCCCATTTTTTGTACGGATTTGAATACTCCGGGAAAAAATAAGAAAGTTTTATCTGAATTTTTTTTGTATTCGGGACAGACGACGCTATAATCGACAAAATTCAAAATTGGCAAAAATCGTTAAAAAATGAGGATTTCCTGAGAAATACGAGAGGGTTCGTAAAATAAGGTTCCCTATGTTGATGAGAAATAATGCGACGTGCTAGGAGAAATGTAAAACACTGTCTTACACTCTCAAATCTCCCTCTCTCTATGACTTTCCCCATAAACTTCGATTAACTGACGATGAATATCAATAGGTGAAATCCGTTTTGCACTTAAAAAATGTATCAAGCGCGAATTTCGAATCTGGTGGTAACAGCGATAGGGAGCTCCATCTTCGAAGGCTGCTAGGCTGTCATGTAGTGTGACAGGAGAGGTGGGAATAGGGAATTGAACACCCTGTATATCATAAAATAGTTCTATGTAAATTGGAACAAAACTAGGTGCTAGCAATGGCATAAAAATTGTCTTAATAGGAAGAATCACCTGCTGATATTCATCGTTAGCTAAAGAAAATAATGGGTTGAGTAGGAGAACACTGCACTGTGAACTCTGCTTTCAATACTTGGGATTTAAATTTTAAAGTTATTGTAAATGTAGTATATTTTCGACTTGTAAACCAAAAAACTAAGTTAAGCTAAACTATGTTAAATAAGGCAATCCATATTAAAATGTTCCAAGCAATGTTTAAACCTTAGGAATCAAATATAAAAATATTAAGTTACTATTAGCTGTCAGAATGTAATATGGTCTCATAAATCTAACAGAATTCTTCAATGTTTTAAAAAGAGAGAGCTACAAAGTTTGAACGATATTAACTGTAAATATGATAAAGTAAATTTTTATTGAACATGAAATAATTTTTATTAATCCAAATTGATTAATAATATTTTACTAAAGCGTTAGCCTAAGGCTTTAAAATGAAAATTATCTAATTTATCCTTAAATATTAACAAATGTTCTATGGGTCAAATTATTTTCTACACGCTTAATGCATTTAGTTCTAAAGATGAATACGGGTTGTTTATGACTTGTAATAATATGTAAAAATGTCACAGATAAATATACCTCGTTGTTCTGAAACAGAAACAGACCACCGCGAGATCCCATTACCTTTCATGTTGGTGGGTATATGCATGTACGCGCTCTTTGATTTTGTGAAAGATGCTGCTGTCTACATATCCTGTTTGATACTACATAGGTTCTTGGATTAGGACAAGGGTATTATCATAGCTTTGGAGGTTGTGGTTTAGTATTTAAGGCTCCTTGCAATGTTGTAAATTTATTTGAATTATATGTAGTTCTTTTGATTTTATTATATGAATTCAAAAAAATGTTAATGGTGAGCTAATTCTAGGGTTGTTAATTTATTAGAATATAAGTGTATAAAGCATTCACCATTTAAGCTTGGTAACTGTTCATTACCATAGAGTAGTATGGATGTCTCACTGGGAGTTTCCTTCTTGGGATTAAGCGTGACAAGTTGGAATTTGTATCTGAGACGATACTTTCCATCCTTGCTATCCTGCTTTGGGTGGGAATTTGTTGGTGTAGAACTCCCATAACGACCAATCTAGGCTCTCGGTTCTCATCAATTCGGAGCTTAATTGTCTGCTCGGTACCTATAGGCTGACCGAGCAGTCGTAGGGTAGCCTTTGTCAGCCTTGGTAGCTGGCCAATCTTGATTTTTTGACTGACTTAGAGAGACATTCTAGAGATGATTGATCAGCATAGGTAATCCTGAGGATCTCACCGGAGTAGAGCTATCGATTGAAGTTGACACCGCACGATATGGCTTTAAGCTATTTGAAGGTGAGAGCACCATACAAGAGTTGGCGATCAATTATTCCTAATTGGAGGTGCCTATTAGCAGCCTCCTTGTAGCTAAGTCTTGAGGTAGATGAGTTGCTACCTCTACTTTCCCTTTTCCCGAGGTTGAGCCCAGGAGACAATGTATCAGTCATCCGATCTGTTCCTCTTCTTAATTTTACCTGAAACTTCAGCTTTTGCAGAGGTGATCGTTCTAGCCAAGGCCTTAGGTTTCCCAGGGGCTGCCAGCAGGCGTCTATTGCTTGCTTGGCTGATGTTCAAGGGGCTGGTGAAGAGTTCTGGCTTTTGAGCAGCCTATGCTACAATACAGGCTTTCCTTCTTCTTTTAGCTTCAGCTCCGCTAACCTTTTCCTGGGATTTTGGAACTGTGGAAGAAGTACCTGAAACAGGAGGGTCAGAGATCTTTAAAGGTGATTTTTGCCTTTTAGCCTCGTTAGTTTTTTAAGGAGTATCCAAAGACACGTCTAGGCTAGAGATTTTGAAGCAGTTTTAAATTCCATGTTTTGACGGTGTTGTCAAGAAGAAGAATAGCTTTTAAAATTATCCCAGCACATTTTTAAACATGATCATATTTCTGTTATCTACTAATACATTTCTAATGTTTTTGTATTTCAAGGAATTTATATAAACTTAGAACAATAGAAAATGTAAAAATAATACTAATAATAATAATAATAATAATAATAATATATTGGTGCAAGTACAATAACAAGTCAGAGAGTATACTAAATAAGTAATGTAATTGCATTAATATAATCAGGAAATATGCAGACATATAAGATAAATATAAAAAAAGAACATATGTTTAAACAATAAAAGTACTAAATTAGAACTACATGATGTACATAAAAATGCACATGCTAAATTTATTAAAGAATTAAAACACTAAAACACTTTAATAAACCATACTAAAATAGATTAATATCTTAAAAATTACTTGATAAACATTCATTTATACCATAAACTGCATTACTTATAAAATATTTTTTTATGGTGGATTAAGTTTTTTTGATCCAAAATTTTAACGTGTTCAGGAACAATATTAAATAATTTTGGACTATAGTAGTTGATGGCATTTTGGGTTATAGATAGTAGGGCAACTTGGATAAATGTGTGAACCTTTTCTTGTATAATAAAGATGAATTTGTGCATGATTTTGGTAACTACTCATATTTCTTTTAACGAATGGTAAACACATGAGAATGTCAAGAGTTTTAATAAAGTGAAGCTAGATTTACAATTTTTCCTGTATAGCAAATTACAAATTGCTCTAACTGCTCTCTTTTGAAGCACAAACATTATTTTACTGATACTACTAAACAGTGAGAAATATACGACTGACATAAGGCAAAATACGCTGACCAGGAGTGCCACTTGTGGAAGCGAATCACTAAGTCATCTTAGTATGCTTGTTCCAAGTAAGCTTGAAATCAATGTGCACTCCGAAGAACTTAGATTCTGATATTATGAAAGGTTGAGAATTTTTTAGGGAGAATATAATAGTTTTCATTTTGTTTAAATTCAACGTTAACCATTCTTGAGTAATAGATAGTGCATGTGTATCTTAGCTCTTTACTGACTGAAGATTATCTGATGCCGATTTAATCGTAGTATAGTCTGCATACAAAACAGACGAAGACTCAATATAAATGATAGGTAAGTTATTTATATAGATTAAGAACAGCAAAGGGAGACACTATGTTTTATAGCGTTATATGATGGGTGTTTATCGCCCACCCGTACCATTTGCAGCCTTTCAGAAAGATAGGAGTTTAGTAATTTAAAGCTGGATGGAGAAAAGCTATATCAATGTAAACTTACGTAGAAGGATATCATATAATACACAGAAAAATGCTTTGCTGAGGTCTAAAAATATACCGATGGAATATAATCCGGTTACAAATCACAAATGGATTTGTTCAGTAGAGCATCACTAATTGATATTCCTCTACGAAAAAAAATAAAAAAAAATTCATAATTTTACTGGATATAATTTTTCTATTATTTTAGAGATTATAGGTAAAAGCGGTATGAGACGATAATTACTCATGTCATTAGCACTCTCCATCTTATATATTGTGATAACACAGGCCCGCTTTAGCCCACATGGAAAAATGCCAGCATGAATACACGCGTTTGTAAGTTTGGTAAAAATAATAAAAACGAAGAATAATATCAACGACAGATTTAATCAAATCGACAGTAATATCATAAATATCTCTACCATTCGTATTATTTAGTGTTTTAATTGTATCCCTTACATTAATAGAGCTTACTTCTTTAAATGTGAAATATGTTGTATTTTCTAATGTTTGAGTTTAGTGAAATATTGAGTGTCTCAGCAATATTATTCAAAAATTGATTAACCTCAGCTGGTTCAATTTTACAAGTAGATTCAGACTTAATATTATTACAGCTAGAGTTTTTTATTTTAACTTCTTTCAGGGCAAAATAATATTGCTTTTGATAACTTCCTACGTTTCTTTCTAAAAATACCGTTTTCCACATTTGCCTAAACTTACTATTAAAATAAGTAATATGTCATAATTTTAAGTTGTACCAATATCATTTATAAAAAGCATTAAGCAAATTGCGCCACCGTGGGAACCATGAGGGGCATTTTATTTATCAATTTTTACATTTTGCAAGCGAGAAGAAAGAAATCTTTTAAAAAAGCTGATCACTAAATTTCCAAACCTAAGATCTACAAGTTTTCTCAATAGTATTTTAAGATTTAGAGAATTGAGGGTTTTAGATAGATCAGTATACATAGCAAATTCTGGTATGGTAATGATCACAGTAGATCTTCCGATTAAAAGAATCATATTGGTTTTTACAAATAATATGTTTAGATTCTTATATCAATTTAGTTCTAAATTTATCATAATTATCTAAAGTCACAGTGTAAATTTATTTCACTACTATATTGTGTAACTGTTAGATAGATTATGGTTTCGACTATGAGCTAGTAATTATCAAACTAGAACTAAAGTAGTATTAATTGAATAAGTTCACTATTACATAGTTTTGAAAAAAGTAGCCATTTTCTTACATTTTAATGGGACAAATTATTCTAAGCCTGTGAACATAACATCATAAAAGTGTTTTAATGTTACATTTATATCAGTATTCTAAACAATTGGGGATAAATATTTATTTTGTGCATAATGGCTGACATTTTAAAAATAATAAATTTGATTCAACAGAAATAATTTCATTAAAATTAGTGTTGCTTTGATAGTTGTACTATTCGTAACACGCAAATTAATTTTGTTTTATTCAATGTCTGTCGAGGTATTAGCCAGAGAAGTAGTTGTTTCAAATTAATTTGTTTTGTAGTCTTAGTAAGAGTCACTGTTGTAGATTCACGAAATGTTTTCGTATTTTTAAATTTATTATTTGATTGAAATAAATCAATAACATATGTATATTTAACAGTAAGTGAATCAGGAACTTGTTTGGAATACTATCTGAGAAGAGGTAATCGATAAATGAGTCTAGTCTTTAAAGATACCTTTAGAATTAGGAATAAAATTTATTTGATATTTCAATTCAATACTTTTATTAGGTTTATTTATTTTTTTTAAATTCCCTTTTATAAGTTCTTAATTCGCCAGTGCAATTTTTCCGGTGATTTATGATCGTTGTAAGAAGAGGGTGTCGACAATGTGACGGCTAATTGTATCAATCTGTAGAGTATTCATTGATCACCGCGGGTAGCGACCATTGTGGAACTCCCGCAGCGAGGACAGTGAGGAGCCGACCTCCTCAATGTGGGTCAACGCGGAAACGCGCTCCTCATCAAAGACTACACCCATGGAAAGAGACAACAAATTAATTTTTTCCCATCGTACACGTTTTCTTTTCCTCTGCGAGATATTAAAAACAAATTCCCGATTGGTCACACATGCACACACAGACAAATATACACTACGAGAAAACCAGTTGCAGATGGTGGAATCGTATTATTACCCTCATAAATGTCCCAGATTCTGGATTTATCAACGGGCAGCCAGAAAAAAGCGCGGCATAACTCATACTTTAAATAATTAATATGCTAATGGCGCAGAGAGCAAGCACCAGTAACAGCTCGCCGCAGTAGCCAGAGATTTGGGTTTACTTTCCGAAATTCGGGACGATTTTTTTAAACTGGTTTCTCGGTGGCGCGCTATTAATCCCGCCGGTTTCCAAATCGTAAAACCCCCATAAAGTGCGCGCCAAATATGTTTTTATTATTTTTTACGGTTACCGGGAATTAATAAACATTTCTTTCGTTACAATGTTGCTTCTAATCCTTTCAGTGAGCAAGGCAATAAATAACTGCGGTTTTGTATTTTAGAATGCCACCGATGACTTTTAAATAACCTTACAAATTTACACCGATTAGTACAACCCTTTTGTATTATGGCAAAAAACCTTCAAATTGGAACCACGAGGAATACCAGATTTAATTGCAAAAGAACATAAAAATATATAAAAAACCTTAAACCTTAAACTACGAATGTGTTTGATAGGTATTTTTTCTTTATTTTTCCGATTCGACAAAATTATGCAATTTGACTCAAAATAAATTAGCCAATTAAATGTAGCTCGTTCATAGACGAGTCTTAATTCTTGACAACTAATTTTGAAACGTTTACGTTTTTACCTAATTACTACATAACTCCTTGAGAATGACCAACCGTCGAAACTAGTCGGAGAAATATAAAAATAGTGAAACATAACCAAGTGCTTAATTAATCATTTTATTAACATAAAAACGTTTCACCACGGGTTAAGTGAGAAGTTAATTAATCGACCAGATTTTGATTGTTTTCTTTTTAACCAAATCGACTAAATTATTTCAAACCAAGATAGTAATATTAAAATGTCTATTATCTGAATCGTTACACTAAGATTTTCTAGTTGGCTAAATAATCACCGACAACTGTGCAGATGAGATTTAAAATATATTGAAACTGGTCCATGATTGTTGTTGACAAGGAAACAATAATTCAATGGCTTAGCACAATTACATTTTTTCTCAATTCTCTTTATTGATTCTAAGCTAATGGTATTTTTTTTAGTTTTAATGACTTATTTTTTTTAAATATTTAATGTAGATAGGATTGGACATAGATATATTTAAACTCATTTGAAATAGAATTATAAAAAGTGCTTAGAAACAAATGAGACACATCAATTATAGAAACTTTTGAGATATCAGAATTTGATTTCACACACATACCTAGCATTTCTGTTAAACATGCACAGACACACATATATTGAGCAACAACCACGTTATTATTGGAGAGAGACAGGCGTGTTTTAGTATTTGCTGTTTAAACTAGTTCTGCCAGGTCGTGTCTTCGAATTATATCATTAAATAAGTATCTACTCGCGCTGTGCGTTGCTTCTTCTTCAACATCTCCTTTTTCTTCCTCCTCCTCTCCTACAGCATCCGCGTCACTAACGGATACTATAATGGCATTCTGGTGCCATTTTACGTCCCCCGCAAATACCGTCAGACCTTCATATTACTGTCAGCAATGAAGATGTGTGAATTTTGCTGGAATATTAGATATTTGATACGGCAAACGATATATTTTTGATAAAACTTACGGGTCAAGGTGATCCACGGTTTAAAATATGAAACAAAAAACCGTTCTGTTTTCCTTGACTTTATTAATTGTCTCATATCGCACTGATATATGACTTTATAATCAAACACTGATGTGGTGTACGGTTTCAAAAATGTGATTTATTCATAATTTATGCGTGACATTAACATAAACTTATATACAAATCATAATATTATCGATTTAAATGTGGATATAATATATTTAGACAACATAATTTAATTAGTTTAGAATAAGCGATTCACTATATATTATAAAGGGTTTCCATGGAATCAAGATATTTATTAAATAAAAGATTATTACACTTAATTGCCAATAATAATTCCTACATAATTACTTATTGAGACTGCAAATTGAGTCTGGTATGCAGATGAACAGTGATTAAGTAAGTGATAACATAGGATTCATTTATATCAATTAAACGAAATTTTACTAAAAAAAAATAAATATTTAAAGTTGATGAGAGTTTCTATGAAAAAATATAAAAACTTTTTTGCTGCGATGTCGATTGCATATAAAACTGTAATTATCTACCTCGGTAATTAATATTTCTTTTCGATTGTTCTCTAATGTGGCGTTATGAAGACATCAGGTGATAATTAGAACTCATCAACATGGCTTGAGCACGATGGCGCGATGGCCGATTCACATCTCTGAAGGGAATAACAGTTATTCCGGTAACGGCCTCGCGCAGAATTACGATTTAATTGCGGTGCCGTTATTGCAATCAATAGGTTTTTTTCTTCGTTGACGATCCTACTAAACCTCCCAAGCTCCACCAATCACATACCAAAATTTGGCGAGGCTTGTCTTAAAATGTTTGTTTATTTTTATTTAATTATTTAAAATATACTACTACAATTTTAACCTATTTAGAACTAAAATTAAAAGCTTGTCCATATAAACTATTAAAATGGCAGATGTTGTTTGTGCTTAGGAAATTGGACACTAAGATAATGGGCACCCAGCCACCCTAAATATTAATAAAAATTTAATTAAAACCCTGCTTTTAAATAATTAAACCAAACCGCACTATTTTCCATCGACAAGCTAAGTTCCGAAAATTATAAACGGTATTTGTGTGTGGTGGTTAACCTCTATCCACCCTATATTTGCTACACTATAATAATAAGGGTCTTCTTAAATGTTTGTTGCATAAAATAAATAATTTAAATTAAAACCGCTTACAAGATCAAGTATAGAAACATCTGTATTTGGTTGTCCTATGGAAATGGTATAGTCAAATAGTAGATACCAGACCACCCAAATTTAACCAAATCATATTATTTCACAATGACAAGTTTAGTTTTGCAATTAAAATGCGGGGTTTGTAACTTTACCAAAAATAAATTTTTGAAGTATCAAAATAGGAAGGTTTTATTTGTGTTCAGGATATTGAAGAGTGGGCTAGTGGCCACTTATCCCATCATACGTATTTATTAAAACTTTCTTTAAAATTTTTAGATAATGACATTATTTACCAACAAGTTTTGCAAACTTAAAACGCTATTTGTAACTATATTAGAAGTTAATATGCATAGTATGTTGGTAGCCTCTAACCCACCTGACTTGACTTGTTAAGTTTTGCGAATTAAGAACGATGTTTGAAACTATATTAAAAATAATTACGTAGTGTCTGTAACCCACCCTCAGAATACTACAAAAAATCAGTTTTTTTTTAAATATATTTATGTTATAATAAATAATATAAATTATCTCAAAATTTATTAATTAAAAGCTTTCTTGCATCATCTATCAAAATAGCAGGCTTCGGTTTATGCTCTAGAAATTGAAGGGTGAACCCTCGCGCCATGTATTGCCTGAATTTATCTGTTATTCACACGTTATGATCGTTAATGTCATTGTGAAATGAATAAATGAACGGATGAATGGTGATTTCTTGATATTTGAATTGAGGTGTTATTATGGGATTGCGAGGGAACACATTTTGTTAAGGATATCAAGATTATGAGGGTCGGTGGCGAATTTTTGTGCGAGGAATGTAAGGCGTTCTTCAATGGGAGTTAGGGTAGTTAATTGGTATAGGAGAGGGTTTAATAGGTTATGTATGAGATTGATTTTATTTAAAAGTTATACCTTTCTGGAATGGTAATACTGCTCTTGCTAATAATATTGACATCATAATATTTAAAAAGATGCTTTTCTACACTCCTCAATGTGTGGTTGATAACTGATGTCAGTAGTCCGTCAAGTCTCTGTTTTTATAAGTGATTTGTGTTTCTTCGTTTCATTTTTTTGTTTTTTTTCTCTGCGTCGTACGGTGGTTTGTCAGCAAGCCAATCAACTTGATTTCTACGAATCGAGGCTTAGAATCAGTCGGCTTCTGCCTGAGGTATCACAGAAAAGCAAATCAAAAAGTTCCCGTCAAAAGACAAACCATTGTTACAACCAGTTTATGGGGGTATGTTAATTGAAATCTATCGGGTAGACCTTTGGTCTACTAAATGGTACTTCCGGATATTATACTGGTGTATCAATATTTGCACAGTCAATGGTTGGCTCCTCTACAGGAAGCATCAGCGTCAACGAAAAGAAAAAGTGTAACTGACATTACGTCAGTTTATTGCACAAGTGGCTTGGAGCCTTACTATGGCCAATAAGAAGAGAGGACACCCTTCAGGAAGTGACAAGATGAGCCCGTCTCTCTTGAAGAGATCTGGACGCCTCCCCCCTTTGACACTATTCGGCCAAATTAGGCACTTTGGTGAGTTTAGGGACAAAAAAATTAGTGCAATAAATGTCAGCGTACTACAGAAATGCTCTGTATGAACTTATTTTTGTTTAACTCCACAAAGAAATTATTTTGTATCATACCATCAGAAGTAAGATCAATGAGCACATTATTTTATTTTAATAATTTTATTTACTTTTCGAATTATAATATTTTATTGCTATTATCTAAAGTAACTTTAAATATTTGTTGGTATTTTTTTAAATTACTAGTTTTACATTGTATTGTAAAGATTAAGTTTATTTTGCCCGAGTATAAAATATTTAAGTTATAAAGCTATTTATTTCTTTGAAACATTTTTTTTTCGGCTGCACAAAATAAAGCTGTTATTCAACACCAAATTTGCAACTTAAACTCGTAGAGGAGGGGCGCGAAAAATTCTGATTTTTTTTATTTGAACCATATATGAGAAAGAAATTGTCGTGGGAAATTTTTGTTTGTTAATAAAAAATAATCTGGTACTGAAAGGCTTAAGGGGATGCCTTTCGTTAGTGTTCGAAGGGCTGATCGTTCAGGATAGCGGCATAGCCAAGAAGAGGTCGGCAGATAATTTTATAAATGTGTACAGCTGTTTTGGTTGAAAAGTCCTAATTTTTATAGATGAGGCTTTTGAAATGCTGAGATCGGTTCTTAGTACTTGCTTTGAGATTTTAAGCGTGTCAATGTTAATTTTGTGTCAAATGTTATTTCAAAGTATTTGCAAGAAGGAGATGGTTATTAATGGAACGGTGAATTCTGTGGACGATGGAAAGGAATTCGGAGGTGGGATTTATTGGGGTTGATTGTTATTCTTCATTTTATACCAATTGAACGGTATCGATCAGCCCTTGTAGGGTGGAAAATGCTTTTTGTAAGGTGGAGGCATCTACTACTAAGTCTGTATCATCTGCGTATAGGTGTAGGTAGGATGAAGGATTGTTGTATTGTGGATCAGGGTTATAAATATCATAAACATAAATGTAAATGATTGGTGATAGGATAGATCCTTGAGAAACACCTTATTGAGGAATAAAGGCGCATGATAGGGTATTTCGGATTTTAACTTATAGGAGTCGGTTGAATAAAAAGTTGTCAATGAAGTAATAATAATAATGAACTTTATTTAGCACTGTTGCTATATAAAAATATAGTTATAAAATTCATATAAGTTAAAGAGATAAGGTGGGTTTTGGGATATCTACTAAGACAATTGTAGATTTTTAATTTTCAAAATGTGCTCTTTGGCAGTAAGAGGCAGAGTAGTGGAACGATGTTTAAGGAAACCAAATTGGTAAGGAGGGATATGGTGTGATATATATGAAGCATTAATTTGTTTTTAACAATGTTTTCAAAAATTTTACCTAATACTGGGAGAAGGGTATTTGGGCGATACCTTGACACGTTTAATATTTGGCCAGTTTTGGGTATGCATGTGATAATCCCACTCCTTGGGACCGGTCTCAGAATGGTAAATATTCTTCTTCTTTTATACCGTCCTCGGGCGGATAAGGTATGGGGGTATTTTTAAAATTGTCGTACTAAGTATTTACTGTGTTGAAAAAGACATTATTATTGTCATGGTGTAACTGCTATCATAATAATCCAATAATCCGCAAGGCACTTGCTATCAATTGTTCGACCGTAATTACAGATTTTGAAATTAGATCCTGTATTTTCTGTAAAGAGTCTGTTTTTCTATATTTCGTCAGTTAATTTTATCCCAGTATTTTTTTCCTTGTCTCTCGTTGATATCCTTATATTTCGTAGTTCATATGTCAGTCTTGTATTCTCTTATCAGTCTTTATATCATTTTATTTAGTGCATTAAATTTTTGTTTTAATTCGCAATGATTTTTCAAACGTATGTCTCGGTAGCGTTGTTTTTTGTATATGAGTAGCCTTAGTAGGAGGTTTGGGAGAGGATATTTGTCTTATTTTCTTGTACTTGTGGGTGTGTGTTTTTTAACAGAGTCTGATAATTGATTGAGAAATCAAAAATTTAGAATATATTTTAAGATTTGTATAAGTATATATATTTTTTGGAATTATTGTCAGCAGTTATTTTTCGCTTTAAATTTATTTAGAAATTATTTGTTAGCCTTTGTCCTTTTTTGACCAATTTCGCCATGGTAAATACACTAAAGTGTTAAATTATTGTTAAATTTACTATTTTTTCAGTGCAGTTTCTAAATTAATTATTTTGTTTATCTATTTTTTTTACACAAATATAATGCAAGAGAAATATTTATAATATTTATAATACAAGGGTGAGCAAAAGTCCCGCTACCATTTTGATTGCCTATAACTTTGCTCAAAGAAAAGATAAGTAAGTTTGGTTTTCATAAAAAGTTTATATAGTCTTTGTATTTTTTTTCGTTATGATTGGAAAATTATATCAGCTAAATGGTGACCGCAATTCGCTATTTAACTTTCGGCTCTTTTTAGGGCATTTTTCATGACATCCTTCAACGCATCGGGCTGAATTTCTTCAATTTCGTGACGGATATTGTCTTTAAGATGTTGAATAGTTTGGGGCTTATTCACATAAACTTTTAATTAAAAAAAAACCCATAAGATAATGTTTGCTGCTGTTAAATCCGGAGATTTGGCTGGCCATGCTAAACCGCCACCTCGCGAAATCAGTCTTCGTGGAAAAACGTCATTCAATAATTGAATTGTTGAACGAGCTATGTGTGCTGTGGCCCCATCTTGCTGAAACCACATGCCTTCTAGTCCTTGCTCTTCCATTTCAGGCACAAGAAAATTTCGAATCATGTCTTGGTACCGTTCAGCATTAACAGTAACTCCAACACCTTGGTCATTTTCAAAAAAATAGGGACCAATGATGTTTCCAGCATGAATACCACACCATAAAGTTATTTTTAGTGGATGCAATGATGTTTAATGAATTAATTGAGGATTGTGTGTTCCCCAAAACCGACTGTTCTGTTTATTGACGTTAGTATAATAATATAATTTGATATGTTTAGGTTTTAACTTTGTTTTTATGAATACATTTGAAAATAAAACTTTTTCTAAAGCAGTGATCAGCAGTGACTTAATTAAAGCTGTAAATGTGCATGTGAGGGTTTTCTCAAAAATATTATACCACAGCCCCATTTCTAGTTAAATTTCCGCTCAGTTAGTTCAAATTATTTCTTTGGTGATTTGTGATTAAAATTTGGTTAGGTGGTAAATTGATATCAAGATTGTTGTATTAGTTAATTTGTGGGTATAGTTTGGCAATTAGGAATTTTTTGTACTGAACTTTTTCTTTCTAGAAATTAATTTTAATATAAATTTATCAATACTTTTGGCTATTGTATCAATTTTGCCAGGGCAACTACACTAATGTGTATTTTTAATATATGTAAATCCACTTTGTTATTTTTTACGAAAATCTTATTCTTCTAATTTTTTGTCTAAATTATGATTATGATTTTTTATCATTTATAATGGGTTAACCCAATTTAAAATTTTACATTTAAAATGTTTTATAAAATATTTTCTGGTATTGGATTACTGTATATTCTTAAGAGGTATACTGGTTTTCGAGTTTTTCTCCATGTATTTAGGAGAATGTCAAATTTCAAATTTTACAAAAAGTTTAATTGAAATAAAACAACACAGTTGGGAGGGTTTCACAATGCAACATGTTTCGCCACACAGTGGATTCATCAGGCAGATGAATACTAATGGCGAAACATGTTGCAGTGTTCAACAATAAAAGTGCAACCCTCCCAACTGTGATGTTTTATTTCAATTTGTTATGGAGTTTCATCATGTATCCGCTTCGTCAATATCAAAAAGTTTAATTTAGTCTTAAGCATAATAATAACAATTTTGTGGAAAATTTTTATTTAACTATTTTTACGATTTCTAATAAGAAAGTACTTGGTACGCGACATTGGGCGTTATTAATTATCCCATTTTTTTTCTTACATCCGTGTCATTCCCTTAAATGTGTGGGCGCCGATTGTTTCCGTACACAATTTCGAAAGATATTTTTGTGTCTGTATGTTTTATTTTCTTTCGGAATGGACATTCATCATTCACCGGCGGCGTTCTAATGGTTTTCATTGCTGTTCATTTTCTTCATCGCCACTCCACAATCGTGGAATTCGACTTTGTGTGTTTGTTTGGAGCGAAGGATGCGTGGGCGTCGTGGCATAGTGGCTCAGTTTCTCCAGATGCGGCGATTTCCAAAATTCTAATTTATGGTGTTTTCCAAATCGCGCCTTTCGACTAGAGATGGTAATTAATCGCGCGCACGCAATCAAACTTTCAACGCTGCGCTCGATTTTTTTTTCTCTTTTCGTTTTAAGACGTTCCCAGAAATACAAAAAACTAATGATTATATATTTAATTTTAAAGTTCGGTATAGAGAGTTTGGTACTCTTAAAGAATTTTTTGATTGACGTTCAGCTGACCACGACAAATGTATCTCCTTCGCTTCGTCGCGATTGACGCTGTGACCGCAAACCGGAAATTAGTGTGTCATTCGGGCAAACGCTCGTGCGTTTGAGCAATTAACTACCTATGGCCGGTTAATCGACTCGCTCGTTTTCGCTGTCACTCTGTGCTTCGATTTTGATTTAGCCGTCAGTGCAGTCTCGTAAACATTACTCACATAATTCTCTGGGAAACAGGCGAGAAATGGTACTACACTACTGACCTATCATGCAACACGTCTACTTTCCTAATATGTTTACCACTTATGTAACGGGATAATAACTAATATTTTCTAGTACTAGAAGCCTCGTGATTGTTATATCACAGGGTTCCTAATCAAGACAAATAAACTAGCACTTGCAATAATATAATAATGTATCTCGTAAAACGAGCAAAAATAGTGTATAATATTTGTATTCCAAACTGGATCTCTTACAACGGATCAGTAAGGAAGAGGAATAGGGGGTTCGAGTGGAAGATCATTTGTAAGGGTAAACTCCGCCCTTCTACATGCAGTCAAAATTATTTGTATATCTATTTTTCTTACGTTATTAGTACAATTAAATATTTATTTTTGTAATGCATATTAGATAAAGATTAAATATAATACAATATAATAGAACAGTAAAGTAAAAATAAATTAGTCATATAAAGAAATTTCTTTGAAGAAAGTTTCCAATGGTTGATCTGTTTTAGTGTTAGCTAATTAAAGACATTTTTGTGTGTTTAAGTCTAGAGTCTAGTTTCTAAATTTGTTTGTTACCTCTAGAATATGATATACCCCGAGGCTCCACAATATAATAATTAGTGTTCTAGATGATTTATAGTTATGATAGAAAATAAACAAGCATCTACAATAGGAGAGTAGGGAATATGAAAAAAGTAGAATAAATAAACGTTTGAAATTAAATAACAATTACAAATCGAACTTTGTAACAAAATGTATTAATTTCTTTAAAAATTAACTAATTTAAAAATACGAAACTTTTTGTAAATATGCAACAATTCTTTGTTTTATATTTCTAATATATTGAATATTTAATAATATTTTATTTTAATATTTTAATTATATATTAACATTTAAAATCGAAATATTATGTGCGTCAATATAATTAATATTTTTTAATTTAAAAAATAGTGTTCATTTTAAAATAATTATGTCAAATGCTTTATAAACTAACAATTTCTGTTTCTTTTTTCAGGTACGTGGGCCATTTTCATACCCTTCATAATATTGGTGAGTTTACTCAGAATTTCTGATGAAGTAAAAGTAAAATTAGTAAAATTTACTTAGATAACAATTTTAAAATATCTGACTTTTTATAAGAAATGAATAAAATTAATGAAATAACAATGAAGGGAACATTCACTCAAACAATGTAAATAAGTATTTTTTGAGGTATTCATTCTGAAAATTTCTTTATTAGTAAATTTATAAAGTATAATCGGCCAAATATAGTTATCAGACAAAAAATACGATTTTTTTTAAATTTGATGTAGTTACTTGAGTTACGTGAAGGTTTATATCACTTAATTGAAACACGATTATATTCCTTTCTTTACTTTTTATTTTTTACTGTTAAATGTACATTTCGTGCACTATGTACTTAATAGCTAACTATTAGCTATTAATAATGGGTTCATAGTCCCCGAAATGTACATTTAGCAGTAAAAAATAAAAAGCGAAGAAAGGAATATAACTATGTTTCAATTAAGTTTTAAATTTTAATTCAAGAAAGCTTTATATCTTTTTAACTCATTTTACTGAAATGTAAAAACATCAATAGTTTAAGTAGTGGATCCATATAAAAATTTAAGGTACTTAATTTTATTTTATTGTTTAATTTCTAAATTCTTTTTCTTTCTTTAGAATGAGTAGTAGTTCGTAGTAGCTGCATATTAAAATAATCAAACCTTGTAGTTGTTACAAAGCAAAGACTAGACCACAATGTAGTTTAGTCTTTGCTTTGTGATTATTTTAAGTGCATTTAAAAAACGCTATATCATCATGTTGCTGTGTTGCCAGACTATAATGTGTTTTATGTCGGATATACTTACAATTGACTCACATTCTCGCCCCTAAAAAGAGGAAAATTGCCCAAGAAATATAGGTATAAAGAATAAAGTGCATTATAATACTATCTATGGTCATTAGAATTTAGCTAGGAGCAAATTTTGTATAATTTTTAAAAACTATTAAAATCTTTAAAAATGAATTTTATTTGCAACTTTAAAATTATACCTTAAGTGTAAAAATTTAAACAAAGTTTAAAAAGTAACAAAAACTGATAACGAGGAAAATATTTACCTAAATAAAAATGTAATTGAATGATAATTTAGTCCGCAGTGAAATATATATTTTTATTCATCATAAATGCACATTTTATTGTACAACAAAGTATTGCACACTTTTAAGATGGCATGTATAATTTTGTTTTAGAGAGAAAAATATTAATTCAAAAATACGAAAACATTTCTTAAATCTACAACAATGAGTCTTACTAAGACTACAAAACAAATTTCTTATTGAAACAACTACTTCTCCTGCTAATACCTCGACAAGTATTGAATTGTACAAAAGTAATTTGTGTGTTACAAAATACCAAAGCTACCAAAGCATCGCTAGTTTGAATGTATTGGCTTGGCAACTAAGTAATTTTGGTTTTATCGTATGAAATAGAACTCTTGTTTAATACAAAAATATAATATTTAATCAACCAAATATTTTTACTTTCCCTATACACGTAGTATATAGGGGGAGTATTGTTTTCGTGATTTTTTTTTCAAAATTTTTTTTTGCGGAAATATCCGTTTTGAGGCCCCCTGAGTCCATTGCACTAATTTCTGGAAAAAAAATTTGTGTGTCTGTGTGTCTGTGTGTCTGTGTGTCTGTCGGTGGGCGCTGTATCTCAAAAACGAATAATCTGTTTGAGATGAAACTTCAAACTTAAGGTTTTATCGTTAAAAACTGGAACTGAAAAGCTTTTGGTAAACATTCATAGACCGGAAGTGGATGTTTACTCGAGGCATTTTTTTGTTTTTTCGTTTTATTTTTCTAGATATGAAAAATTTAAAAAAATGTTTCAAACAAAAGTTAAAGGTAATAAAAAACTGAACAAGTTTTATTCAAACATATTTTTCATAAAATTCTTAACTTTTGAGAAAAAAATTAAAATTGAACATTTATTGCCAATTGCTAATAAACTGTCAGAGTTGCATGAAGCTAGCATTACAAATAATTATAGAGAATTCAATGGTGAACAAATCATTACGAATAGCTTTTTTGCGTAAACCTTATAGTTTTCGTGTAAAATATAGGGAAAGTACTATGATGGCCACATCACCATTTTCAAATTTGTTATCTACTCTGCATTTTCATGATTCTGCGCTCGTAGAATCTCCGGTCCTTTTCAGCAAAATACTGTGACAAGTGAGATTTAAGGCCTTCATATTTGTGAAAGTTTTACAATTTAAGAAATTCTGCAAACTACGAAATTGATTGTAATCCAGTGGTGCCAGATCAGAGCTACGTGGGAAATGTAACATCACTTCTCAAGCAAGTTTCATTAATTTCCCAAGAGTGGCCAACTCACTAACACTATTTCTTTGCGATTTACCAATTCTGACCGTTTTTCTTTGATTGTTTTATCCAGTTTCATGATATTAGGTGGACAGTAACACTTGTTTTGTTCCATAATGTTTTTATTCTCAGGTGCCTGACACGTGTTTCGGTCTTCGCAGACCATTATCAAAGTTAAACTGTTACTCTCCACCTAATATTAATATCTGTTTCCATTAAGAGTGTAGCGCAACAAGCATTAACTTTAGTTTTATGAATTGTTGGCGGTGCATATCTAAATTGATCCTGTGATTCTTTGGAAGCAGCTCAAAATATAAAATTCCATTGTAATCTCACCAGATTGAAAACATGATTTTTTTTCTGATGCAATTAATAATAATAAAACGCGGTTAAATTCCTTTCTTCACTGTTTTTATTTAGGCACTAAATGTACATTTCGAACACTATGTGTCCATTATCAATAGTTGATGAAGTTAATCAACTATTGATAATGGACACGTAGTGTTGAAATGTACATTTAGTGCCTAAATAAAAACAGTGAAGAAAGGAATTTAACCGCGTTTTTATTATTAATTTAATCTTCACAAAACTCAATAACACATAAATATCAATTAATACCATGGGTCGATAGCCGTAATAAAAATAAATTACGATTGTATTGTACAAAACAAATGTATTCAATAATAAATAAAGATGTTTGTCTCTCTCAATTAATAATAATATCTCTTTATTTTAAAGTATCATATACAAAATGAAATTTACGTCAAAACATAGACTAGCTTAAATCTTATATTACTTAATTTGATCTTAAAGAATAAATATACATAAAGGTGATAAAAATGTTGGCTTAAGTCTTCTGATATCTACATTTATTAAAAAATACTTCAATTAAGTAGGGCTCACATTCAACTAAGAACTCCAATAATTCTCTTTTGAAACGTTTAAAGGCGTGTTTGTGGACTTTAATAAAGTTTTATGATACTTAAATAACATTTGATATTTGATGTACTTTGAGCTGTTTCGTTTTTCTTACACCATGATTGTTTTCGGATAATGTTGCTGAGGATTATGTATATGTTCTCAAGTTATATGAAGATTATATTAATAATCAAAACGCAGTTAAATTCCTTTCTTCACTGTTTTTATTTAAGCACTAGATGTACATTTCGGACACTATGTGTCCATTATAAAAGTTAACTAATAAAATTTTACAATGGTCGTAATGATACTGCAATTTTTGAAAATAAAAGATGGTGGTGGTACATTACCTATTTTTTAGCACCAGTGATGATTCTTTTCAGAAAGGGATCGGTTTCACTACGTTTAATGTGCTTATCGCAAATGTTAAATTCGCTATGTTAAGTAAACCTGTCTCAATATCAAGCTTTTTAACAAGCCCAAGGCGTTTTAAATGTAGTATGTGATATAATAACATCTCTGCTATCTTACGAATACTTATGTGACAATTCTGTTTGACTATGGTTTTGATTTGGTCGTCATCAAGTTCTTTGTGCCGACCAGAATGTTGTTAAGAGGAAAATCTCCAGAACAGAGTTTTTTAATCTTTTTTTGAGCCTGAGCAGCGTCCTTTCCTTTAAGGAAATAAAAACGTAAAATACGCCGAAAATGCTAGTTTTTAAAATATCTCACAAGTGACAGGAACAAAATTATCACGTATCACCTGCTTTTAAAGAAACGTCATCAAACCACTATCCACTAAAAAAATAAAGCAAGGCTATGTATGAGATATTATGAGCTTATGAGCTTAAAAATATTAATTTATTTACTTAAATAAAAATGTAAATAACCTTTTTTTCGTAGGATACGTGCATTTTGTTGCACTATCAGATACAGATTTGTGAACAATTCCTTAATACATATTTTACAAAAAATCATAGTGGAAATTAAAATATTTTCATGGGATTTTGATGGTAGGATCATTAAAATTTTACTATTTTTTGTATCATTAGCGCTTTTTGTTTTAAATTGTATATTTTTATATAAATTATTAAATTTAAATTTGATATAAATATATATTAATAGATATATAGTTACAATAGTTTTTTATTAAATATACTTTTTTAGCTTTGTTGTTATCTAAACATTTGAAAGCATATATTTCTTCAACAATAAAAAGAATATCTATCCAATGAAACAAGTTTTTGTGGTATAATTAGGTAAAATGCTTTATTTTTACTTAATTAATATTGGTTTGCAATAAATTTATTCTTCAAAATTCTCCATAAGAAGATAACAATGAATATAAATTTGTTAGTATTGGTAGAAATACATTCAATTAAAATAAACATCAGAGTTATACAATGTTTTGATATTTAAATAATTATTGGCAATTAGGCTACTTTTGGACAGGTTTAATAAACTATCCTATATAATTAATTTAAATTACTTCCGGCCTAATTGATAATGGCAATACTTGCTTAAGGTATACATTAGGACAGATTTGTATTTTTCAGTTTAAATGTTACTTTTGAGAAACTATTTTGTAAACGATAGAAAGGAAACCTATATAATATTATTCTATAAAATTTTTACTAGCTATTTATTTGTTTATGTTGTTATTTAGTGTTTCATTTGTAAATAATGATGTTTAACGAAATAAAGGCCTCCACTATTATCAAGAAAAATATTATATTCAATAAATTTAGTAAAATAGTGGCATGTGATTCGTTTACGTTTAATAACCCTCATTAATGGGGGCACTCTATTAATTCTGATTTATTGCAATTAAATTTTGAATTTAATTCAGGATAGAACAAAGCGGCGAAGTCACAGTATCCGACCGCTTATGATCGGTGTATTAATATGTAAATAAAGTTAATCCGATATGACGGCCGATAAACCGCAGACCCGGCGACTTTTCCGCGTGTCCTCGTGCATGTGGAAACTCAAGACATCACACTTTTCTTTCCCATCGCATTGCGCCAACACAAACAAGATGAACGGACGCGCCGTAAAAAGCAAGCGAAAGAGAAGGAAAAAGAAGAAAAAAAAAAACAGGAGAGGAGCGACACCAAGGTGAAACATATACATTACACGTATGTGTACGTCTAGAATTTCGATAATTAATTAATTAACTTTGCCAACAGACTGTAATCACGTTTTAACACAACACATTTTATCAGTGTTGATAATTTATTGTAATAATAATAACAAAGAAATAAAATAATTATAAGGTTTAGACCTTATTAATATTATTTTTATTAGGCTAAGGATATAGTAGATTACATTTCTTTTCATTTTGTCTATAAACATTGAATTATTGTTTTTCTGTCAACAGCAGGTATGGACTGGTTTTGACCTATTCGGGTCTCGTCAGTCCAAGATAATAGATGTCACCCCAAGGTTGTTTCTATCCTTATACACATTGATTTTGATCTTATTTAATATAACACTGGAGACAATGAATATTTCTTTTTTTTTGTTAAACCATTTTGGACTAGACACCTAGATTTAACTAACTTTCTTCTCTTTCTGTTGTTTTTTTTTTGTATTTCTCGAAATACTAGCAAATATTATTATTATTATTATAATCTATTCTCTACTTTGCTTAAAAATTTTTATGCAAATATAAATGTGCAAATTTAATTTTGTATCAATGGAAAATATATCCAATGCATATGTTCTTTTAGTAAAAATTTTAAGAATCACCTTCTCCTTATTAAAAGTATTTTAAAACATTATGCGGTTAATCTAAACATTTAGATTTTTATGGTAGCAGTTAATTTCGTATGGTTGGTAACCCTAACAAATCCCCGTTGCGTTCAACGAGTGGACGTGCACCTCTCTTTGGGGCGTTCCTGGCATACCACGAGGTTCATCAATTATATCCCATACTAATGAGTTTTATAGGTCTTATATTACGATCCCGTGTGGTGTTCTTTCTAGTGCACTAAAACAGAAACTAAATTACACACAAACACAATCACGAAGGTACATGCAGGGATACCATCACACGCACACATACACGGGCAGCCGCACAAAACGTATGAGTTAATTAGATGTTTCGCGGTTTCTCCGATATAAATAATAAACCTCTGCAGTTTCCACGCGATTTTATTGCGTCCCGTCCTGGCTTCTTTCTGCTAAACTCGCGCGGAACATCTTTGCACTCTTTTCCACCGCGGCGTCCTTAATTAGCCGTTTCGTTTTCTACGAGTTAATAAAGGGTTACGTCTAAACCTTCACGTGTTTGGTATTAGTGTGTGTGTGTGGATAATCACATATGCACTACTACCATATGGCCACTTCAGCAGGACGGATTTAATTACTTCTTCATCTTCTTCGACTTTTATTCCGTTCATTATTTTTTGTTTTGATTCGTTTCGGTCGTAATAGCATTTTCAGCTTTTTGCTAGTTAAGAGGATTCTAGGTTTTTATAGAAGGGAAGGTTTTTTAAAAAAAACTATTCTCGAAATCGAGCAAGTGTAAATTGTTTGATAGTATATTTTAAGTTATCAGATATTTAATCCTGGATCCTTATGAAATACCATATATTAAATAGGAATATTTGTAAGATACTCTATAATAATAGTAGATTAATGTAAGACACTAGATTTATTACATATTCATGCTAGCATACAATGTTGATGCTTATAGTTTTCTTAGTGTGAATTCTTTGTAGAATACCAGATATTGAGTCTGGATTATTGTGGAATGCCATATATTGAATGTACATACCATGTGTTAAATGTAAATACTTGTGGTACACCAGACTAAATTATGGTGTCTGTCTATAGGAGCAAAAGGTATTGTTATTGATAGATTTTAGCCTAAATCCTTTAAGAATATAAGATATTAAGTCTAGATTTTTGTATAGAAAAAGATCAAAAGTTTGATAGTTCTTAATATGGATCATTGTAGGATATAAAACCTTAAGTGTTGATCCTTGTAGGACACAGGATATTGAGTCTGGGTTTTTTTTGTAGAATGCGATATATTAAATAAGGGTCTATGTGGTATACAGATATTAACTGCATATCCTAATGGCACAACAGACTAATTTATGGTGCTCCTATGTTATAACAAAAGATGTTAAATATCGACAGATTTAGCATACATTCTTGTAGAACTTCAGACTTTGAGTTTTGATTCCTATAGTATAGTATATATTAAAATAGAACCTTTGTCGGAAATAATGATAGTTGAAGCATGGATCTCTCTAGGATATCATATATTACAAGGTAAAAATTGATATTGTCTATATATGATATTAAAATATGTTTAATTTTTAATTGAATTATTAAAAGTGATTTTTTGTACTATATTTTGAGTTTGCATTCTTATGGAATGGAATATAATTACTTTAGCTGTTTGTAGGATAAAACTTTATAGTACACCATTCTAATTTATAATAGAAAATAGTGTAAAATTTTATATTTTTATCTATGCTAAAGGCTTGTGTTATACTAGACAAATGTATGCAGTAATATGTGAAAATA
Organism: Ontholestes murinus; assembly: GCA_963969525.1. Classification (NCBI taxonomy): domain Eukaryota; kingdom Metazoa; phylum Arthropoda; class Insecta; order Coleoptera; family Staphylinidae; genus Ontholestes; species Ontholestes murinus. Next base: position 64,780,385 of record OZ018387.1, read on the forward strand.
TCTGAAAAAAATTTAAATGGCAATAGGATGTCTTTACAGTTGGACAAGAGAGATTCGGAATATTTTCTTTATCAAAAAAGAAGAGATGATTTATTAAAATAGGTTAATAGCGCGTTATTAGATGGTCTGAATTAATGAACTAAGTTTAAGTTTTCATTAAAAAAGTATATATATAGTTACTAAATAAAAAACTGATATACAACGTTAATAAACAAGCCCAACATCAATTTTTAAAATTGAATTTATTACTGGCTAACAGACGGCGCTATTTAATAAAAGAAATTAAAAGTTAGTTGTTTGTTGAATTTTCTAGAAAAATGTTTATTACCTTTAAATCATTATGTGGTTAAATGAAAATAACACACAGTTTATTCCTTACTTCAATTGTCTGTTTAAGTGTTAGATGTACAGTTCGTTCACAAGGTGAACATTATCAATACCATTGTGTGGGTATTTGAGAAAACAAAAATAAAAAATATAAATCCATTCTCAAAATGGATTTGTGTGCTAATAGATGGCACTGTTATTTTGTTAGGTTTTCTAGAAAAATATTGATTACCATAAAAGGTTTCAAGAATGAATATTTTTAATACAAGATAAAAAGATGGAAACATTATACTCAACGTATTAATATTTTTTATTGTCAATTTTAAAAGAGGCTGATTTATTTGAGTACACTTATATTAATTTTTATTTAAACTATCGATTATTTTAAAATTAGTATTGTGAGAATATTAAAAAAAACAATAGTAAGATCCTACAAAATTAACTTATCATATGATAAAATATTACGACTCTGGAAGTTATAAAAGTGAAATATTTAAAGGATGATTTAACGCAAGATAAAATCTTGTAAATACTCTACTTTAAATTTAAAATTAATTTATTATTAGCCAATAGATAGCCAAATCTATAAAAAGGAGAATTATTCAAATAGGCTTTTACAACACTGCCTGAATTCTGATCCTGATAAAGAACTACATTATATTTTAGGAAATAAACATTTTTTTGTGCATTATGTGCATAATTACCCAACTGTAAACTTACCTTGAAAATATAAATGTTGTAAAATGAAGTCATAACTAACACATTGATGGTGCTAAACGGTGATTTCAGTTTTATTTAAAAAATTTAAAAATTATGTAAATGAAGAACTGAATACTTAAGAAAAAAACTAGATATTTATTTTCTAAGCTATTGTCGTTGCTAGACCTTAAATGGCTACATTTATTTAAAAATTTTGCAAACTAGATTCAAACCCACACAAACCTGGAATTTAGAAGTATAAAGATAAGGTAGATTTTTTAAAATGTAGAATATTAATTTTCTCAATTGAAAAGTGTTTATATTTTGTCAAAACTTTTAAATAAGTTTATTAGTGCAACGCTTTAGTCTATAGTTAGCACCTCGTAAATAATGATACCATTAATGTTTTTAGAACAAGATATACATGCAACGAATATAATATAAATATATAAATAACATCTTAAAATTAGATATAATAACTCACAATATGAGAAACAATTTAAAATAAATATACAAACAAAAATCAACATTTAATAATAGTTATATTAACTTACAATACAAGAAATATTTTTAAATTGGTGCGTTCTACAAGTTTAAAATAAATTAAAAATAATAAAATCTTAATTATTAAAGACACTCATGTCAATTTCGAAATAATCGTCGATGTTGTATGGTTTTGCGTTGACTAAGTGTGCTGTAACTATTTGTTTAAATTTTGCTCTAGACTTTTTTTTTGCATTATCTGGCAAATAATTATAAAATTTTTCGGCTTTTACTATAAAGCTTTTATTGGTTTTATTTAGACGATGTGCTGGTAAACATATGTCAGATTTCAATTTAGTGTTATGGTTGCGTATGTCTCCAGAAGGTTATAGTAATGATTTACGATCGTAGATATACATATAATAAGCAAGATTGGATATAAAGTAAAAAGTTAAATTTTTTGAAATAACCACTACAGCTTATGGTCAAATTTATTCCCGCTGGGATTCTAATACTTTTTTTGCAATATGAATATTTTATTGGAGTGCCTCTCCATAGTATGATGTCGTATTTGATTATACTATGTATATAAGCAAAATATGACATTCGAACGATATATGTATTAGCATATCCCGATATTTTACGTAATAGCAATATGTTTTTACATAACTTGCTGCTTATTTGGTTTATGTGTACCTCCCAAATGAGTATTGGATCTAATGTTATGCCTAGTAACTTAATATTATTTGTCCTATTTGCATTTGAAAATGCGAACGATATGATATTAGTTTTGTCTTCGTTAATTACCAGATTATTTTGTTGAAACCATTTTACAGCTGCATTTTCGAAACCCGTATGTATAGTATTTGACTTTCTGATGAATGTTGTGTCATCCGCATATTGATATGTCTCGGCTGTAGTCACATTATATTTTAGGTCGTTAGTGTACACTATAAATAACAATGGACCTATAAAAGTACCTTGCGGCATGACCTGCTTCAATACAGTTGTATATAATGTGTTATCTTGAAAGAAAACTGTTTGTTCTCTTTCATATAAAAACGACTTTATTAATTTAAAGGTGTACCTCGCACGCTAGAATACTCCAATTTATGTAGAAGTATGTACCAGTTCACAGTGCCAAACGCCTTACTTAAATCTAGAAAGGTGGCTGTAATTATTTCTCCATCTTCGAATGCTTGGTGTATATTTTCTGTTAAATCTAGTACTGCATTCAGTGTGGATCTACCAGATATATATCCATAGTGACTACTACTGATAAATTTTAGCAATGTTTAGCACGTTTAGGCGTGTTTTTATAGCTACTTCATATACTTTGGGTATTATCGGAGTTATAGTAATTGTCCTAAACTTACTAGAAATCACCTTTCTTATGAACAGGTACTACTTTGGATTTTTTTATTTCTTTGAGAAATATGCCAGATACAAATTAAAGATTAATTGGATGTTCCGATATGATTGGTGACATTTTTTAAGACACTTACGTTTCTACCATATTTATCTGTTGGACTAGATTATTTTAATGAATTAATAATGTTTTTAATCTCACATAACTGGTCCAAGAAAAAATGAAGTGTGTATTTATTTATTATTACATGTTAAAGTGTGATTTATTTCTACAATTGCTTTTATAAAATGGTTTTGAATATTATCTGCATTTATTTTGATCGCTTTAGGTATATAATTACTTTTGCATGACTCGTTTCGGTTTGTTTATAGATTTCATTATTTCATTAACGTCGTAACATTTTTTTCTTTCATTTATATTGACTTGGTAAACATATTCTAAGTTATTTATTTCCTCTTTTATGAATTTATGCCCAGTACATTTATATACTATTTTTAAAGCCTGTATTGTATTTAGTTGATCTTTTAGTTCGTTGGTGTACCAAGACGAAAAAACACTCCGAAATTCATTGAAAAAAAAAACTTAGTTAACATTAATGTTCGGACTTCAATGAATCGTTCAAAGAAGTTGTGATTGTATATTTCATCTTTGAAATGTATCATCTTCTCTCATGTTATAAATTTACCTGTAAGGCAATTATTCGTAGGCTTCTTTACGGATATGTATACTGTTGCAATAACGGAACTATGATCTGGTATTGCTGGATCATACACTCTTGAGTCATTTCTAACCTGACCATTTATTAGCACATTCTCTGGGCAGCTTCTCGGTAAATTTATTATCCTGGTGTCAGAATAGTTTGTAATCCTAAAATTATAAGTAGTAGATAATGTAGTGAAATCAGACAAAACAGTGTTTTTACAGTTAAAATTTATATTAAAATCTCCACATATGATTGATATTGTATTAAAACTGTTTAAAATGTGTAATATCTTTTCAATTTTATATCTGTCATGCTTACATTAACAGCCAAAATATTCTCTCCCTAAAAGGTGATAAAAGAATTAAAAACTAAATATAAATCAAAGATTCCAAATGTCGAGGAGGACCCTTGCTGCCTTAGCATCATGGCTAATAATTGGGTTTGAGTGGAAGAGTGGTATGCTTTTTAAAACATGTATTTTTATGTGTATTTTTTAAGATAGAAGGATAAAGATAAATAAATAAATAATAAATAAATATATTTCATAATTGCCCAGAGGTGATCTATAAATCGATTCAAATAGTAGCTCTGGATTATTTAGTTGGATACCACAAACCTCACATTTGATCTCTTCAGACATATTATCAATAGATTCTACCCTCTTAGAATTAAAAATCCTATCTACCATGGATCATGTTGCGATGTTATTCTTGTGAATGTGTTTGCAATGTTGTACCCATCTATTTCTAATGCGGTTTCTTCACCGAGTTTCAGTCAATGTTCATTAATTGAAGTTGGAAGTTGAATCCTATGATTTTTCAAAAAATCTTCTAGTGTTGTTAATTTTCGTCTAACAGATTGCATATTTAATTGTACAGTCCGTATATATTCATCTACTTTGGCTTTTATTTTACCGATTATTTGGGAAAATTTACGCTTTTATTTTTAATTATTTCATTTTTAGGAAAGTTATATCTCTTATCTTTAATGACAGGCAAAGTTTCTGGTGGTAGGTCGTTATAATTTGTTGATTCCTTTTGTTTCCAGTTCGCAGATTTTTTGTGGGGTAATGTTCGTTAATGTAATCTTCGATTATTTTTGCGGTTACTATGTGATTGCAGTTGCCTATGTAAAGCCAAACATATTTAGGTGGTGACATTGAGACACTGCCTTTAGAGTCTACTTCGTGCTTTTTTTTTTCTTGATGTCATTTCCGAATATGTATCGTTGATTTTTGGAGTGATGTTATTTGTATCTATTTGTTCCTCGTTAATATGTCGATGGGATGTCTTTCCTACTAGACACGCTAGCTCTTTTGGCAGTACTATCGTTTAGCGGAGTAGCGATTTTTGAGTTTTGTTCGGTCTTACTTATGGTTGCATTATTCTCCGTTACTGATCGTTTTCTAACTTTATGTTTGTTAGTGGTTTGTCTTGCCAGGAAAAAGGTGTAGCCTGTGCAAAGTGTTTCATTTTCCTTCTCCAAGCGCTGGACCTGTGCAAAGTGTTTCATTTTCCTTCTCCAAGCGCTGGACCTTTTCTTGCAGCAGTGAATTGGTGAGTTTTAGTTCACTTACAAATGCTTTTAGAGAGAATGTCTTCGGATGAGATCCAAAATAGATCAAAATCGGTTCGTGGTTGTTGTCAACAGAAAAACAATTGTATTATATTATTTTATTATTTACCATGATCTGTAAGTTATTTTAAGATTATTAATTTCTATACGTAAACGCCAGTGATAGGCGCGGACGAACTAGTGATAGTGAGTGTTGCATCGTTAGTCTAGGTCAGGAATTGAATGAGTGACCGGTACCATTCGCTATAGGGATACAATAAATGGGGCGATCCTCTAAAATGACAAGCTCATTTAAACATAAACATATATCACACCAAAAGGACCACATGGTCGATAGCCAAACATTGCCACTACTATTACTTTCTATTCATGAGTGAGAAAGAGCATATATGAATAAGAGTGGTTTATTCTTGTAGAATCCCAGATGACTTGAAATTACAATTACGTTTATGTAAAAAATGAAGAGATTAAGGTAATTTCTTTTGTGATTGAAATAACTTAATTATGCTCAAAATAACAGATTAATGTATTTAAATAGAATAATTGTAAGGTTGATATCTCAGTGGAGAAATAAAGAAATTTATAAGTATTATCTCATTTATGTATAATATGTAAATACGAATTTAGTGATATTTTATATATAAATTGATAAATATATGCCTATTACTATTATTATTACTATACTATTACCTCTTGTTAGGAAAATTCGTCATAAAATATTTGAATATAAGAAGGTGGATAATAAATATGGCAAAGATTTTAAGTTTTAATTTATCCAATTTGGATATCAGTGGCATACCAGATATTTGAAATTTCGAGGTGAAAATTATTGTTTAACAATTATAACAATGTTTATATTTGGTTTAAGAGAGAAAAGAGCGTACGAAACACGACGAATTGGCGTTATCCAATTACCGCGTTGTTAATGTTCCATAAAGAATAGTAGGTGACATTAGCGAGTAGCGACACCTTCGTTTAACACTGAAGAGCGGTCACGCTGGACCGTGTTTACAGTGCACAGCCTATTATTTCTACTTCTACCTGTTAGTAAAATACCGCAGGTAGCTATTTATGGGGCCTTTGTTTTTAATTAAACATCTACACACACATGCACACACACACTAAAACATGCCGTAGCGCTTAGCAGTGAGCGCCCGACGAGACGGAGCATTCATATTTTAACTACCCTCCTCTTCTTGACGGTAAGACTGAAAAATGGGTATTCCAGAAAGTACCTGGGGGTGATTAGGCCGTCTGGAACGTTATTAAATCGCTACTTTGTTGGAAATTAAGTCGTGCAGTGTGCTTTAAAATATGTTAAGTCGGGCATCAATTTTTATAACGCTACTTAAAATATTCACGCGCACATACAAATAACATTAAATACATTTCTGACGTATATACACAAAAAAGGTAAATCTCATAGTGAAAACAAGAAAATATTTGAAAATATATTAAAATAACTTAATTTTAATAGAATTAAAAATTGGAGGAACACCAATATAACCTATGAAGACTTTAAGAAAAACTATTTAATATTCCTTATATTTTATAGTATATAAAATTCACAGAACGAATAAACATTATGTTTAATTTAATTTACATACTAACTAGAGTGATTTATATAGACCAGATGGGATCCTTGAGGATTTATTTAACAAATGTTTTAATAAAAAACCACATGTATATGAAGTATTACATTTAATTTATACTAGGCAGATGGGATCTTCTAAGAACATATTCTTTATTATTCTGTTTAACATTTAGATATTTTTTGCTTTTTAATGTCTGACTTTTCCCAAACTAATAATAGCAACACCACTAAATAAGACTTTTATTAATTTGTTAAGCATTTAAGATGCAAAGCTAACAAATGACAACTGACAGGTATAAATAAATGATGAAAAGTTTCATTACTCATACTTTGACCGGTGAAAGATGACGTACTATAAATGAAAGATAATATATGAGGAATGAGAGATGACAAATTTGAGAGCTTTGTTAGATTTAAAGTCCAATTTTAAAAAGCTATATATGTCTGAAATAGTAGATGTATCATATATCTATATGATAGATTACAAATGATGACAAATGAAAGATGTAGTTGGAATATGCTAAATGGTAGATAACGGATGACAGAAAACTGGTGAGTAATGACAGATGTCATATTTGAAAACTGAATTTAAATGATAGATGACAAATAGCATATGATTATTGATACGATTGATAATATATTAGAGATTATAATTAATGAAAAATGTATGAAAATTGATTAATAAGAGATAGCAGTTAAGAAAAATGTTATAAAAATTCTTAATTAATTAATTAAGTAAGAAGTCAATATATTTGATTAGCCTAAATGACACTTACAAGGTAATTAAAGGCAGATAGCATATAACATATTAGAGATATGAAAAATAACAGACGATTGATGACAGATTGCAAGATAAATGTGAGATTTGATATTTAATTATAAACCCTATAATTATTTTGTGTTTACTTAATTATATACTGGATTTTGCATTTAGTTAAACTGACTCGACCATGAATTTCTTTTAATTTTTATCCCTTTTTTTAAAAAAATTCATCACATTCCAGGCAGCGTCTTTAATGACTTTTATTTTAGATAAAATTGATTATGTTATCATTACTCATAAACGATGACGTGATAAAGGAAGATAACAGATGAGGAATAAAAGATGACACATTTAATTTGTTAAATTTAAGGTTTAATTTGAAAACATTATATAAATGAAAATTGATGTATATTTATTCTACCTAGTTGCTATATTATAAATTACAAATGGCAAGTAACGTTTGTCAAATGACAAATAATAGATAGCAAAAAGAATATATTAAATGGTGGATGGTAAATGTCAGATGACAGAAGGCTAATAAGTTATAACGGATGACAGAAAGAACATTATTGATTAAGATGTACGTATTTTTTTTTATAAATTGTAATCTTTTTAATTATATTTTATAATAAATGATTTATACTTTTAAGCATTGTTTTTTCTTTTTCTCATCGTAAATGATTTAGCTAATAAATAATAAATGACAAATGACAGGTGCTAGGTGTCATTACGCATACTTTGACTGATAAAGGATTATGGATGATAAATGGAAGACAATAGTTAGGACAGGAGAGATAACCAAGATGACGGCTTTGTTAGATTTAAATTCCAATTTTAAAACGCTATACAAATGACAAATGTAGGTGTCCAAAAAACAAACGTTTTAATAAAAAAACATAGGTTAAGGCGTTTAATTTCTTCGGTATCCTAGGGAAACTACATAAATAAATAAGTGTGTATACGTAGTCTCTTTTATGCTCTATGATCCTCTCGTTTTTTTGCAATCTTAATGCTTACATCTTGTATTTACTATTTATTTTACCTTAGTAATATGTCTGACTTTTGTAAATGATTGCAGTAACAGCAGTACATTATACTTATATCTAGTTCATAAGCATTATATATATATTTTCTCATGTTAGATGACACACACAGGTAACAAATTATAATTAACAAATGACAGGCGATAGATGATAGTTGATAAGTGTCATAACTCATACTTTGATCAATTAAGTATGACATATGATAAATAAAAGATAATAGATGATATATAACAACGGTGACGTGTTCTTTGTTATTCCAATTTGATAACGTTATATAAAAGACAAATGATACATATTTATTATTCCTAATTACTACATGGTATGTTAGAAATGACAAGTAACTATTGGCAGATGGTAAATGATTACAAATGATATATGATAAATAACAGATGATTGTCGAAATGCAAAAAGATTACAGATGATGTATAATAGATTACATTTTAAAGAATTGATGAGACGACGCTATCAAAATTCTTAATTTAATCTAAAATGAAAACTCATGAATTGATTAATAAGTAGACAACATATTTCACCATCCTAAATGACATATAATAGGCGATGAATGACAGATAGTATATAACATATTGGAGGTGTGACAAACGATAGATCATTGTCTGCGTACAGTATAGGAAAAGTAGAGGGCTCAGTATAGAATCTTGTGGTATACCGTGTGTAGAATCTGTTTTGGTACAAAGGCTTTATTTGAGAGTAACCGCTGTAATCTCTTTCCCAAGTAAGAGTTGAATAAACGACAACTTTTTGGGCTAAAGTTATAATAAAAGTACAGTTTCTTCGGGAGAATATTAGTAGAAACGCAGTCTAAAGCTTTCGCAGATCCAAGAATGATGCAACAGTAAATATACCTAGTTTAATTCCTTTGATAAATGTAATGACTGCGTCTCTCGTAGACCTTTCCCCGCGGAAATCGTTTTGATTATTAGTTAAAATGTGTTGAGCCAAGTATTCAACCATCAGAATTATCGTTTACTTTGGAAATGATAGGCATGAGCCTGTAGTTGTGGATATTGTTTTTTCTCTTTTCTTGTAGATAAGCATGATATACCCTACCTTTAAAATGTTAGGAAATATACCAGACCTAATACAATTATTTCTTAATATTAGTGGTTCAACAATTATACTAACAGATTTCAGAATACCCACAGTCAAACCGTATATACCTTGGATTGTTCATTTCTCAACTTGATAATTGCACCTCTTACTTTAATTTGACTGACTTCATGAAAATTAAAATATGAACAACATGCAAAGTTAGCACCGGAGCACATCATTATTTCAATAATGATTTAGCTATATTACTGAAGAATGTATTAAATTCACTAGAGGCCACATTGCTTTAGGCCCATTTTTACTTTTCTGGACGAAATTGTTTGCTGCGTATTTCTAGCCTCTTTTAAACACAAGTTGAGGTATATGTTCCTAAGCTTATTTTAAAAACAAAAGGTTTTCGTATAATTGCTTAATTAATCACTTAAACAGTGAATTTTTTGTTTAGTATTAGTTCGAATATTTTTTTTTTCTGGAAAGAATTTAACGATGTAGTTTTCTAATGAACAAATAAACGATGAAAACTTATCGATGCTTATATTTTGAATATAAGTATAGATCAAATCCGTGCATTCTAGGAAATTGAATAATATGAATTGACCCTGCTCCGTGTTTGGTCTTATGAACCTGTTTGGAAGCTCGAAATATACTAAATACAATTAAGAGCAAAAGGACGTAGGATATATATGATCCATCGCCCATGAATATTAAATCTATAAAAGACATAATCATTCTGCCCTTAACAAAACTTATTAATCAGTGCATTAAAGCAAGTATATTTTCAGATACTCTTAAAATATTTAAATGTTTACCTACATTTAAAAAAGGAGACCCTAAAGACCCCAATAACTATCATACCTGTCATAGCTAAAATCTTTCAACTTGTATTATAAAATCAAATATTGAACTATCTCGAGAGTAATGACTTACTTTCTAAAGAACGATTTGGTTTTAGATATGGAAAAAACACAGTCCATGTGGTAGTTAAGCTAGTGGATGATATTTTTAGAGGTCTGGAAAATAAATCATATGTACTAATCAACTTTATGGATTTATCGAAAGCATTCGACTGTTTCCCATAGCAAACTACTACAACTTTGACCGTCCAGCTGCAGAATGATTATGTCTTATTTATCTGGCCGAAAGCAAGTTTTTTTTTTTTCAAACACAGTATGTCTTTAGAGATACCAGTGACGGGTGGTATTCCACAAGGGTCGCACCTGGGACTCTTTATATTAATAACTGAATAGTGGAGGCGGTTAGTTGTTGAAAGTTCATATTCTAATCACTTTGGTAAATTTTCGTAAATGAAATACGATAAAACTTCAAATATTTATTTTGCCGTTCGCGAAAATTGTTTCGACACACTGTGTCTTCTACAGGCGAAGAAATGAACTCTTTATATTATATGCAAATCATTTTCCATATGCATTTGATGATATCAGCATTAATATAACATAATTTTCAGATGATAATACGATATCTATCATTAATCATGACTTCGAGGATTTGTTGGTGAACGAAAACCATGTTCGTACAGTAGACAAAAATTGTTTTTCTTACAATAAGTTAGGTTTGAATGCTGAAAAAATGGTTAGAATGATATTTTCTCTTAAAAAGGACCATTAATTATTATTGGGAATATCTGGGAATATACAGGGTCCGGCAGCGAAGTATGACGTTTTAGACAAAATCAGAACTCGGACAATTCGCAGTTAAATTAAAATTTTATTTGTTTAATAGGTAGGTGTGCATTTGCCATTTCGTATTCATACCAAAGAAAAGTGTAAAAAATATTTATGTACGTAAAATAATGTCGTTCTTTTCCACACCCTCCTGAAGTCGAGACAAATATTAGAAACATTTGGCCAGAATCACTAGAATTTCTCGGGTGATAACATTGAACAGCTGATCAAGGGTGCAAGGGCACATGTGAAGCAAGTGGCAAATAAACTTAGTAAAAACATCAATTTGCTGAGAAACTTGACAAAGTGCCTATCTCGCATTGTGGTTAAAGCAGCATACTTTGCACTTGATCATTCACACTTCTATTTTGATGTCTTATTGTGGGGATATTCTGTAGCCGCAAACAGAATATTTTCTCTGCAAAAACGAGCCGTCAGAATAGTGTTTGGTCTTGGATATAGGGAGGACTGCATGTCTCTTTTCAGGAGGTTTTGCATTCTTATCCTTCCTAGTCAATAAATATTTAAATGCTTATTATATGCTAATAGCAACACTAATGCTTGACAAGTGTCACCATGAATGTAATACTAAAAGAAACAACCTCATTAGACCTGAATATAACAGACTCACAAAATCACAAACCAGAACGCAACAATTCTACAATTTATTGTCTGAGCATATTACAACTCTTGACTGCACAGCTTTTAAACGTACAATTAAACAATTTTTATTAAACTAGGCCTTTTATAATATAAATGAATTCCTAATCGAGTATTCATTTTAATTATATGTATTTTGTCATATTTTAGTATTTTGTGTTATGTGTTAAATGTAGTAAGTTACCAATGTTATTACATTTTATATTTTATTAATATGTTAATGTGTTAATATTAATTAATTTTAAGTATTACATTGCTATATCAGGACCTGTGTAAACAATTATTCAAAAACACTAGAGTAAAGTAAAGTAAAGAATATTTAGTAGTAATACTTTAAATCAAAATCAAGTTGAAGGTGAATACCAACATGATCAGAAAGGCCTGAATCAATTAAACAAACTTTGATGGAGCTGTATTTCATGTTCATAAACATGTTATCCCAACTAACAATTTTCTTGCTTTTAAAATTGACCATAAGATACAAACCATACGATGTCATTACATCACAAAGATCATCGCTATTGACATTAAAATCACCACTAAGAACAATGTGTTTGTGAATCTCCAGCAGGAGATCGATATATAAAAATAAAAATTAAATCCAATGATGAGTGATGAGTAATGCGGCTATTTTATAGCATTTCTCTTGAAAAATCATAGAGAACTGTCAATTATAACAATAATAATGAAAACATTAATTATTGTTCCCTGTCATCTATAGCCGCGAAACCGTTATGGTAATATCTTGACTGACGGTCTACCCGAAGATTATTAATATTTTTTTTCGTTTTATCCACTTTCATATAAAATTCATTATATTCTAGATTACATCTTTAATGGCTTTTATTTTAGATAAAATTCATCATGCTGTAGATTGCAATCTTCAATTGCCACAGCGAAAAGAAAGATCACCGTATGAACGTGCGACAAAGAAAAAATGGGTGAGCGTACGAATTAATGTGTACTGCAAAATCTCGGGTGTGTACAATGTTTGAATAATTACGAAACGGTCCGTTCGTCGTAATTCGCGGGCCCCGTCTATAATTTTTAATCATTCGTCTTGCGGGCGGTTTTATTTATTCTCCCCGGTGCTTGCGGGCCCACTAATTTCACCACCGCCGACGTTATTAACGTTCGAAACGAGAGGGGCTGACCTAGCGCGAGCCGAATTTTCGAAATTATTAATGTTCACCCGTTCAATTTCGATTACCTTACACGTTCATGAAAAATCGCACTGATAATAATCTCTGCTGCTGCGAAATCCAGTTGAAATATGATTAAACGCATTTTTTTTTAAATAAGGATTATTACAGAGAGAGGGAGACAAATATAGTCTTCTCATTTTTATTCAAAACTTGTATTGAGTTATCATACTCCAGTCTGTTAAATTGAACAGTAAGTTAAAACACACACTAAGTTTTAGTGGTTAAAACATTGTGTTCATATTTACTTTTTATATTATGAGTCCCCTATATGGGAACTGTTGCAACCGTCATTATGATTAAATTAAACTAAAAAGGAAGTATTTCAAAAATCAATTATTTTTTTAAAGTTTTTATTCAATCTATAGTCTGGATCAATTGAAATTTTACAATTCGTAAAAAATACCAAATCGGATCCTTGGGTTATAATTTTTTCTATTTGATGAACCGATTAATTAAATTTTTAAAATTATGAATATTCGTATTTCTTTTGACCTGCAAAAATTGTTATTGCCAAGACTCGCAATAATTGTTTCGCCGCACTGTGCTTTTTCAGACGCAGAAATGAAGAAGCTACAGTGTGCGAAACAAGTATTGCGAGTCTAAGCAATACAAGTTTCTTGACCTTTATAAAAATCAACAAATAATAGCCTCATAAGTTATTATATCTTTTAATTTAATCCATAATTTGGATTAACTACAATTTTGTAATTTATAATTTTTTGTCTAATTTGAATCATTTAAATATTGTTTTTTGTTTTTTCTTTTCATTTCAGTATAACTTTAGGTATATTTATGTTAATTGAAATATATTATACTTTCTAATATAAGGAGTACAAAGCAATTATTGATATCGCTAATTATATTTGTAACTGAATTTAATTGAGTTTTTTTTAATGAAGATTGTTTTTAATGCAATCATCAAATTAAGGCAGGTGCAAAAAAGATCGCCAGCACGTACGAAATTACGTATTAATTAATGGAAGATTACTTAATTATTTATTTGCACACTGGAAATGCTGTGGAGTTTTCGAGTAATTTATGGCTTTTGGCGTCGGTTTGTTGTTTTTGGATTTTTTTCTCGTCATTTACTGTTTAGTTTTAAAAGGGTATCGCGGCGGTGGGGCCTTGATTATCCACCAAAAATCCATTAGTCCATGGGCGTTTCCGTCAGTGGATTCTTTGAATCGCAAAACAAATTAAAACTGGAGGCCGCCACTTTTTTGCCATCGAGGAAGAGGTGATGATGAAGGAGGGGGACGTGAGAATGAGCGAGCCGGAGCGAGCGATGATGGACGAGGGGGGCCCAAGGACCGTGAAATGTGCATTGCGCCAACCGACTGTGAAATGTTAAATTTTTGATCTTCCATAAAATCGTCAAATGTTCCGTTTCCAGATTGTAATTTCGTTACAGTGTACAGTCCAAAATTTCTTATTTCTAAAATATCTATTTTTTTTTTTTTTCATTTTTTAAACTTTTCATATAATGGTCAAATTTCCGTTTCCAGGTTGTAGCTTTGTTACAGTGTGCAGTCCAAAATTTCTATTTCTAAAATATCTAAAATTTTCGAGATTTTCTTCATTTTTAAAACTTGGTGATGAGTATCAATTACAACTAACATAATTGTTTGAAATTTAATAAAGAAATTATTTTTAATAGTTTAGTTAAAGATATTTATTATATATTTATTAATTGTTTCTGTCTTCTATTTCAATTTTAAAGTCATTTTTACGAGATAGTTATTTAGAAAAGTGAATTAATGATATAAGTATTCGGATCAATTTAAGAGTATTGAGATTTGAACCCCAATTTATTGATTTTTCATATTTTTCTATTATGATTATCTTTTAGATAGAAACACCAAATATCGACGAGGTCTACAAAATTGTGTAAATGAGAAGCGATTCTCGTGGAATACAGGTTTTCGTTGTGGCGGCAAGAGAAAGAGAGAGAGGAAACGGCCATATTTTCATAAACACGACTCATCTCTGAACGTCGGAGAGATGCTCTTAATGATTGATGATTATAAGCCTCGACTAATTTCGTACCGAATATTTCGTTAACTCGGTGGAGAAGAGAAAACTACCTACTAGACCGTCACGTCAAAAACCTAATACACTTTAACCGCAAGAAAAATATTGTAATAATAATAAAGACGAAACCATCTGCATCGATTAAATAAGTAATAACATTGCCATCGAAAATATAGCAATAATAGCATCAAAATAAATTGTCTTCTAGATATTCTGGCTTAGATGCAACAATGCATTAAATTTTAGAGTAATCTTCCATGTGTATTTGTAACAACCATTTAAGGCATGCAGTATTAATTTTGGAGATGCTAGTCCACAGAATATGCTATATGTTAAAATAGCGCAGACTTTACTATCTGGATCTCATTAGAGAATCCCACAAACTCCCAATTATATCCTAAAAGCTGCTAAAGCGCGCATCTACTTGGTACTGAATGACAGCTGTCAGTTGTTAACGAAATACATTTATTGCCGGAAGCATTTCTTTAAATTGTGAACAGTTTTCATGACAATATGGTACAATGACTTACCTTAATGTTTATTAAGGTAAGTCATTGTACCATAAACTCTCAAAGCTTGTAAGTATAGTAAGTAATTTTAAATTATTATAGTGCGCATTTATAATCCTAGAGATTAATATTTCTGAAACTAAATGTGGTCTTCAAATAAAACCTTAAATTTTGAACTTTTAATAAGATTGAGTGGGATTGGGAATATACTTAAACCCTCTTTTAGTGCTTTTGCTTATTTTATAAATTCATTGATTCTTGAAGGTGTTACTTTGTGAAACATCTCGATTACGCAGTAGGTTAGGAATAGGAAAACATCTAGTATCATGAATTTTCTAAATATAGTTCTGAATATTATTACGTTGTTATTATCAAATGACTGGGCTAAAATATGACGTGTAGTTTCAATTTTAAACGTCTCTAATTAGTTTCATTAAAATGTAATTGAAAAATACTTATTATATATTTTTCACCATACTAAGGCCAAAGTTTCGATATTTTATAGACATTATAAAGTGTAACAAAATACTTAATATTACCATTTACCTACAAAACAATCAATAATTGTTATTAAACTGTTATAATTTGTGTACTATATACGTGTAACATATTTATTTATAACTTAATTTAATGTAATAATAAACCAGGTATACCCCAAGGATTCAATTTAGCATTCTTTTCCTTATTTTCGTCATTTATACCTGATGATACGTCGATATAAGCTTAATTACATTCTCGAGAAAACAGTTTGTTTAATAACACGGTGGATTAAGCGTTGGCTGTTTTACGAGAATATTAAAAAAAATGTATTCAATTAGAAAAGCCCGCACGTTTCACTCTCACGGACGTTTTCCAGGAATTTCAAGGTTTTTGATTGAATTTAATTATTTTCAACATATCTGTAAGTCGATTTACTCTTAGTTTGTTTATTGGGCATTAAAATGGTTTATTTGATAATTACCTTATAAATTATAAATATAAATTATAAACCTTTAATTTATAATCTAAAATCAAATGAAAAATCAATTGATTTATTATTATAATCAAATAACGCAATAAAAAATAAACCAATATTCTAGTTTGTAACTGAAATATTTAGTGTATAATGATAGTGTTTAATTTATCAGTTTAAATATTCATAAATATCACATGAATTTAATTTAGATATTAATAATTATTAGTTAGTTTTCTACAACGCAAAGGACTTTAATACATTTTTGTATATATATATTAAATCAGCGTAAATTTATTTCTTGTTCATAAAATTTCTCTCCATATTAATTCACAAACTGTTTAACGTACATTTAATTATTATTTTAAAATTTCTAACAATTATAACGAAGGTACTTAAGTTAAAGTACTATTTGGAATATCGATGTACATTAAAAATTATAAACATTTCTGATATGATGAAAATTACTTATGTTCTTATTAATTAGCCTGATTGATCCGTTTAGGCCGAGGAAGTAATTTACCACCGAGTGATAGAAGAAAAAATGTGCAAGGTGATTATAATTAGGCCAAGCGAGATGATTACCCCAGATACGGCCTTGTTAAGAGGATGTGGTCGAAAGATAATTACACGAAATTAAGTTATTTCCAGTGCGAGATTAATATCTTATGGATTCCTCGAATTTATTCCCACAGTTTGTAATGACAAGACATAAAAATCAACGAACAATACGGTCGCCTCGGATTAGAAGCAGACATAGTAAGGGTGTCTAATTATAAGAGGAACAAAACTAATTAAATAATATTAAGAATTAATCGGTGTAGAGTTTAGTCGAAAGAAGCAAATGTAATGTGCATATTGTTATCAAAGGAAAGGCAACACATGAAGATGATTGGATCATTGTAACAGAAATATTGATTGGTCATATTATAAAGGAAATTTAAATTTCTATATTGTGATTAAGGGAAATAATTTGGAAAGATTTTATTGTATAATGTATAATTTATTTTTTATTTAATTTACTAAAAATAGTGTTACATTTGATAATACGATAATTACTATGCTGCTTCTCTTCTTTTTTTAATTGGCTATCAACCGGTGGTCTTTCAGTCCGCTTATTTATTTCTTTTTTCATATATTCCCTTTTTTTTAGGTTAAATGTCGCAAATGGCACACATTAGGAGATTCATGTTGGGAATCTCCAGCATACGTCAATACCACTGTCAGATTTAATGTTCCACCTTTCGACGATTATCGCACCGATTGCGGATATGCGCAGGAATTTAACGAGTGCGGACAACTGCGCCATCATCATCTGCGACAAACAAACGAATAAAAAAAGAGGTATCATCCTCTCCACCACTCACGTCCTCCTCCTCCTTCCTTCCTTATCTTCGACCGTAATATGTTAATGAGGCGACACTGGCTATCATTTACACTAACTTATTGGACTGTATATACGACGACAATGTCGCATCTCTTTCTCTCTTTGTGCGGACAATCTCTTAACTAGATTAAGTACTCTGGCTGCTATCAATCTATTCCCGCTTCAAATTGAACCGTCTAATGTTTTGGAATGGACAGTTCTAATCTAAGGATTTGGTAATACCGGAGGGCTCATTAGTAAAATTTCTTACGCTTGGCGTTTTGACGAACGAACGAACGTTAATTGAATCACCTCCGGGATTCGAATTGGTCCTCTGAGTGCTTCGGTCGTTTAATCGGTCGGCGATTGTTTCCTCGCGTTATTTTTTAACATTTTAACATTCTCGGCGGTTATTCATCCGTATTGAGACTGTAATTGCTGATAGAACCATTGTATATATTAACTAAAATATTGATACAAGATATGGCAGGTATATCGTTCGAGGAATGTTTGCACCCACGATGTTTCTAAGAAAACGATTCTCCCTATGTCACGCACGCGATTTAAAACCGTGCAGAGCTACTGAGCTTATGGATCTGATTTGGAAACTTTGCATAAATTTGCATGTGAACGGTGGATGAAAGGGTGGACGGCATTGTAATTTATGCATATGATTGCATGTGAAATAAAAGGGTGAAAATTGTATAAAATCATTATACCTTATAATTTATTTAAGAGCATTCCACTAATTTTGTTAACTCAATAGGGTTTTCTTTGTCATCTTTCTAAAAGTTATATTGTTTTACCTTTTTTGAGTTTTTATCTAAAGTAAATAAGTTCATCATCAACCTAGAAAATTATTAGCACTTTAAGGGAATTTATAAGTATGCCTCAGGAAAAAGCATTTTTCGAGAATACACGTGAATTTACAATTAATTTACGACTTTTAGTTCAAGGAAGTTTTCTCTTTCCTAAAAATTATAGTCAAAAAATTAATCTCTTATAACAAACGATAATGATGATGTGGTAAATCTCAACACTTTAAGTTTAATATTAATGTTTCCATTATTTGCACTTTAGCAACTGAAAGGTAAAAAGCCGCTAAATAAAAAACAGTACCTTTTTATCATGAATGTATTTAAGGACGCATAAATAAATTAATAATTCGTTTTTAAAAATTATCAAGACTAAGGTTTCGGCGAAACAAAAAAAATAGCATTGAAAATGCGGCACCTAAAACCGATTAATGTGGGTCATTTTTTGACCGCCATAAAATGAATATTAATGCCGATGTTGCGGGCAAACCGCAAGGAAATTTTGCACAAAGATAATTATCATCATTTGCCAAAAAAATCGGCATCTCCGAAATTGCGCGATAATAATGGTTATCTTCAACCCATATGGTACCACCAAGTTTATTACCGAATCGGTCTCATGATGGTAATTTCGGGAAAATTGCCGGTCATTTAGCCACAAGTTTTTTTTTTCTTTTCGATAAAGCAAAAACGTTCACCCTTTTGTCTAGTTGGATATTCGAGGCGGACTTATTTATTCGCAGTGGTTTATAGTTTAATGAGGCATTTAAAGATTTAGCATTTGGGGTTTTCGTTAACAAGCGGACTTGTAGCTCTCTCGACTGGTAACGAGTGCCGAAAACAAGGGGGCATTGTCACCGCGTGCGTAATTGGCAGGCCTGATTCGGTCCTGTATAATTGCCCTAAATGTCACACCCGATTTAAAACGGTCCATGTGAATTAATTTAAATAAATAAAAATATTTCACCGTTAAATTTTTTCTATATAAAAATATTTATTCAATTATTTGGCGGATTGGATACTTATTTAAGGATAATTTTCTAATCAGGGCTAAATAAAATCTTAGTAATTATAGAACCTCAAAGGATCTTCAATATAAAAAAATATTACGATTTACGAATACTAGCTAAAATCATTTAACCAAAAATATGAGAAGATTAACTTAATTACCAATAAGCTGCAAACATGTGAAACGTTTTCATTACATGTAAAAATAATAGACTATTCTTAAATAGAAAAACAAATTAACTTAATCTTAAAATTATAGAGGACATCAGACGTAATTAGGTGTCTTAAAAATATTAATAACCTAAAATAAAGTAACAAAATTTAATTTGTTTAACTACAAAAATATTTGTAAAACGTATAAAACTCTAAAGGTTTTCAATAACTTGAGAAAATATAAGCACTTAGGGCTGAATAACCACCGGTCGATAGCCAATGGAAAAACAAGAAGAGAAGAAACAGTACTTATCCTATTATCAGATGTAACACTACTTTCCAATAAAGATGTGTATCACTCTCTCTCTCTATATATATAAGCACTTATTAAAAATATTTTACTAATCGGAAGTAAACTATCACATTATCTAAGAATCTTGTTTGTAAAAATTGTATACATTTGTTCTAAATCGATTTCTGCACATAAATCCGCGCAGATTTACGTTTCGTAAACTTTATAGTTCAGCGTTTGCTTTTCTGGGAATGGCGAAACACACCTGACTCGAGATTGTGGTGCTCCGTGGTGCTGTACAAGCTCCTTTTTTCTGTTCGCGAACAGCTCAAGGTCCTCCGGGTCGGGACACGCCGCTCGCACGCATGCACGCCGACGGAGAAAGGTAGAGACAACGAGCGGATTTTGAATGGGTACAGTTCTAGAAGTCGTTCTCTCTATGTGGGTGTTATTATAATGCACACGGTTTTTTACATTCCTCTTGCGATTATTATTTCTCTTTTTTGTTGCAAATGCCATAATGTCTATACGAGATAACCAGATTTTTGATACCTAGAACCCACCCTTTAATCTTTGAAAATACGCGATGTCTTTCTTGAAGTTTGCATTTAAGTTTAAATATGGATTTCATTTCAAAATTATCATTCGATTTTTTTCTGTCTGAAATCCTCTGATGATTGGAAAGAAGCAATACCCACCTTAAACATACATTTTTGAAGGATAACAATGCTAAAATAATATTAGTATGTGAAATAGCAAGGGTAGTCAGGTCTAGTATGTTACAAATAATTCTCAAACCATTCTAGACTATTTACTGAAAGAGAACAGAATAGATGGTAAAATTTGCGATATCTCAAAAGCCTGTGCATTTATTTCACATTCTTCGGCAAGTTTGGAGTATTTTGACAATTAGAAAAGGAAGAATTATCAATTTTAAAGTAACACTTTAATTTTGGAATCCTCAGAAAGTCTATTATAGTTCAGTAAATACCCAAGTCATATTAGAAAACTCCTAAAAGGAAAAACAATCACTAAACGTTTTAAAATAAAGTTTCGATTTATTTCTTTCAAAGAGACCTAAATAATTTTAAAGAAAATTTTACGAATATAAGAAGATAGACTGACATGTTTTAGAATAGTTATATTATTTTTAGAGATAAAAATGTCTTATATCTTGTATTTGATTCTCATTTTTCACATGTTAAAAAACTGACTTTCAATTCATTTTATACTCACCAGAAAGTCTACCACGTCTTAGAAAATTCCAAGTCAATTCCTAAGGGAGAACAAAACAAATAGGTTGTTTTGGATTTTTACTCTTATTGATATATTTTGAAAATGATTGATTTATTTGCTATTATTTCTTCTTTGTACTTTTGAAGAAAATGTACACGGAGCTTCAAAAAGAGGCTTAAAGTGAATGTACTTCGGACTATAGACGTATTCAATGTGAAAAGTACTGTAAATTATATAATTTTGAGTAAACTGTCAGGTTGTCAAGTATAAAATGGAACAAACTTCATGTTATTTATTTCAATCACACACGTCATTTAGACGGCGTATTTTGATATAATTTGTTTTTGGGGTGAAAGGCGATTCGTGTATTGATGAAGTATGAGTTCCGCCATGGAACCATAACACGGCAGGCAGTCGCCAATATCACTAGTGTGTTCGGCATTCAAGTGGTCACAAACGCGACTGTAGCTCATTGGTTTAAAAAATTTCTTTCGAGAGATTTCGACCTGTCTAATGAATCACGTGGTCGACCCAAGACTCAGGTGGATAATGATGTCCTGAAAGCCATGTATCAAAGCAAACAATCTTAAATAATTTAGTAAATTAAATAACCTGGACAAGTGGATGAATTGACCCAAGCACAGAAGGAACGAAGACTCAACGTCTTTCTCTTCTTTCTCGCAATACAGCCGAACCATTTTTTAATCGAATTGTAACGTGTGTGAATCATGTACGATAATCGTAAGCGTTTATCGGAATAGTTGGACAAAAATGAATTACCAAAACACTGTCCGAAATGAGAAATCCACCAGAAGAAGTTGTCACTGTTTAGTGGTAATCAATCACGGTGGATGCCTACTGTTATCAACTAGATAAAATGAAGAGAAATCTTGCGATTAAATAGCAAAAATTAGTTAACGAATGACCGTGTCAAAGCTACAGGAGTTGTAGTTGGAAACTCTCCGCCACACATCGTACTCGCCAGATCTTGGCCCCACTGACTATTTTTTTCAAAATTGAAATAACTTTTTATGAGGAATTCAAATTCGCACAGGCTGTCAAAATGGCGTTTCAATAGTTCATCGTCTCGCGTGATTTAGCTTCTACAGCAAAGGGATAAAAATGGAAAGGTGTATCGATAATATGGGTGCATACTTTGATTAAAAATTAAAAGTTTTTATTGAAAACAAAATCGAATTCAATTATGTGCATTTTTTGGTCTTTTTCATGCTTAACTAATACATTTTACAAATAATAACCGTTATATAATGATAAGCTTATTTCTCCCAAAAATACTCACAATACGGTTTAAAATATTTTTTTTAATCATAAAAGATCTTAAACTATTATCTAAAAGAGATAAAACTAAACTGATACTTTTATTATAGCTTCGTATTTCTTTCTTAAATATTTCGAGGTAAATTTGTTAAATTTTATGGATGAGAGAAAGTAGTATTGCTGTTTTCAGTCGGTTATATAATTTTTAAGAAGTTTAACTGACTTTGTTGCTGGTTCTACATCAGTTATATAATTTTCAGTTTAGAAAGTAATTTATATTAAAAAATCTTTCAAAATATTATAAGTAAGTCTGAAATATTTTAAATAATTCCCAAATACATTTTTTTACTATTTTCTAAAAGTGATCAAAACATACTGTTATTTTTGATATAGATTATAAAGCTCTATATTTCTTTCTCGTTAATACCATATAATTAGTAGGTAGTATTTTAAGGATAATTATGAAGAAGTTCAAAAAGTCATATGTATTAAGAAATCTCTCCAAATCATTCAGACTCATAAAACAGTTATATAAATCAATTCTCAAATCTATCAAATCTAAAAGAGATCAAAACACTGATACGTTCCCAAATCAATTTCAATTGCTATTTTAAGAATGGGAGAAGGTAGAATGGCCGTTTTTAGTAGGTTATATTCAGAAAATTAAGTATATTAAATACCTTTCAATTTCAAAAATGTTTTTAATTTGACAAATTAATTTGATGGTCATATATCTTTAAAACACGTCTTAATAAAATTTAACTGTTTCTAGAACATTACAATTACTTTAAAGGAGTTCTTAAAGTTTTGGACAGTTTTCAAAGTCTTTTTAGAAAAATTTAAATTTGCTATTTAAGCAGCCTGGTATTTTAAAAATATTCTCATACAAATTGTAACTATTTCTAAATTAGTTGCAAAATTAATATAGTTTTTCTGAAAGTCTAACAATTTTCAAAGATCTCAAACTATTTTGTTTTCTAGATCGAACCGTAACACGCTCGCCGTAAACATGATGGTTTTAAACACTTTAGATTCAATACATTTCCAACAGAACTTTGAATTTACTTTAGTTTTTAAGAGAGAAGAAAATATCTTGAACTGTTTTCTAAGGAACATTGCACTCTCGAACTTTGTGGTGTCATCAAAAGACGTTTATATATAAGGTAACTGTTTTAAAACAATTTGCCAAATTGTTTTGTACTAATATTTTTGCAACAGGTCGCACTTATTTTGTTAAAAATTTCCAACAACTTTTAGTGGAAGATAAAATGGACGTAATTTTTAGATTCGTTTTTTTTTTCCAGGGAGACTTGAATGTTTAGGATAATGCATAACCATATTATAACAGAATAATTCATTCTTGAACAGTTACAAGTTTTTTTAATGCTAGATTACTTTATAATTAAATTCTGACTTAACCCTTGGTGAAACATTTTAATGATAAGTAGAAGGTTAATTAAACACATATGTTATAGAGAAATATATAAATACTGAAACAAAACCAAGTGTTTAATTAACCTTCTATTTACATCACACTAGATTTTGAGATGAAATACGACATGCTTGCCTTTTCAGGAATGTTGTAAATTTAGTAAATAGTTTATATAGCTGTTATCTTTAAAAAAGTCTTATATTATGTTTAACTACTATTATTTCCAAAATAATATAATACCTCAAAGGAGATCTGAACTTATATGGTAGCTTAAACAATTTTGAAAAGTTTTCTAAGACAGAACATGATATGAATTTAATTTGCAAAATAATTTTGATAGTATAGTATTTTGAAAATACTTCAATGCAAGCTAATTTACAAATGAACTACAATTAAAATATACTTTCTAAAATTCTTAAACAATTTTGACAAATTTTACATGGATGTTTTTTTTTTCTTTTTTTCTACTGTCTAACTTTTTTAACATATGTAGTTAAAGCTTCAACTTTACCAACATGTGCTAAACCCATTTATTTTATAAGACATGTGCCTCCTTCAGAAGCTGAATAAAAAAATTTCAATTCTGGTACTGGAGACTTTTCTAGAAATTTGCCATTAAGTTTGTAGGTTTATTAAATTTTAATACAAAATTTACTTTTAATATTTTTTCAAAAGAGTTGAAAAGGTTCAAAAGTTTCTAAAACAATTTAGACTGTTTTCTCTGTCGGATTATGGCACTCTATTTTCTAAAACAGTTCAGAAAGCTCCGAATTTTCAAAGAATTTCAACCGAAGTATTTTATACATGTACTGATGGTTTTTATGCCTGTTACAACTTCGTCAGTCAGTTCGGATACTAAACATAAAATAATTTTGGATATAATACGTTTATCTAACAGAGATTAAAACAATACATAATTGTCAAATTTCTAAGCAAGCAACACTTTAGTCAGCCTTGCATCTTTATAACCTGTTCTTGGAATAGCTAAACATTTCTCGCTGTAATCGTATCTTAAATTATCACGACTGAGTCTAAGATCGTCTAAGATGAACCACACTAACAAACATTATACCCTATTCAAATTTGTTAGTCTGTAGAAGTTTAGTCTGTTGTCTTTAATTTAAAATCTGTTCAGAATGGATCTTTAAAATACTACTAAGATAATTTTAAGCCAAGTTATAAATTCTTTAGGAAGTATAGAAACTAGTTTCAAATAATTTTAGCTATTTGGCCATTGTGAAACAAGGCTGACTAATACTCAGAATAAGACGGTTACATTTTTTAGTTTGGTTAGGTTAGGATAACTTCTTGTCATAAAAATCTGTTTTTATAACAGTTAAAATTTCTCAGTTTAAAACGCTCAGCATCATCAAAATACTTCCACTACTATAGTTTGGTCTAAGGCTATGCAGTTTTAATGCAAGTTATAAATTGTTTGTCTGTTAAAATAATACTTCCACTAATATAGATCCATTCTGAACAGATTTTGCGTTTGTAGAAAAGATAGTATATGATGGTCGAAACGGTCTACAACAGTTTAGGTAGCCTGATATACAACCTCTGATAATACAGTTCGGTGAATAGTCGTGTAATATTAACATAGATGAAATATTAATAAAATGTTACCTTATTGTATTTCGAAATAGTCACCTCCCATAACTATGCACCGCTGAGATGTGCTTTACATGTTCTGGGACCTTTTCAAGACGGCTCCTGTAGGGATGGAGTTCAAAAGCCTCGTCACGTTTCGTTGGGTGTCAGGAACATCGTTAAATATCTTTCCTTTCAATGCTGCAAAGACATTGAAATTTTGAACCGTTTCATGAAATGTCTACGCAGGGTACGACTCCAATACGCACAGCAAAATTAATGTTTTTTTTTAACATGATAATGCTCGCCCTCACATATTCAGTTCCTCGCAAAAACGGGGTGGAGCAAATTGAACATCCACCATACTCGCCAGATCTCAATCCTCCAGACTTCTTCCTATTTCCCACGACTCAAACCCGCTAACATATTACAGGATTAGAAACACTTGATGTAAGAGATGATTATAAAGTCAATGTTAATAAACGATACAATTAAAGCCTAAATGTTCTTGGGTTCTTAGATCATTTGCAAAATGTTCCCGAGTGTCCTGAATTTAAGTTATTAAAACCAAGTTTAAATTACTAAAATCAATAGAATTCATTCATCTACAAATCTAAAAAGTTAAAACTGTTAGACAATTAATAATTCAATTCAATAATTTAAATCAAATGTAATAAGGGTATGAAAAAGAAGAAAAAAATAAGTAAGACCTGCCAAAATTATCCTTAAAAGGGCCAAAATCAAGCATGTTTGCTAGAAATAATTTAAAAATCTCCGAAAGGCAAAAATGTATCAACTGTCTACGGAAAAACGTGCATTTGTGTGGTGGAAGACCATGGTAATCAGTGGACTTCACCCGTGACTCCTGTCTCTAAATTATTTGTATATTTTATATAAAATGAATGTACGGACACAGTATATGGTTTCAAAAACGTTTTTATTCTTCTACAACAATGTTTCGCCATACAGGGGATTCGTCAGGTAGATGATTCATTTTTTATCTACCTGACGAAGCCACTGTGTGGTAAAACATTTTTGTAGAATAATAAAAACGTTTTTGAAACCATATACCGTGTCAGTATTTTATTAAGTGATATGGAGTTTCAACAGCCTCATCAATCCAGTATATAAAATGTATATCATGTATTATTTTCAAATTTTGTAAGCAGGAGAAGCGAATACAATAAAGAATAAAGAAAACGCAGTGATATACCACATTTATACGATGATTTAATGCTGCGTTAATGCATACTGATTATAAGAATTATTTTATATCAGATTGTGCGTCGTGTTCGTTGTTGATTTGTGGTTATTATTTCGCATGTAGAAGAAATTCATACGCATCGGTGTGCGCGCACGTAAACATGCAAACATTTACGATTATTATTGTTATTATCACTGTCGTCATCATTGTTTATTGTGTGTTCCACATTTACGAGTGCGAGGAATTCAAATTTTCGTGATGAATGATTTTGGTGCGCTGCGTTGCGTTTTTTGGATTATGTGCGTGTGTGTGTTTGTGAAGGGGCGTGATTTATTGGCCCGACGAGCATTACAAGGCTGTATCAGATATCATCGCTTTGAGACCGTGTGTACTTTTCTTCTCTCAAACAAGCAAACAACAATAACTCCTTTTCTGGTAAACTAGATTTACCGCTTTTTTGTTGTTTTCATCTTAGGCTAAAAGTATTTATAAGTTTCTAATAAAAGCTAAACCTTCTAATTAGCATTTTAGGAGACTTTTGCAAATTTGAAATTATTCTGCAAAGTATGAATGTGCTTTGTTCTATCTTAAAAAATTGGTATGCAAATTTTATGAAACATATTTGTAACTTTATTGGAAAAATATAAAACCTATCTTATTATGTTAAATAAACTAGCCAAAAACTATATAGTATATACTAGGATTTAGTTAAAATGTTCTGTAAGATACAATACTTTCTAAAGCCTTTGGTAAAATCTATAGTACAATATAGGTGATAAGTATTTTGTAGACTTTATTTTCTTGAAATATCAAAAAAATATGTTTGTACTTAAAACTCTGATTTTATTTTCTTTAAAATAAAGCAATATTATTTAGAGAATTATCCTGAAAGTGTTCATTTGATTTGTTCTCGTTTGAAAGAGATTTTTCCCAAAACATGGGTCTACCATGTTCTAAGGTATGGTCTAGAAGATTTGCGGCGTTCTAAATTTACAATTAGGTAGAAGTAGTCCACAATTTTTGGAAGTTTTTTTTTAACAAGCAGAAAAACTATTTTACAGATATTTAAGGACTTTATCTCAGAAGTATAAGTGTATTATGTTATCTTCAAGAATGTAGCCAAAATCTTGCTGAAACATGATTCTAAACATTTTGATCAATTTTTTGATCTGTGCTGTAAATTAAGATCATGCTTTGTTCTGTTTTGGAACGAAAACTAATCTGCGTTTTAATGTAATCATTTGAATGTTAAATAAAACATTTTCCGATTATTTCAACTGTTCCAAAAGAATAAGCCTCTGTTAGACAGAGAAAACATCTTTGTTGATGATATTAGTTCCATATTATTATAACAATGCTTGTGATTTTTAGTCTTTTCCTTCTTCGGTTTCTTCATGGCTGGTAACTGTAGGTCTTTCAGCCTAGTCTCTTTTATTACCTTCTAAAATAGTTAAAACGGTTGAAATGCACTACCAATCTAAGAAATGTTGTAGAAGTTGGTACTATTTTTTAAGTATTTTAGAGATCAAACTTAAAATTTCTTCTAATCTGTAAAATTGTGAGCCTATTTGCTTTGAAATATATGGAACAGTTTTGATAGGCAAAATCTGAAACAACTATTAAAAACTGCAATCATTTTTCTCTTGAATTAGTAAGGAAACTCATTTGAAATTTTCATTTGTATATACAATTCATTATTCAAGATGTTGGTTTGTAATGGATACCAATCAGTTCGCCTAGATGGGATGCTAGAGTCAAGCTCAAGGCATTCCAGATATTTATTTGTAATCTAAAATCAATGTCTAAGCATTGGGTATTTTATTTTCTTTGTAGACATTTATAATTTTTCCAGATAGTTTTTAAGTGCTCTACGTTGGGCTCCCAATTTTACAAATTTTAGACGGATATGATTTTCATCTACCTGGCACAAATAAATTTACGACTTGAAGATAAAATGACAGAGCTAAAAATAATGCAAATTTAATTTCAAAAAAATTTTAATTATTTTTTTACTTACAATACAGGTTCAACTACATATATATGTTCTACAATACATAAGAAAGTTTGAACCAATAATTAGAAAAACATGAAAATATTTTTCGAAATCTACAATGAGTCTTACTAAAACTACAAGACTACATAGTTTAAACCGTTAAAAAAACTGACTAAAGTGAGTGACTATTTTTTTGTTATGTTGATTTTACTTAATATGATAGTTTTAACAGTAAATTGGCTTCTTATAGCAAACTACAATTTATTCTAGTTGTTAAGATCTAACGTATTATCCCTTTTTAATTTTTGTTATTAAAGCCATTTCAGATGTTCCATTTTATGACATAATCTGGTATACCTCAAGGTTTGAAGTTAGTATTTTTGAAAAATATTTATTTTTATATCAATTGTTAATTTTTTTTATTGTTCAATTTTTAAAAGTCCAAACATATGAAGAATGTTTGATGTATTAAATGTGATCGATCGGCATGTGTAGTATAAACATTTTCCAAGTAGTAGTTGCACTTACAGTAGTAATTAGCTATTTACCTCTTGGTCCTTCTGCTGTGTTATTGTTGTGTTCATGTGTAAATAAGATTTTTACTTTAAAGGATTGCCCCCATCACTCTAAAACACCATTAATTGTGCCCCAATGGCGTAAGGTAACGCTCGCCAACTAAATTACAGACCCGGACCAATGACCCTTCACTTTCGCTATTGCTAATACAGTTGAGCTTTTCCTAGTTTTTCGTCGTTCTTCAATTTCGAGCGGTGAGTGTATCGAATGGATTAATGATGGCCGACGAGGGAATGAGACATGGAAATTAAAACGTTACGATGATGCTTATCGCCGCTCGTTCGATAACCGTATTCTTAGGGAAATGAAGTAATTTGAGTTGTAATAAACGGTGTATATGAGGCGTCGTACCACGAACTTTTGAACATTCCTAATGAGCACGCTGAGATAAACTCTGCGGCGGTGGCAGAGGAGGGGCGGGGAAGAAGGGAGGAATTGCCCATTAATCATCCGTCCCATCTGCCTTTTTTAACGCACGGCGGTCCCTAAAGACCTTTTTTCTCTCTACGAAGGAAATTACTTTCACGGTTCACCTCTCGAATTCCTACTTTCGGATTTTGTAACATGAATTTTACTTTTTTTTCACTCTATTCATCGTTAATGTTTATCGTGGTAAAGATAAATAAACGTAATGAAAGTAACGAAAAGTTGTCTTTACTCTTGTGAGAATTGCTCTTTTCTTAAACAGTTTAAATCTTTAAATTATGAAGAAGCATCATCTTTCTAAATATAATCATTTTGCTTTGGTTTGGCTTTCTTCTATATCTTTTAGTTAGTAAGGGACTTATCATTAGTACCAAAACTATTATTGCCTTTGCTAAGCCTAGATTAACTTGTATATATACCAAATTTCTTTCATAATGTTTGTATTTCTAACGTTAATATCAACAACTCCACAAGAAATCCTTCCATAAACATTACTAATTAATTTCCGTCCTGCTGATAAAATCTGCTCGATGTTTCTTTTTTTGTAATTATTATTGATTACATTATTAACGTTCCCCGGTAATAGATTAATAATTAATGTTTAGAAAACAACAACAAAAAATTAAACAAGTTTTTAATATTTGTCGCCTATTGCATATCTAATCCATGGCGATGCATAAACCGGACAAGTTACGTCTTGTCGTCTGTCGAGAATGATAGATTTAATCCAAAAATCTGAAACTGTAACGATTCATTAAATTAAATTTAAAAACTCGGACGGGGCCGATTCATCATCACGTTACTTGTTATTTTTTCTGATGTAGTATCGGCCAACAATCGTTTATTTCGCGCTAATTAATGTTCGCCGATTACTTTTCGGTTTTATTATTTTACAACGACCACACACAAACATACACAAATTATTATTGTATAATATTAAATTTTGATTAAAATTGGCGGTACTTTTCCAAATTTTATTTTTCTATACGGAAAGCTTCGAAATGTTTTTAAAATTGAATTTTAGGTTTTACGTGTTTAATTCGGACTGTGCTCCAAAGTTTTTTTGTAACTATTACTGATGAAGGTTTGAATTAAATTACATTTGGTTTGATTTAAACCTTCATCAGTAATAGTTTAAAATATTTCACCAAGAGATAAATGATCAAGTCATTCAAGAAATGTTTCTTTTGTAATTTTAAATTTTAGATTATTGGGATTCTATTAACATTTTGGCTGGTATTCTCGAAAGATGTATAACACAAACAGTACATCGTTCAGTTTTAATCAAATTGATCATATTTTTAGTTCTTTATTAACATTTCTTCGAGCTTGCTAAAAATCTAGTCAATTTCCCGAAATAATCCATATCGTAATCTCTCATTATTATAAATTGAGGAAAACCTTGACCCTATTCATTTAGTTAGTTAAATAGCTTACACGAAAATAGATTTTACGTCAATTTTTAAATTGTGCAGCGATCATGGTTTCCGAGATGAAGATAAATTTAATTAATTACAGCCATTACGGCACAAACTTAATCAAGGCGTGCGCGTTTTCCGAGCCGTTCTCGTTTATTAATTGCGCACTTAATTTATTTGCGGAACGGAAATGACCCCACATTCCAGTAGAAAATCGGCCCCCACAAAGGTCACATTTACTTATACTAACATCTGTAAACGTCGATTATTTGCCAATAATTGATGCTGGTTAATTTGAAACCACAATAAATGCCAAGAAAAATATTTAGTTTTTCAGTTTTATCCTTATTGAGGAATGCCTCGGTACTTAACGTTCTTATTATTGAATTCGCCTGATTATGTCTGTTGTGAGATACCCGAGAATACATTGTCTAGTTTAATTTTAGTAAGCAATATTAACCCTACAATTTTTCCCTAGGAGCATAGTAAAAGTCTTGAATTTTTTCTATAGTTTTATACATATTGTATAAGCAAATGTGTTTTTATTCATTGTGATCACTTCAAAATAATAAATATGGATACCTTTTATTTTTACATTACCTAATTTGAAAATTGGATTCTATTTAGAACGTAGTGCAAGAAGCATTCAATATATTGATTTTTCTCTGAGGAATGTTATTGTTTTAAAATTGTAAGTTATGGTGATATATATTTTTTATCCTATTTGATTCCTTCGAGGATACCAGGGTAGGTAAAAAGTGGAGCATTTTAAAATACTATTTCGCAGTGTTAAATTCCTTACCATCAAATTTTGCAAATCCGACGATTGTTTCGACATTCGCGCATTTTTAATTAGCATAAATATAATCGAACATTTTCTTTTTTACGCTATTCCGGTGCTTAATTATAAACGAGAATTCTTGTACAATTTAATTACTCGTAATTACAAATATGAAATATGCATGTTTCGTTGCGACCTAAGAAATATGCCTTTCTTATTGATTGATTTTTTCTCTCTCAGCGTACGCATGAGGGAGAAGAACGACAAGAAAAAAACGCGACTACTCTTGTTAGACTTATTAGGCGCGTATACTGTAAATGTATAATGCATGACCGTTCTGTGTGGTGCATAATTTTTGTAATAAACCATTAATTGATTGGAACATGCAGAAGGCGAGCGTTTATTAACTGAAACACATAGGCTAATCGAATTAACCGGATGGAATTGAATTTTAAAGAAATGAATGAGAATAACTAATGTTTTACACGATGATTATATTTTCTTTAAGTGTAGAGGGATGTTTTAATTTTAAGTTTTAAAAGTAAATTATAGTTTTAAAACTTAAAATTAATACATCCCTGTACACTTAAAGAAAATATATTGACGTGTAAAACATTAGTCATTCTTAATTAAATTTAAAAAATGGAATATTTAAGTGTGATATTTAAGTAAGTTATAATAAATTTAAGAGGGTCTAAACTATAATATGGCGCCCGTCAAATCTAATCTTTAGTGCTATATTTAATTTTAAGTATTCATAATGATTTTATTAAAAAATATTGATATGTTAATTAATAGACCGTAAATAAAATACTTTTAACGTTTTTATATTACTATTTACTGTATAATACACAAACGAAATTTACAATATATTATCGATTTTAATACTTGTTTTCCATAAAATTACGCCTACTATCTCTTAAAGTTCAACAAGTTGAAATATATTTTTACAAATGAATTATTTTTTAAATAAGATTTGTTTGGTGTGCACATATCTCAATGTGGCAAGTGTATCATTTTTTATTGTTACGTCTATATGATGATGTGATGTGGTGAGATGAGTTTTCGGGGGTCAATTTTGTAGCCGTCGCAGGTAGATAATTCCCTCTTCCGTCGGTGCCGTCATTGGCCATCATGGGCCATCTCGGACCCTAATTATCCTACCTAGGAGTACTTACGTAAGTGGAAAACCGCGCCATCAGCAGCTGACCTTCCTCCACAATGACACACACACAGACTCCATGCCCGCCGTATTATTACCCAAATTATATACCTCGGCCACATTTTTGTCATAATTATTATTTGGATTGTCGACTCGAAATCAGAAAGTGGCAGAAAAGGACGGAAAGAATGAAGGAGCGGAAACGTAATTGTCTTCACTTATTTTGCACGTTGATGTAATTAGGTGTTCGACGGAATATATATATACTGAAGAATAGTAAAACAATATGTAAATAAGTGTATGTCTTATTAAAAGTAAATTGATTTAATAGTGTGTAAACATGTGAACAAATAAACATATATCATTCGCTTTGCGGTGCTCCTCTATTACGAAATGAGTTAATGACTAAGACTAATAACATAATGTTTTCTGATGTAAATCTTTGCATGCGGAATATAAAGAGTAATGGTTCAATTATTTTATAGTTATACGTGTAAATAATTAATTATAATGTGCAATTACGATAATGCAGAGAAGCTAAACAATGAAACCACACCTATTCATATTTGATAAATTATATCTGGAATTCTAAGTGTTTTAAATTTTAAAAACTACGCGTTGTTTTGTATAACTGGATATATGGAGTTAATAAAGAATGACAGATGTTTTTATTAGAATTAAGCTGTCACTGCATTGATAACACTTGTTACTATAATTTCAACAACTTCTGCTTGTTATTAACAAACAGTTTATACATATTAACATTATAGTTTAGACAACTTCAGCTTGTCATTATCAAACAGTTAACATTAATTTTATAGTTTTGACAACTTCAGCTTGACGTTATTAAACTGTTAATATTAACTGTTTGATAATGACAAGCTGAAGTGTTATTAAAGCAATGATGCCAAAAAAGTTATTTGTTTTATTTTGAATTATCAAAATTCTAATTGTTTAAAATTATACTTTTAGATAAGTTTCAGTTTTATAAGATGCATAAAAATTACTGTGAGCAATTTATAAAACTATATTTATAGATTGAAATTGGCTTAACTTTTTGTAGGATGTAAAATCAAAAATCATTTTTTTGCAAGAAGTTAATTTTTGCTCCATAACTTTTCACTTTTAGGTAGCCCTGTCATATTATTCTTTATTATTATTATAAGTTAGTAGTTTTCAAAGAGGTACTGGTTGCAATGAAGTTTAGTTTAATTGTTTTAATTAAATTGCCTTGCTAAAGGCAGAATCTTTAATAATGTTTCTGCGTACGCTTTCCTCCATAGTTTATCAATTTTAGGCAATGTTGTTTTATTTTCATTTAGAATTATTTTTTAATTAGAAATTTGTAACGACATATTTATTCAAATAAATTTGACTTAATTTAATTAACAGGCTTTGCTGGATTTATAATCTACAATCATGTTTCTACAAAAGGTAGTTTTGATAAACATTTTATTATTATTATTATTCCGAATTTACTTTTATAAAGTTAGCAATTATTAAAATATGTTTACTAGAATGAAGTTAGCTCAGTTTAATAAAATTTCGTTGTTGAATGTAAATATTTCTTAGACAAATTTCTATAATAAATCTATTTTCAGTTACTATCACGTTCTTTATTGTTTTTCTTTGAGCAATACAATAAAGCAGTATTTATCATCGCAGGAAGTTCTTAACATTATTTTAATATTTGTGCCATATTTCATTGTATGAGGAGTGAATGAAAGGACGGATCTGTTTGTTATTTTTCGTTATTTATTTTTTTATTATAGTATGTAATGAGAGGTATATGAGTGGTGTCGGCGCACCAACGGTAACCCGGGGCGGATTCGGTAGCCGGGCGCGCGGTACCACGGGTACCGATAATGGTACCACGGTTGCCGCAGTTACCCACTCGCACACGGTAGACACCGCTATACGCTAACTATCTTTCTCTCTCTATACATAAACACATTATATATATATATATATATATATATATATATATATATATATATATACATATACAGTAACTGTCAAATGTTTAATTTGCTCTGGACGCTATTTATTATTAATGGCGGGATATTTATGTGTGTGCGGGCCGCCCCTCTCGTATAAATCGAGGATTCGATATTGGTATGTGAACCCTAACACCTCCTCTCTTGCGGCCCGTGATACACCGACTTGGATATTGGTAACTATAATAGACACTCATTAGTGTTTATCATAATTAAATCTCGATTGAAAAAAAAACGAACGGAATTGGATTGGTTGGTGCCGCACATGAATAATAGATGGTGCGCATCGCGTCGCGTCGCTCCTAATAATTAGCGGCACCGTTATTACCAAGAAAATTAATTCAGCGCGCAAAATCTCGCGATTCCGTGCTAATTGCGTAAGCAAATGTGGTTAAATCGCCATTTGTATTTTGTATTGCTCTGATCCACAACGACAAGACATCTACATTGGTATTAACTCCAGCATTTGTTTTTTGCTTTATCATAATTACTTACAGAAACGAGGATTTTAAATTGAAAATGATTATAAATATAACTTAAAAATGTTTTCCAATATCCTAAAAAGATATATTGTAATATATCAAGTAATTTAATTGTTAGCATAGGAAGGAACCCCAAAAATATTACAATATTTCAAGTGATTTAAACGTCAGCATGGAAGGGGAACCCACAAATTTAAAAATATGTTTTCCCGTTTCGTTGGAAATTAATCAAAAATGTAATGAAAATAATTCATTAAGGTAGTAAAATCTTATAATAAACGAAAAATTTTACATTGGAAATGAAAAATTATAAATTATTTTTTTAGAGTAATAAAATCTTATATTGAACGAAACGTTTTGCCATAGTGATGTCTTTTGGTTTACATATTAGTGGACTGAATATCTAGGAAAAATCTAAGTTAAATATGACTGAGAAATTATTATTATGAATTATTTGGTTGACCACAATTTTTCATAATAAATATTTAGCTGCTAGTTTTATAGCAGATGATAATTTAATTTAATAAATGCTAATAATTAATTTCCATCTACGCATTAACGGATTACTATCAGTAAATATCGTGGTAGGTGATGAGAATATCTTTTTAAAGACTGGAGAAAACGAGAGCACAATTAGGTAGACGTCGTGAACGTTTTCAAATCGCGTTTTAATAACGCAACGCATAAGAGTAACGTACAAAATGGGCTTTTTTCCCTCGTCGCCAGTTAATGTGCATTTTTTATAAAGCGGACGTTAAACGTTTAATTGCGAGACGATGATATTTTCAAAGACAATTTTCGTGCTTTTTTTCTACTCACGAGAGTGGGATGGAATTAGAAAAAAAAAACGAGCCGCATAAAAAGGAAGGTTGTTGTTGGTTTTTAACATAAAAAAGGACGACATATTCAAAACACAACTAAGTTTTAAGGATATTGTGTATGAGTTAATGATGAAGTCGTGAAAGATTTCCGAGTTTTTTATTTAAAGGGAATAAGTTAAAGAATGTAGGGATTTATTTTCTTCAAGGGCACTTAGTTAAAAATAATTATTTCCACTATTGTCTTTTAGACCTCGAAATACACTATCGATGAAACACGGACGCCTACTACTAGATTCTATACGTTTTTATTAAGCTATTATAATATAATAACTCATAATTTAATCATATGTAGATTGCAGCTATTTTGACAAACTTTCGAATTCAGTTTAATGCAATTTTTTTTATATTAGTTTTCTACTAATACTTTTTTTCTTTTGCTCCCTGTTTTTGTTCTGCTAATGTTATTATCTCTTTTAGCTCCTTTATATTTTATACCCTTATTAAAGCATCCTTGGCTATCCTTTCTTATTTTTACGTTTTACGGTTGTTAGGCTTTATTCTCTTCAACATGGCGAAACATCATTAGAATCAAATGATTTATCAGCTAACGAAAATATTTTTCTATACTTTTTAGGTTATTTTTCGCCTTGATAAGACATTAATTAATTCTTTTCTTCAATTTAGAATCCAATCCTTAAAACAGTGCAAAAAATAATATTCCGCTATTTATCTTTACCGTTTATCCATTTAATTAGAGAAGTTGATATAATGCTCAGATGATCCTTGTCGCCTCAACTAGTTTATTTGTCTATACGTCTTTGTTTTTATTCTACGTATATGCAATTATTTTAATATAAAGATGAATGGTAATTAAAAATAAGAATTGATATCTTTCATCATTTTTTATTTATTGTGATGGTTAATTACAGACGGGGATTTCTGCGAAACAATCGACAACCGAAATGACATCTACACACCTGCGCACCTTTTGATTCGTGTTCATTACGGCCCATTGATTGCGCGACCGTTGATCGTTGCCACTCTTCAGCGCGTCTTCTCGTCGCAATGTGGGTGGTTTTTTGTGTCGGCGTCATTAGCCGATTCGTAGGGGGTTGTGCGACCCCCGCGGTTGATCAGAATTACGTTGATTGCAATAGTCAAGGTTATTTTTGGGTCATTGGCCCATACGGTTGTGAAATGGTATCAAAAAATTTTGATGTAAATTTAAAGACTGTACCAGTAGATAACTTTTGTTTAAGAACGAGCTCCGAATGTAGTACATAAAAAATATATTATTTGTATTTTAAAATATCTCATGAACAGAAAAACTATAATTATCATTGTTTTTCTAACTGTTTTAATTATTATTATTTTTTTTAACTCAAAAACTAAATAGAACGCAATTATGACTTAAATTTCTTTGAGTTCGTTTTCTATGTGAGCGTCTAAGTCACTAACAGTTTTTTTCCATTTCTGATTATAATAATGAAATTATCAATTTATAATTTTATCTTATTCTTGCTATATTTTTAACGATGCCATTAATATAACTAATCTCAGTTAAAATTTTCTTTTGATAAATTGTGTTCCATGAGAGCGTTTAAGTCACCACTAGTCGACTACTAATAGTAGAATATTTGATGTTAACTAAATTAAGTATTAATGTGCTAATATAGTATTTTTGGAAGTTAAACATGTTTATGAGAAAAATTAATTTGTCCGAGTAGTTGTTTTCACTATTAGCTGTTTGTTCTTACATGATTATAAGATAATGCGGTAATGCTAGGAGAAATATTTGGTGTTAAAACCGGCTTTCGTTAACTCTTAATTTAATCGTAGTCTTATGTTAAATACGCTTTGGTCTTTTATTGCGAAGAATAATTTATATAACTCTAAAATCCAAAAGAAATCGCTATTAGGATATAAATTTCATTCGGTTTGTGTTCTATGCTAAAGTTTAGGAGATTTTAATATGACATAACCTTAAAATCTAAAATAAAACGTAAAAACGATATTTTCTTTGATTCATCATTAATTAGTCTTGCGATCTGATTGATACGTGCTTGCCCTTTACTGAAAAGGAAGGAATGCGCGCGGACGGCAGGTATAAAAACGGCCCCTCTCTGTGTTCGGTGCCGCGATTACCTATCTAAACTGGTGTGGAATTGAATCGATCATCCACGAAACAACACGTCGCCGGAATCACACAATTCCCCCCGATTTTCGTCACCGTCCGCCCATGAAATTTCTCCCATGCCGACACTAATAACCCTCCACGATTGTAGATAAGCATCGTGCTTGGGACACCTTTTCCAATGTACACCTCTATATAATTAATTGATATTTTATGAAAGGTATCTTTTCAGATTTTAACGAGGAAGGAAATGTATGCGTTATTGTTAGTAGTGCTCCGTCTAAATGACCACCATTCAGTTAAGATGTTTTGTATATTTGTGTGCGTATAAATTAAATTACCATCGTTTGTAAGATAAGACTAAGTTATTTTGTATATTTCAATGTATATTACCTAAATGATCATCTTGTGTATTTCAAGTATTAAAATTGAAATTATTGATAGACCGCGGACACATTGAGATATCGATTGATATATTATTTGAAAGCTGGTAGGTAAATAAATTAGTGAATTTGAATTATGTGATAGGTTAAAACATTTGCAAGCAATTTACGTAAGTGATTTCAACGTCCGCGCAGTGCCGAAATCACTGACTTATGGTTATTACGTTTCGAGAAAATTTGATGTATGAAGAGTGGCGCAGTATATTCGGCGGGCCGGAATGCAAAAAAGAAGTAGTGTGGGTATAATTAGCGGAGTAATCGCAGGTTCGAGGCCCATTACTCCTGCGCCGTATACACACATATAAGCGCGCGCGTCCGTATATATGGAAGTGCTGCCCATAATCCCTCCCCGTATGTGTGTATGAATGTATATTTACGATTACAAAGCATGCATTTAATTCGTTGGGATTTCAGCGGAGATAAGCCGAAATTAATTAATCCAACTTTCCGAAGTACAACTTTGTCCGTTCCGTACTTAAGCCGCTTAACTCATGCGGCCGTCTCCGTCGGCCGGGGTGAGTGTGTCTCGCTCGCGCTCGTATATCTGTCCCGGCCGCGGCGAGCCTCGCCAGAAATTGCAACTTAGTATGCAAGCGCATCTGTCTCTGTCTCCGGCAGGCTGAAATATTTAAATAGACCCGAGCTTGCGCGTCTCGTACCCCGCCGTCTCCTCCTCTTGTCTTCTAATAAGCATTGACCTCACACATGCAGGACTCTTCTAGTCTCGTCTTATTGAATTAGGTACCCGAAATATTAATCAGATTGAAAGATATGCATTTTAGTAGTAGTAGTGTTTGGCTATCGACCACGTGGTCCTTCTGCTGTGTTATTTGTGTATTTGCTCATTTACACAGCTTGATACTTTAAAGGATCGCCCTAGTCATCACTCTAAAGCACAATTAATTTTATCGCAATGGTGAATGGTACCGGTCACTCATCCAATTGCTGACCCGAAATAACATTGCTGCAGTCTCGCTAATGCTAGTTAGGTCGCAGCCGTATTCTTCCACCACTGGCTTGTATGTGCATTTTATTTTATAGGTTACGTTCATTTAGAAATTGTTGGGTTTCTTTCTTATGCCGACGTTAAACTCACTCATTAAATTCGCTTAGAATTAAATTTAAATCAAATATTTTTCTTGGACTTTTACGTTAAGCTATACTGCAGAATAAAAACATTATAATTACTATGATATAATTTAAATTAATTATATTAATTATCTCCATTATTATTAAAGAATAATTTAACACTGTCTAATGAATGAAGACCACATTGAATTAATAATCTTTGTTTAAATTTT
Organism: Ontholestes murinus; assembly: GCA_963969525.1. Taxonomy (NCBI): domain Eukaryota; kingdom Metazoa; phylum Arthropoda; class Insecta; order Coleoptera; family Staphylinidae; genus Ontholestes; species Ontholestes murinus. The sequence continues at coordinate 64,820,956 of OZ018387.1, forward strand.
TTGGGTCTTAATTCTAAGGTGACGTTAAAGTCAGTTCGTGATTATTTAACATTTAACATAACATTATGTAATCATTTTTATTTCTTTTCTGTTAAAATCTCTCAAATACTATAATCTTTTCTAGTACAATTACCGTAATTATTAATGCAGCACATGTTAGCTAATTAAAAAATTACATTTTCTATAAAACAATTAAAATTATTTCACAAAAATCGCTCATATATATATTGCATCTTTTTTATATACTTTTTAGTAAGTGAAAAATATCATGGTTTCTGTGAAAAGGTTGGAACTACTGGATTTTGTTTCTGTTATCGTAATTCAAACGTAGTATTTAATAAATTAAATAAACTGTTGCATTGATATTATATTTAAACTTTTGGGTTAACTATCAAGTCACACAATAAAACCACTGCAGTTATATTTATTTAAATTTTTATAAAATTAAAGTAATTAAATTCATTATATCGATTGATTATTCTGTTATACATTAATTGCATAATTTTTATTTACTCACAAACCCACAATATCGACCCTTGTGTAGATGTTCGATAACACTTACTAGGACACAAAGATGGAGGTTTATAAGCTCCTACAATCGTGTTTAAGAATTTTGGGTTTCCGTTCTATGCGCACACTGATGTCACTCACTCGCGATCGATTAAAAATTTAATTCTCTTTGATTTTTTTGAACAATAGTTAATGGTCGCGCAAAAGGAACATGCAGATGTGACAAGCGCCGAGATTGTGGGTCTGTGTGTAAATACTAAATACGGAAATTCTGCAGCGGTCACTGATAAATGACACTTCTGCGGGTCCCTGCCAGCGCGCATACCTGCAAGCAGTGCCGAGAGTAAACTAAGTCAGTGTCCAGCATTCCTGCTTTTATTACTGTGCGCGTTTTTTTATTGTTGTTGCTGTTGTTGTTGTCGTATTTCTCCTGCTGCTCTCGCTTACGTCCTGCGCGACTTATCACGGACCTTATAAATACCTCGGTCTCAGATGGCATTGGTAAAATTATGTAAGAGATTTAATTTATGAAAATAACTTTTTCTATTTTCAACTTGATATTAACTGAATAAACTGAATTAATTCTAATATTTCTATTGATAGTTTTAAGAAATTTTATTACATTTCTTATAACCATGGCTCAAGCAACGTTAAACACATAGGCTGTGGTTAAAGGTTTAAAACCGCACACGGGCACGGATATAATGGTTGATTATTCATATTCAAATTCAATCTGATAATTATATACATTGACTCTGGCAGAATCGCCTCAGAGCCTTCGCCAATTTCCCGCGTGCGTTTGCTTCTTCAATCCACAATTTTATCAATATAGGCTTTAAAACGGTTGAAGAGCACATGTGTTTTTTAGACGTTGAATTTATTTTTATTATAACAAATTACAATTACAAAAAGTACCAAATTATACATTTGAATGTATTTTTTTTTTCTGTAAAATAAGTTTGTTTCTTTAGTTTGGCTTTGATAGCTTTGTTATTTTGTAACACGCAAATTACTTTGTGTAATTCATTATCTGTCGAGGTATTAGCCAATTAAATATTGGCTTTAATAAGTGAATTTTTTTTGTGGTCTTAATAAGACTCACTATAGTAGATTTACAAAATATTTTTCGTACTTTTAAATTAATAGTTAATTTCACTCAATTAAATTGAAGATAATCCCCCCAAAATGTTTATTTACTAAATTTTTCTATTAGATAATAGACAGATGTCCTAAAACTACTCATTTAAATTTTCTATAATCGCTAAAAATTTGTAATTAGTAAATATTTGGTATCCCATGTTATAATTACTTATTTAATTGGTCGATAATCACCTAAGTTTAAAATTATTATTTTTTGTTGGTTTTATGTTTGATTTAAATAATCCAGAATTAATAAAAGTGATTAATTTCTCAATATTCAAATATAAATTGTGAGTTTTTGTTCCATTTTGATTTCAAAATCTCTGATTTAGATAAAATGAAAACATTAAAAAGGGTTAATTATTCAATTTCTGTATTATATTATCTATTTTGTTTTACAATCACCAATTTCAAATATGTATATTTGCAAAACCAAATTTGAATTATTAAATATTATGGATTACTGTTACATTCTGGTGTCAAATTTACTGATTAAAATTGCATTTAATTCACTTCATTGATAAATTCATTAATTGATAAGACGTTAAGACTTTGAAAATCCATACTCATTTGTTTAATAAGGTTATGAATAACTATGTGATTTTCAAAGGTTTGTGTTTATTTTCACAACAATTGTTTCGCAAATTTGTTAAATTACCAAATATCGATGGTTCCTTTTTATTGTATTCCTTATGTTTAAATCACGTCTTTAAATCATCTATAATAGCTAAACTGCTTTTTACTAAATCTTTTTGGATATATATTTCATCTTGGCATTAAAATCACTTATTTAAATCACCTATATCTGTATAAAAAATTAAATCCTTTATAATCTTTATTTAATTTTTTCTGATTGATACGCATTACTTAGATATTATGAACACAATTCAATAACAGTGTAGCATTTCAGGTTAACGGTTACATTGTTTTCACATGTCGACTGCTGTTGGAGGTTTGGAACCGTGCTCGGTCACGTAATAATGGTTTATTATTCATATTCAAATACAGCCTATAAATTATATACATTGGCTGTGACCGAACAGCCTCGTAGCCTACGCCAATTTACAGCATGCAATCACTTTTAGAATCCACAATTTTATCTTTTGAAAAAATTTCTACGTTTTGATTATACTGGGTTTTTGTTCTATGCCAACGTTGAGATACGTTTTTTTTAAATTCAATCCAATTTATAAATGTCTTTTTTTGACTATTTTTTATGCAATGGGAATTAAAAGCTTCGCGTCTTTTGGCCTGATTCCTTCCATTTTTTCTTGCTTATTTGTATCTTCTTATTCAATATTTAATTTAATTATTTGCAACTTCCATATATTTATATATACATTCACAGAAAAACACAACACAAAGAATATTGATTTATTTTGGTTTGTGTCCCATGCTAACGTTAAAATCACCTGTTTAAAATGTCTATTTTCTCTTTAAAATTAAACATCTTTGTATTTTTGACGTTAAAATCTTTACTTTAGCCATTATTATTATTAGTTATACCAAAATGTTGATTTATTTATATTTACGTTTTATGTTGACACAAAATGTGATAATTTACATAATCTATAAATGATGAAAAGTTTATTTATATGCTAGCGTTAAAATCTTAAAGTAAAATTGTTTGCATTCGTAAACAAATCGTCAAGTTTAGAAATATTGGTTTATTTGGGTTTGTATTCCCGACTAAAAAACATTTAAGTCTTCAATCAAATGTTGCATACAATAAATATACATGTTTACGATAGATATTGATGTCTTGTTTTTTTAATATAGTTCTTATTCTTTAAAAATAATGAAAAGCTCGGAACTATTTATTTATTCGGATTTATGTCCATGTTAATTTGTTGAAATAAAAAAATGAAAAAATCATCCATATTTATAATATTTAAGTAGGAAGTTTTTATTTATATCTATAATTTAAGTGGTTTTATCACCATAAGTTTAGAATTGTTTATTTGGGTGTAGGTGCTATGCTGATGTTGAAACCACTCTTTTAAATATTCAAATTTGATGTTATAATAACTATTTATAATTTTTAATTACATAAAAGTTTATTTCTTTGTTTTCTTAATAATACTTACATTTAAGTTATTTATTAAAAAAGATTGTAATGTGTCGTTTAACATTCTAAAAATAAATATATAATGTTCTTAGTTTGATCCTGACGTTAAAATTGACGTTTTTGTTTATATTAATGTTTTCTATCATAAAAGCATTTCATTAATTATTTCGTGACAATTTTAAAGAGTTAAATATTTTCAATACGCAAGTTGAAATTGCTTTTTAATTAAGTAGGAGATATTCTATAAATTAACCAAAATCGATATTATACAAAATATGTAGAAGCATAAATAAATCAGCATTATCAGCTTTGTTGTAATTAAATAAAACCTTGGTTAGAATTCACTTATTTCACAGATTCTTTTTATATTATAAACGTACTAAGTACCTATTATCAGTATCTAATGAGCACTTAATGCTCGAAATGTACAAATATCATATAAAAATAAACTGTGAAGTAAGTGAATTCTAACAAATGGTAAAATCATTTTCTAAAAATATTTTTCCTCGTTGACCCTTACTTTTCAACAAATAATAAACTAGTTGAGTATTATGTGGTAATCCAAATACGCATAGTATTTTAATTACACAAGAACTGTATATTTTACATTAGATTTATACTTATAAACTATGTGTTAAACATGCGGTGTATTTGATATTGACACTGATTATCTCTTTTCTGTTGCAGGTAAGTGCTCAACGGGCCGAGCCCTACGTACATCCAGGCCGATCGTTATTCACGGAATTCCAACTAGGCGTGTAATTATATACCTATTTTTTTAAAACTTTTATTACCATCACGCAATTCCCACTTTTTATATGTACGCACATAACGTAAAGTAGACTCGAATAAATGAGCACGAAACGGTACGGAGACGATTGCTACACTCGAACAGTAGTGGCAGGGAAGTGCAGGGGGAGATTTGAACGGTGTGATTAGAAGTTGGAAACTACAAAAAAAAAATGTAGAATATTTATTCAATTAATTTAGTTTCCTCCATAGTAATGAGTATAAACAAATTTACATTGATTAATATGTGCATCTATAACAACAATAATACAATTACAAGATAATTGATGAGTTTTTACTTTAAAAATAATCGTGTCATGTAATTGTCATCCACTCTATTTCCAATAATTCCTAAGGTTGCTAAGAATATTTATAATCTGGACCCCCTAGGATAGATTTTGGTTTTCGTGCATAATTTTTAATTTTTAAGAGGTCCATGTAGATTTATTCAAAGTTTTAGTTTAAAAATAATTTGTGAATTTTGTTGAAACTACTTCTGAGTGATATAAATTAAACAAGTGTTTTAAATGTTTTAAAAATGTATCTAAAAGTTTTTTTGTTGAATTATTTATAGAAAGAAATTCTTACTTCATTTTTGTCTTTCTTTCATTCTTTTGACTTTGATAGTGTAGTCCAGGGCTTGTTTCGTTGTTTCTCCGCTATATTTCCTTAGCGTGTGACCTATCCATCTCCGTTTCCTTCGTTTAATTCGTATCTCTACAGGTTCTTGCTTGCACGTTCACCATAGCTCTTCGTTTGTTATTTTGTTTGGCGAGTATATTCACAGTAGCTTGCGAATGCGTTTATTTATAAAGGACACTAATTTTGTTATTTCCATTTTCTTTGTAGTCCACGACTCGCTTCCGTACAGAAACGCACTCATAACATTGCTGTCAAAAGTGTTAGTTTTGTTTTTTTGCGATATCTGAGACGATTTCCACACTTTATTTAGTTGGTTGAATGCACTTTGAGCACTACCTATCTTCTTTATGTCTTTTCCCAAACCTCAGTTACTGTCGATCATACTCCCTAGGTAATAGAATACCTCTGTTGATGTTACTGTTCCTTCTCCAAGTTTTATTTATATGCCCATCTTTTAACACTTTTTTACGTTTATTTTTTGGTTGACTTTTGCTGCTTCGTGGATTAGTTTACTGCTTTTTCCTTCTATTTTTATTGTTTTCTTCGAGGGTCAAATGTGGTCTGCAAATTCGAGGTCTTATTTCTTTCATGTTTTCTTCCACTGTCTTCATAACGTTGTTGATGACCACTAAGAACAAGAAAGGTGATAAGATTCAGCCTTGTCTAACGTCGGTTTCTATTTTGATGTCACGTATTAGTTTACCGTTTATGTCTATTTTTCCAGAATAGTTTTCGTAGAATATTTGTATCATTTTTATTAGATTTTTGGCTCCCTAGAATTCCAGATTCTTTTCCTGTTTACCCAGCCAATAATACCATATCTTATATGAGACTCTATCAAACTGTAATTCGTAGATTTTAACGCCTGCCTAGGTAGATGACGGGAAATATTACGAAAGCAAAATATATTTTTGCTAACGTTTTAGACATTTCCTCTCCATACTTGTGCCATTATAATTCGGGGTCGAAAAGTGTTCCTAAAAAATGAATGTAATCTCTATTTAACCCTGAATTAGTGATGGAAAATAGCATTTGAGTGGTTTTATTAGCATTTAATCTTAGCTTATTTGCAAAGCAACATGTAGATGCATATTCCCGGAATTTTATGTTATTTACTTTGTTTGTGCATACGGTATTAGGCAGTTGTATCATCTGCCTTCTTTAGTGCCACTGACAAGTCGTTTATATAAATAAGGAACAACGTTGGCCCCAATATTGAACCTTGTGGCACATCTTGTAACAATGTGTCCGTCAGAAAAACCGTTTGTTTTCGTTCTCTCGTCAAAATTGTAATGACTCAGTTTCTTGATTAGCAGATTATGTGAGACACAGTCAAAGGCCTTGCTTAAATCGAGAAAAGATGCCATGCAATAGGCCTTACTTTCAAAATTGTCATAGATTAATTAGATTGAGTTATAATAATGCATCGGTAGTTGATTTCCTTAGTATAAAACTATATTTTTTATTATATAAAAAGTTATTACTTTCAAAATATTTTATTATTTGATAGATTGATATTATTTGATAGATAGATAACGTCATTCATATCCCTTTTTTAAAGATGGGTATTACTTTACCAATTCCATTTCTAATGCAACTATTAATTAGGTGCATTAGAGGGAGTGTGAGATGGTCTTAATTCGTTTCTAGGATTTTTACACTAATACCAAAAATGTTCGTCTTTGGTTTTGGTTTTCAGATTATTTATAGCATCTCTAACTTTAACAGGCGTGGTTATAATAAAACAGAATTTAATGTTAGATGGTGTATTTATTTGACAACAATTTCCCGATAACTTTTGGTTACAAGAGTATCACCCGCTGTTGCAAAAATGAGTTCAAATCATCGCATGATAAATTATGTGCGTTAGATTTTTGAGATGAGCCTCTTTCTTCATTTATAATTTGCCATAAATACTTTTAGTTTTATTTATTTTCTTCCGCATGAAAAGGTGTCGCTTAGCGTCCCTGCAGTGCGGTCTCCGCAGTCCTTTTGTGTGCTACTACAACTCTTGATATAATTGTGATTTGCACGCTGTTTTGCTAAAATTATAGCCCCTTTAAATTTTTTAATGAAATCCGCTTGAAGTTCTTTGTTTTCTTTAGATTAATGTTTGTCGTAGTCCTCTTGTATAAGGTGCAAAGTGTTTCTTCTTGAGCTAAGCTCAGGTGTAAACAGCATTACGTCATTTAGTTAACTATTTTTGAATTTTGTATCAACTCAATCAGATAGTCATTCCCATTTAACATTAATATCAATATCTTCTTTAATAAAGTTCCAAATAACCGGGTTTATTAATTCAAACAAAATTTACTTACCCAAAGAAGTCACAGGTCTTACAATTTTATTTTCTACATGGTCCGATAGAGTGGATTCAAAATTAGTTATAGTGAGGGATTTTGAAGGATAGTTGGTAAAAATATTGTCTACAATTACTTTGCCTTGTATTACGTTACAGTTTCATATAAGCTATGACCTCAGCATTTCAGTTTATAATTAGGTTTTATAATCATTAGATTAAAAGTTGAAATTTAAATCTCCCCAAAGATAATAAAACTTTGATGGTATCAAATCTTATCTAAAAATGATGACAGTGTATCAATAAATTCGTTAAATTTCTCTTTTGGAGAACGGTATTCATAAATTACGTAAGTGTTTATACTTTCAACATATACACACTTTATTTATGCTAACCTTTTCCGTAAGTGTGTTGTAGTCCTGTACTTCAGTGCCTTCTGCTGCATATATGTTTGAGCCTCCATGATTGCTAGATTATCTGGCGTATAACGCTCTAGAATAGAGGTTATTGATTTTGAAAACACTGAATTTGCTTTGTAATAACCAATGTTCAGTAAATCCAAGCAGAACGAATGGTTTATCAATAAGAACAGCTTCAAGTTTTGGTATTTTATTCCGAATAGATCGTATGTTGCGGAATAATATACGTATATCTTCATAGTTTTTTAAAGATTGTATTTTCACCAAAATATTTTATATCAGGACCTAGTTTTTGAATGCTTTTTTTCTGCCCTTAGTATTTAGCTCTTCTAATAAAAATTCCTAAAGATTAAAGAATAGCATGAAGAAGATTTACTGAAATATATTACTACAAAATGTATGAAACCAAAAGAATAATTAGAATATTTAAATCCTGCATCATTCTCTACGGTGATTTTCTATTTGTTTACACACTTTTATTATTTTTCTATAGAATAGTTTTACTTTAATATTATTCTTAGTTTAAAGAACAGTTTTTAAACTTTCCCAAAATTATTACGTTAAGGCCTTTTTCTAAAAAAAATATTAGTTATTATTTCTTTTTCAAAAGAATAGAAAATTGTAGCAATATTTATACAGTGCTTCCTAAAAACAACGCATGAATTCTATAAAATATTTCTGAAAAATACTTTGACACGCCGATTTTTGTTTTTAAATTACTATCCTGACATACACTTTTCAGGCTTCTATCCCTTTATTTATCAAAATCGGTTGATAAATAGCAGCGATATTTACCAAAATGCATTTATTTATAAAATTGAAGGAATAACAAAATGTCATTAAGTAATCCTTAATTAAATGTTCAAAGTGCAGCCCGTTAACAAAGAGACAATGCCCTAATCTATCCACAAACGCTTATTGAACATTGTCTAACATTTCTGGAGTAATTAAGTAAATTTCTCCACGAATTATTTCCTTTGACGCTTCAATATTTGCAGGTCTATTCAAGTAACTTTAGTTTTTAAGTAGTCCCAAATAAAATAACCTAGTGGGGTTAAAACTGGCGATTTTGCTCGCCATTCAATATGTCATCATCTACCAATCCACCGATTAGGAAATACTTGATCGATGTATTCTCGAACTGGTCGCGCATAATGTAGAGGCTGTAACCAAATTCTGTCATCGGGTCTATCAGAATCATATGCGTTGGAAAACAATACCGCTAAAGAAGGTAGTAGTTTATTTCAAAGAAAGTTCATGTAACGTTCACGATTCAGTGTTCCTTCGAAAAAATATGGTCCAATAATTCTAGAACCCACCACGAACGAATATTGTGTATTCGTTTCCATCATATAATGCGGATTTAAAAAGGCCAGTAATAGCAATTTTGTTTATTGGCGGTACCATTCAGAAAATATGATGTTTCTATTTAAGCAAGGATTTGCTATATAGAATTCCATCATTGTCTCACAAAATTGCACTCGTCGATCAAAGTCATCATCGGACAATTCTTGTACCAAGTGCACTTTATACGGGTGAAATTTGTGTTTTCCAAATTATCTGAACACTGTACTTTTTGAAGCGACCTCCGCAACGGTTGAATGTGGATTTTCTTGCACCAACTAAACTTTGTTGAATCGACTCGTGGGCATTTAGAACATTCGTAACCTAAGTTCTTATTTAATTACATAATTAGGAATTTTGTAAAGTAATTTGTAATTTTAAAAATAATAAAGAAAGACAATTACCGAAGAATTTGAGTGATTAAGGGTTGTTTATAGAAAGGCACTTGGTTGGTTTCACAATTTTCACCACGTGATAAACGAGAACCAAATTCAACGAATTTGAGTGATTTTATATTAATTTCGTTACATACAAAATTCGCCTCTGCGAATAGTTTAAAAGGTGGGCCAGATACAAGTTTATTTAAAAAAATGCAATAAAATGAACAAAATTAAATTTCCCTATATTAAGGCTTTATTAGTAGGAGCAAATATTCCCAACTATGGAACACAACTTCGTTCAAGTGGCTGCCTCGGCTGGCTTCGCAGAACCGCATTCTGTCACTCCAATTTTCCAAGAGCTTGTTGATGATTTCGGGCTGTAGATCACGGATTGCTTGGATGATATTGGCCTGAAGTGCTTCAATCGTTTCTGGATTTTTGGCATAACATCGGTCCTTCACGGTTCTCCACAAAAAAAAATCCAAAGGAGTAAAGTCGCAGCTCCGAGGCAGCTAATTGACATCGCCAAGACGGCTAATAACACTATTTAGGAATTTGGTGCGCAAAAGATCGATTTCGGCTTGTGCTCTGTGGCATGGCGCGCCATCGTGCATGAAGCAGAGGCCGTCCAAATCCATGCCTTCAATTCTAGTAAAAAAAAAAGTCGGATAACATGGCTCTGTAACACACACAGTTGACCGAAACGTTGTTTCCAGCCTCATTTTCGAAGAAAAATGGTTCAATGATGTCACCACTCCACAATCCACACCAAACTGTCACTCTCTGTGGATGCAATGGCTTCTCGACAATAACGTGCGGGTTTTCCGACCCCCAGATGCGGCAATTTTGTTTGTTAACGTAGCCGCCAAGATAAAAATGAGCCTTGTCAGAAAAGATGATTTTTCGTTCAAAATCTTTGTCCAATTCAAGCTTCTCTAAGGGCCAAACTGCGAAGCGATAACGAAGCGGATGGTCGTGCGCCTTTAATTCCTGAGTTAATTGGACCTTGTAAGCGAATAATCTGAGATCTTTGTCCAGAATTCTAGTCAGGCTAGTGCGTGAAATGTTAAGCTGTTGAGATAGACGGCGAGTTGATGTTCGTGGATTGAGTCTCATATTCTCGGCCACATTCTCGTCTGTGCGCACCGTACGAGGACGAGGACCATGAGTATTGTTCACTAGCTTGCCAGTCTCACATACTTTTTGTACAAACTTGAGTAGAGCAGGTGCGGTGGGTAATTCATTACGGCCAAAACTTTTATTCAACACACGCACTGTTTGGACTACACAGCACTCACTTTGGAAATAAGTTTGAAATATTTCCCAACGTTGTTCAATCGTAAAGCGACATTTTAAAGATTCTAGTTGAGAATATTTGTCTGTCTTTCTTTATAAATCATTTACATTAATTAAAAACTCTTTCAAATGAGTGTGTTTTGAAATCTTCTCAGTTTCGTTGAAGTTTTCTGCAATTCTGGATATTCTAAGTCTTCTTTAGGTTTTACGAGTTATGCAATTTTAACATTGTCGATTGAGAATATCCTAGTTATTAAAAATCGCAATTATATATTTATGGCAGAAATGTAAAAAGGTTTTTAAAAGCATTGAATAAATCTAAAATAATATGTTGTTGGTGTAAAATTATACTAGCATAAGGAGAAGTTAAATCTAGAAGATATCAAAATCAGTTGTATTACATTTATCGATGACAAAGTGTCTGTAATAATTTTGTCGTTATTTATAGAAACAGTAGGTAAAGGCAAACGATATCGAAATCAATGCAGTCAATAATGATTTCCAACAATTATTTACATCTGCAAGTTGCACGTTTTTATTACTAAAACCAGATACACATAAAGAATAAGCAAACGCGAAATATATATCCAGTGGCTCCATCAGGATCATTCGCTGTCTGCGCCGCCGCATTGATATGTCAATTACGGCCTAGCGCTGGAAGTCGCGAACTATGAACTTTATATCACTTGGGATATTTTCCATTACATAAAATTCCCCCTCCTCCCGTTCTGAAATCCGTTCCAGTCGATTGAAAACGGCCAAACATAGGCCGCATGAAATTTCAATCGAGCACTAAATATTCCCGCAACTGTAACGGTTTATGCCAATAGAAGATGCAAATGGCGATGAGTGAGCGAGCAAAAGAGAGAGGAAGATGGTGAATTTACGCGGAAAAATTATTACCAGATATATTGCAAAAGTTAATCCGATGGGAATAAGGAAGTCGGATAAGCGGTCGGAGGCAATTAAAGGTATCATCGTTGCTAATGCGTGTTGGTGCGGTGTAATTAAAGGGGATTAAAATACATGCGTACTTTAGTATGTGGTATCCCACAAGGGTCCACTTTGGAAGCATAATTAAATATTGAATATGTATATAATTTTGGTCTAATTTATATCTATTTTAAAACAAATAACAATAGATTATATAAGTGGTGTAAATGAAGTACTTACAATCTATTTAAGAAAGTCCAAAGATGTATAAATAAATAAATAAATAAATATTGTGGAAAATATTATTATTATTATTGTTTTAATAAAAAGCTTGAATATTTGCCTACCGTAAGTAATTCAAATAAATACATATTAATTTACTTACATAGAGACAGGCTGTTTTTTTCAATTCCACAAGCGTTCAATTGTTAGCAATTTCAAAAAATGATTTATAAATCATCCACAAAAAAACTATATCCTATAAGGGTCTATGTTTAATTATTATAGTTTTTTTTATTTGCTTTACAAGTTCTATTAAAAAATACCTCTAAATTAACACATGCATTTTCACTTATTCACTTTTTATTTCTATCGAAAACATATCCAATAATATAAAAATACATGACTGGTTATTAATAATATAAGTTTATTTGTTATTTGTTTATGTTTGTTATTTATAAAAGATATATTTTAATATAGATAGATTATTAAACAAATTCCCATTCCAATTTTATACTATTACTTACTAAACCCTCTTGTCACACATTCTATAATTATATAATTGTTATGCCTTATTATATTTATATTTTTATATATTTTCTGTACGCCTTGCCTTGCATTGTTATCGTAAGGAAATTTAAAAATTGCACGTGATCCCATCAAATTCGTCCGTTTCCCTTTTCCCATGCCCGTACCTAATCAAAAGGCTATTTATGGGAAGCGTTAAAATATTCCGAAACAAATTCCCAATAAAATGTTTCACGTGTTTATTCCACCTCTTTCTCTCCAGTTTTCCTTTTTTATATATTTATTCCTCCGGTCGTCGTCGTCGTCAGAGTGGAGCGTGGTTTCCTTATCTCTCCGCCTTGCATGGGCGTATAAAGTATTGACATCTCCAGCTATTAAATCTTTTTATAACCCATTTGATGAGGAATAGATGCATTAAACACTTTATAGTTGAAAAAAAAATAAATAAAAGATCGGAGAAAGAACTGGCTTCGTGGAAACGCCATTACGCCGAGAACCACCTCGTTTCGGAATATTAGAAGCACACACGCATACATTTCTCCCTCCATATGTATGTCGTAAGGCCGGGTATCATCCAAGGATCGATTGATTCGGGCGCGTAATTACGCTCGATTTTTTTAATTCCTTTTTGCTGGCAAGAATTAATTTAAAAATATAATTAGTGGGTGTGCACTTCGTTAAGTACCGTTTTGTGATTCGGATATAAATAGGCGGGTTTCCTATAATTCGATTCAAGCCAATCGAGCGGTGACGTAACGAGCTCAAGTCGTTTGGTAGCGCCCCCTGTGATTTAAGCATTAATTACTATCTGTACGTGCTTCCTTCGATTCCAGCGGCCGATTAAGAAAATTGGAAACTTTAATGAATTATCGAAAGAAAAAAAAAATAATTCGGAAATTAATAACGGCATGTTTTAATGTTCAACTCAATGTTTCTTTCTCGGATGAAAGGTTAAACTACTAAATAATATAGTCGGATTATAGAAAAAATACTGTGGCTTCTTCTTCAGGCAAAGAATGGTACATTATATTGTTACAATTTGCGTATTTATACATTTGCGGGTGCTAGTGGTAACACACAAATTTAATAGTGATGATTTTGAAATTTCTATTTGATCTTTTAGGGGTTGTCCTATTTCTTTCCTACGATTTATCTCTATGAATTCTAGATCATCTAGTTTTCTTCCTCTTATTTCTACATGTAATATTCTCTCTTGTCCAAATTGATGATTTTCTGTCATGAGGTGGGTGGCAAATGTTGATTTTCCTCTTTTATATTGAAAATCTTTCTTATGCTCTTCTACCTTATCGGTTATGGGTATCACGGATTGTCCTACATATATTTTCAGACAGTCACTGCAAGTTAACATGTAGATTCCACTTTGATTTTGAGTTCTGTTTTGTCTTTATTGTTTTAAATTATTTTCTCTAAACTATTGTTTGTTCTAAATGACGGTGTTAGTGATATACAATTGTTATCTGTTTTTATTTTACGTGTGGATATATTTCGTTGATTGTTAGTTTTCTCAGTTTTCTATTTAAATTGTTCTTTATTAAATTTATCGGATAGTCATTGTTTTGTGCAATTTTTAAAATAATGTTTAATTCTTTATTGATGTTACCGGTTGACAGAGGTATGTTTATTAATTTTTATTTCTTTATATAATATTATAGTAGGCTGCAAGTTTATGGTTCATTGGATGATGTGAATTGAAATGTATAGTTCAGTGTGTGTGTGAAGGTTTATGATATATGGCAAATTTGTGTTTATTACAATTAAAATTAATTTATTTTACGGTTGAACGAATTAAATTTATCGATTTTGTTCCATTAGCACTACGTATACAACTTTGATGGGGAACTTCAGTTAAAATTAGAAATAATTGAAAATTAAGTAAAATTACTAGCATGGTAAAGTAAAAATCTGTAAATGTATCCCTGTCGACATTCATCAAAATATCCGTAGCCTTCAATTATCCTCACAGCTCTATGCTGCAAAGCAAATAACCTGTGTCTAATGCTTGAGTGCACAAAACCTCCTTAGTAATATTCTTAAATAGAAACCGTATCGCAAATATACTAGAGCATAAATTATTTGCAAGAGCATCACCATGTTCATTCAACGCCAAATTTGTCGATATATGCATACCCAGAAATTTGGTTATCTCAACTTGGTTATCTAATTTTCTTAAAGAAAATACAATCGCCGTTGTTTTATTACTATTTAATTTCAGTCGATTGCTATCAAACCGTTTAGTGGCCCTTAATTATATCTCCACATGAACATTATTAAGTAGTTCCTGATCCTTCGACTTATTAAGTATTGTAGCATCATCCGCATACAATATAATACTCCCATCCTTAACAGTATTTAGAAGATCGTTTATATAATAATATAAACTAAAAATATTCCACAATCGATCCTTGGGTTACCGCTCTAACAATGGAAAATTCATCAAAGGTTGAATTCTGAGATTGCAAGCATTGTGTTCGACCCGAGAGGTATGATACTATTAGTCGACAACTCTCTGGATGCAGGTTATAAAAATATAAGTTCCTTAAAAGAATAGTATGAGAAACACAATCAAAAACTTTTGAGAGATCAATTGAATCTGTAAAACTTTTTAGAGGATTCTACCAAACAATGGCAATAGAGCAACTCTTCGATAGTTGTTAGGATCAGAGTATTCACCATTCTTGTGGAGAGGTATGACTATTCTTCTTTTAAGTTCGTCTGAAAAGTATTGTGTCTGTTGCATCGATTTATTAGTTTTGTAAGAGACTCAATGATCGCTATTAGAACGCACTGAAGTATATCATCTCGTAGCCCATTAATATCTTTACCCTTACTTGATTTTAAACTGTAGATAGCATTACTCACTGCACTATTTGACACTTCCATAAACTTAAAATACGTTTCACTAGTACTACATGATTAAAGTCTTCGAAGCTCTGTTCGAGTTTATAATTTCCCTAACTGTTTTGGGTATAAAATTTTCATTTTTAATGTAAGCATTATTTACGTCTATTTTATTCAATTCAATTTCGCCCTTATACTTTAGTCAGTACCTGTTTCCGTCGTTAATAGAAGGGCATTTCGCATATTACAATAATACTATTTTAGTCTTACATTTTTCTGCTTAGTGATAATGTTCTTTTAGAAAGAGCCGTATTGTAGTGACTAATGACTGTGGAAGTATTATTAAGGAAATTCTATGATTCAGTGTTAAATAATTTGAAAAGTTTCAATTTACCAGATTCCGTAATAGGTTGAATGAATTTTGTGGTTGGGTTACTTAAAGGCTTTGTCTCAATAGAAACTGAGAATAAAATACCTCTGTGATCAGACAAGTCGGGCTCCAGGGGTTGATCCAAAGAAATATGATTAAAATTGGTACATACATTATCAATACAGTTATTTAAACGCGTAGGAAAACGTATTGCAAATTTTAAACTATAGCTTTTCACAAAGTCAATAAGCGTAGATCTATTGGAGTCATTGCTATTGAATCGGACATTGAAGTCGGCTGCTACATACACCGTCTTATTTACACCGCTGATAAAATAAATAAAATTTGTTAAAATCACCATCAGGTAATCGATAGGCAGCAAGTAAAATGGTATATTTTATAGCAATTCCAACAATTGCACAAAATTTTTCTGCGATAGATCAGAGAAATCAATACTCCCCATACATTTTCTTGAAAATTGAGCCGCTATATAAAAATTTGTTAATTTAATTACTGAGAATTCCTCATGCACCAACCAATGTTCACATGAATAAAGAACAGATATATTATACTGAGTATCATTTAATATTATATCAATTTCATTTAGTTTCTGGCGAAAGCTCTGTATATTACCATGTATATAAACTAACTCGAAAACATTTCCTGTCCTGCTGGTTAAATCTTTTTTTTAGTGATGATAAAATTAAAGATTTGCGAGGATCTCTGCAATCAATCAGACATCTCTAAATTAACTATAGCTCGAGTCAATATGGAATATTTATCTCTATAGCTGATATAGAAATTATTCATTGTTAGCATATTATTTTTATGATTCCTACATTTAAGATCATTCATTTATTTAGTTATTTATTTCAGAAATACATTTATTTAAAATGAACTTTTTTTCCAGAATGGATTCGTAATAATATGCACATTTGTCTTTAAATACACCTGCTCTAAACGTTGCTGAAGTACGGTCTTATTCAGTTGATATCTCTTAACGGCATCGATGGTTCCAGCTATAATGAAAACATGGTCGTCTTTTGTGAAAAATGTTGTTAGGCTCTCGATATTCTCCAGAACTTCATATATTGTCGCATTAGGTTTGAAGACAGAATTGAAGTCAGGTATTATGAAGAACTTGGTTAATACTTTCCAGGTGAGATATGCTAAATGTTTCCCATGATTATAACATAATATAAGGATCTTACTATTATCCGTAACATAAACTAAGTTATGTACAGCTGTAGTGTGTTCGTTAAGTGTTTGTGGCAAGTTCATAATTTTATTATTAAGTATTCTATTGTATTGGACCAGTTGATTCACCCGTTTCGTTTTTTGATCAATTTAATATTTATATCGATCCAAAAATATAGCATTCCTTTGATAAGTGAATTGCAGCATCATGCGAAGAAATTAGTATTATTATTATCTTTGGCCAATTCGTTATTAATTGTCATTACTTTCTCTTCAAGATTCGCAACCATTTTTTCAGCGTCTATTGCTTCGCTCTCAATTATATTTAAGGAACTTACTAATTTCTCAATATGCTTAGTTTTATTAATAATCTCCATGTTCAATTCATCGATAATTTCCTGTTTTGTATCCATCTAAATACTCAATTTTCTTGTTTTTATTTTTACATGCCATATGATAAACGGTGTGGCAATTAATGCAAACGAAACTTTTGAAAGGAACATTTGAATGTTGAAGTTACTTGTGACATCATGTTATTGGTTATTAATTAATGAAAATAAATAATTTAATTGGATGCAAAAACAAAAGTCCACTTTCAAGTATTGAAACTAATATATGCATATTAACTATATTTGAATAAATTAATTTCCCAATTTAAGCACAGAAAACAATGCTCAGAAATCTGCACAAACTGCTTCTCTCATTCTACTAATTAGCTGTGTTTTATTGGTACTACTCGTAAAAATTTGTTCTTATGGTAAAGAAAATATTCAAAAATATCATTCAACTAAATAGAATCTCTCTCATAGAGATAACAATTATTTAGTATTATGGTACTACTGGTGCTATAAATTTGAATCATAAAATTAATATAATGAAAATATATAATTTTAGCTATAGCTTTTGCAAAAAAACGGTTGTTGCAGATATTTAAGTTAAGACGTTAAGACAAGTCTTTAAATAAATAAATTTATGAATAAACTGGCCGAAATGGGCCAATGCATCTATAGTATTATCGGAGCTGCGTTTAAAATACAATACAATCTAATGACAACTAGTTAGAAGGGTTAATTAAGGAAAATTTAATACAATTGGCACTACTCATACTTAAACATGATCTTATGTTTAGAAAAATATAGTGCAAATAAAATTATAAGTATTTGTGATTGGAAGATAAATGTATCGATCTTTATATGAAATGATAAAAATATTACATTAAAAAAGTCGATAATAACCTTAAGTTAAGCCATAGAAGTAGTTGTTTCAAAGATGATTTGTTTTATAGTATTAATAGACTCATTTGTTGTAGTTTGCGAAATGTTTTCGTGTTTTTGTAATTATTAGATAATGGCGTTATTAAAAAATGATAAATCAAAGTCTTCACAGTTAACATATTTTTTGAAATCTAGTTAAGTAAATGAATTAAAGAAATTAAATAAGACAGTACTGATCTAAAGTACTGAAGTACTATCGGTACTATCCTAACAAATTTTATGACAATTAAGAAAAAGTAAAGAAAATATAGTGTACAACAGTCCTCATAGTTAAGAAAGTAAAAACTTCTGATTTAAACGTTGGCAAAAGCCATGTTTGTGACTTTTCTATATCTCTCTCGATCCTGCGCCTCGCGAAGAAGATCATTTGCGTTCAGTCATTGATTACGTAGCCACGGCAGTATTTTGCGTTCTATCCACCTTTTTCCTTCTATTTTACCATTTAGAATCAGGGGTAGGAATGCATATCTAGGTCCTCTGCATTTGATCTGTCGTGGCCTATTCTCTGTAAAACTTCTTCGTTGAGGGTTCTGCTTGTCCACTGTATTTTAAGCAGCCTTCGATAAATGCACATTTCAAAAGTTTTAATATTGTTAATATTCCTTGTGGTGAGCATCCATGTTTTACAACTGTACACAAGAACCTACCTGGCGTAACATCTTGCAAACTGCTCCATTGATTGATTAAGCGATTCCGTTATCCAGCATCCCAAGTATTTAAATTCCTGAACCCTTCTTATAAGATTTCTATTTAATTTCAATACTGTTGAGCCTGAGTCCGATTTGTTAATAACTACGGCTTTTTTTTAATATTAATGGTTAGTTCCCACTCTTCACAGGCACAGTTTATTCTGACCACTAGTTCTTATAGTTCATTAGCGGATGACAATATCGTCTACGAAGCGGTTATTAGTGATAGTTTCCCCTCCTATTATAATTCTATTTTGGCCTTCGAATGCTTCTTTAAAAATGTTTTCTAAATACATATAGATAGTGTGTTTGTAAATTTGCTATCAATCATTGTAATCTAGCTTGATTTTTTGCATTGTTGTAAGAGCTTGGATCCGGTCGAAAGCTCTTTCTAAGTCAATCGTTGAAGTAGTGTTAGCATCGAGAAAAACGTGCCCCTGAAACATCTTTTTCTTGCGAGTATTGAACTCATGGTACTTCCTTTGTAGCAGTTTATTTCATTGCATTTTCTTCTCATCCACGCTTCCTTTTTTAATTTGGAGTTTAATACTTTTGTAGTTCCTTTTGTACTCAGTATTGTTGGTATTCTTCAGGTCTCTTTGTTCCTCCATGAGCGCAATATTTTTTTTATCCACAGAAGCCTTTTTGGCATGGTACGCGATTCAATCTATTTATCCGTTTTTTTCTTAAACTGTTTAAATGATTGAAAATGCTGAATAGATAATTGTTATTTAAAGTAATAAAAAAACATAACGTTAAAAAGTAAAAATGTACGGTTTAAATCAATCAATGAGCTAAATAAAGCAATTCTAATTTAAAATACTATTAATTAAGAAATTCTGTCTTAATTAATCGTAGTAATGTATTTAGTGTGATTCAAATTTAAGAAAATAATTGTTTTGTATAACAGAACTTGGTAAATTTATCAATTTTGTTATCATCATTACGTGTAAAACTTTGATGAAGATCTTTAGGTTAAAAACTGGTTTTTAAATTCATCAACTGATTTAATTAGCATTAGGATTATTTACCTAGTGATTTATTTATATGAATAATTTTAAATGACATATGCCATCATTCTGGCAAACTTTATGTAGTTGGCAGACTACTGTATGTTTTATTATTTCATAATTAATTACCTCATAGATGGATTAATACGTAGCAATGTAGAACCTGATGTTTAAAAGTGTTTGAGAAAAAAATATTATACAAGCGATATAAATTAATTTCATTAAAAATTCTTTCTAGATTGTCAGTACTGCATTAACCTGTGTATTATTGACGTGAAATTGAAATGTAAGTACCATTTTATTAGATGTGAATAATGTACCTACGCGCGATTTATTATGGTACTAATAATATAGGAAGTACTCTACATGAAATCGATAATTAAAGTATTTTACTATTCTGTTTCAGTACGTAACTCAAAAATAACGTATCACTTAATTCTATTTTAATTAAATGAAATTTAAAATCCATAATTGTAGTACCTTAGAATATTGTTTTAAATCAATCAAAAAAAAAACTATTTAAATGAATTAACTAAACTATTAAACATAGTTTTAAGTCATAATTTGTTAATTCTATTAAATTATAAATCTTTATTTTAAGTGTTATAAACACTTTTTCTTAGTTTTTATTAGATGTGTCTATTGCGTACAAGGGTTTATTTTCTTTTATTGTTAATTATCAGAAGTTTGTAATTAAAGTTTTTACTCCGAAAGCCTTTCTTTGAAAAGGAAGGAAAAAATATCCATTTTGTGTGTATTTTAATTTTTTCTTTTTCTGTGGGTATGTACGTGTCCGTCTGTCGTCGTCTATCCTGAAGATTTCTATCTGCAGAAATAAATCTGCCGTCTGTTCGAGGACAGGAGGCAGCCGTGGATAGCCGAGAGACTCGTCTTTGCGATATTCCATTTACGTTTTTTGGGGTGAATACCCTCAAAAATGCAGACACATACACACACACGTACAAACGAATACAAACGAGAGATCGTCTTTTCGCGGATGGACACTGAGAGATGCCGCTGATAGTCCAAATCAAAGTATTCACCATGCGAATGAAAATATTATCGAGAATTTTATTTTTATTTTACATATAGACGTTAAAAATAAATAATTACTGATAAAAATAAGTAAAGGAATACATAATAAATTATTAAAAATATTATTTTTCAATTTAAATTTATAATTTTTAATCATTATGATGGTTACGACTGTTACTACTTGGACAAGCTGAAGTTGTCGAAACTATAGTTACAAGTGTAAATAAAAAGTGATACCAACAAAGTTAATTGTTTATTTATTTTGGAAATATATTCAGTGCCATTATTATTTTTTATTAACTTCAAATTATTTTCAAATTTGTATTATATTGTTTTTTTGAATCTCAACTTTTGGGGATGTCTTGCTATTTATTTTCGTCAGTACTGTAATTAAATTGATTCAATATTTAAGGATATCTACTCTACTGCAAGATAATTCATTTTTTAGGACAACAAGTTAATCAATTCGCAACTTTAGGATTCAATTCAATTTTCAATTCGAATGTTTTGGTTACACTTGTTCTAATTTTTCTCTGACCAGTTTTGACTCTATTTATACATACCAAAATCAGGTAATATGGACAGTCGAGATGGGCGAATTCCAAATCTCTTCGAAATTATTAAATACAGTTTTCCCCGTTTTATTGCTTTATGTAATTATAGATCTTACCGCAGATTCAAGTCACGTATTTTAGAAAAAATCAACTATTTAAATAAAATTTTAACAAATTTTTAATTGATATTTTAGCTTTTATAAACAATTTTTATAGAAAACTTCAATCCTAATGGTACATTTTGTATAAAAATGTTGGGAAACAAATCTGTAAAAGTACCAGGTATCCTTCAAGGAAGGATTGTAATTGGTATGGTTTTCTGCACTAAATCATTGTCAATAAATTTACATATGTGCGGTTTTATATTCTAAAATAAGTCAATTAAATTTGATCTGTAGGTTTTATTCAGTATATAGAATAAATAAAATAATACATTGAGTCTTTTATGTGAATAACATATTTGTTAACTTATAAAACACTATGAGTTACGCAAGTGAAGTCAGATAATGTTTAATGGAGTGTAGATATTAAAATTGCCGCCTGTGTTTCTTTTTTCGTCTCTGACACATAAAAAGAAAATTGGGTTTTATTTTAAATTAATAATAAGACATTCTGTTTGGCATTTTTCTCGTACGATCACCTATTTTTTGCGTGGAACGGGGAGAAGAGAGGGCTTACAGGAAACGTGCGGTAATGGCATACCTTTTATGTTTAAATTAATAAGATGCATGAGCGAGCACATTCTCGAAATTAGAAAAGCCACAAAAAACGCACACGTTATTTTTCCTATAAACCACCGGACCTTGGTCGTATATTGGTCAGCATCTCAGAAATTTATTTAATCAATACTCTTTTTTTAATTATATTTATTACATTTATTTTGTTTTTTCAAGCGTGCGAGGTTAATTATACTGTCAGGTATCCCTCAAGGTTCATTAGTTGAGTTTAAATTATCAAAATAGGTGTTAAATATTTGCCAATTAATTTATTACACTCATTTAAATTTTTAAGTAAACGGAGTTATTCCCATCCAGTATCATATATCCTAGTATCTCACGAGGTTGGTACATTGAGTTTCCTCAAATGATGATAATTGTACACAATATTAAACAACTGATTAAAATTTTACTCATACAAAGCTAACACATCCTCAAAAATATTAATTTATATTTGAAATAAATATGTTTTTTTAAAATTCTAAACAAATAATCTACTATTTATCAAATCAAAAATGAAACTCGTAAGTTCCAAAGTTTCAACTTACTAATTTAAAAAATTAAAATACTTTAATCAAAATTATCTCTTCATTTTGAATAATCGTATTTTTCATGTACATTTAACTTATCAATAATTGTTTAAACGCTAGTAATCTCACCAATCATGTACTAAATCCTGCAGGGAAGAATTATTTCAATTATTGGTCTTTGATCGTTTCCTTCCGAAAATCGTGGAAAAAATTTAGGCCACAATTAATTAACATCTTTCGACACTAGCGCTGTGTAATGGTAAGCGTATCGGGCATACAAGTGGAGGAAAAAACCAAGTTAAAAACTGTAATTATCCCCCCGAAAGCAACATCAGTAAGTATAGCATATGGGCGCGGATGACCTCCAAGTTCCACATTGATACATATTTATATAGAAAATTCGGCTCCCCTTAATACCGCCTAATGATAGGTCCGCTACGGGCACGGATTGGGAAATATCCACGGAGACCATTTCATTATTTTCCATTATTTCTAGTTCGGAAATCACATGCTTTGGTGGACTTATTGTTGATTTAATCAGGGATTTTAAGTTTTTATGCTTTCATTTTTGACAGTAACTAGTGCAAGAGCATGAAATATTGAAGTGCTTAATATGTTGATATAATCTGGTGTACCTCAAAAATCTAAATGTTTACATTTTTTTAATTTCTGAAGATTATTGTTTGAAATATAATCATTGACTCATTGTCAATGAATTAAATTATTTGTTTATTTTGTCTATCTATGTATATAGATTTAATATTTTTTTGCAATTTTGTAAGCAGGAGAAGCAAAGGCAATTAAGAATAAATATGTCATTTAATTTTTATCTCGAGTTTATATGATACGGTATAATCTAGATACCTGTTTGGAATATATAGCCAAAGAGATTCCCTCAAAGATCATCTGATGAGTAGGATATTTAACTGTGGATTTGTAATATTAATAAATATTATGAAATAAAGATTAAACCTCTAAGATCTAGACTGTTTAGATGTATGGTCATCTCAAATACAAAATAATAAAAATTGGATGTGATTTGATTGAAAATTTACTGCTACAGAATTTGAAAAAAGTCAAAGAGATTGGTTTAATGGATGTCGTTTTCTTGCTGTGAAAAATTTATAGCGATGCTATTCTTTTGAAAGTCGTCTTTTAATTTAGTTCATTTATATACAGCAATAACGCTAGGAACTTTAGGATACAATAAAAATCTTCTTAAAAAAGTTAGTTTGATTAAAGCTTGAAGCCCGAAAAGCTATAGAAGTTTAAGTGAAGATCTTGAATTTGCATAGAATTGACTGACACAAAAATTGTATATTTTAAAGAGGCTATATTAAAGATCTATTTTTTTATAAATATTATTATTTGCAGAAAAGTAAAGATAAAGTGGTTTGAATAACTTAACTTATATAAAGCGCGACATTGTAAAAAGTGAAGGCTGCAAAATTTAAAGAGGTTTTTTCAAAAATGAGAATTTATATAAAGGTTACATCTACAAAAATTGAAGCCAGAGATGTTAAAGACATTTTAATTAAGATAATATTGTTATAGTCTGATATATTCTAAGGATTCTTGAATTTTTGAAATTATTGTATTGTAATAATTTGTTCAAATTATAAACATGGAACCGTGTAAAGATATAAATATATATTTCTCTCTCGAGTTTATATTACATACTTTTGAGTACCAGTATAGAATTTATATATTTCTGTTAACATAGAGTTAATTAATAAAGGTTCATTTCATTAAAGATCATCTTAAGAACAGGTCATTTAATTGTAGACTTGAAATGTTAGTGAAAATTATGAGGTTACAGACATAGTTTTGATTTTAGACTAAAGCTCTAGAAACTGAACACTTAATATTAAACAATTCCTTAATGTCAAAGAGGATTTATTGCAGATTTTTTTTTACAAAATGTAAGAATTTAATGCGTTTTGACTTTAAATTTTACTGCTATAGAAATTAAAACTATCGGAGAAAGAAAGAAGTTTAATTGCAGAACTTTTATTTTGATTTTTATTGACACAAAAAAGGTTAGAGATGCTTATGATGCTCATTTCAAAATAATTTGTTGTTATGATGGGGTTAAAAAGAAACCTTTAATTATTTTTATGAAATTTACTTACAAACAATTATAAGCTATACTTATAAATATATATTTATATTTTCATAAAAATTATTGCTACAAAACTTGAAGCTATATATTTTAAAGAGATTTATATTACCATAAAAGTGAAGATAAGGAGGTTAAATTGATTTGACTAAAAACTTCTCTTATTGATGCACACTGCTGTAAAAAATAAAGTTCGAAAGCTTAAAGAGGTTTTTATTTAAGAATGAGTCTGTAATAGGCATTGATTTGATAACTATTTTAAAGAAAGTTCAGTTACAAAAAATGATGTAAAATTTTTAAAGGGGTTAGATTTTCCCTTGCAACCTTCAGAGGTTAAAGAAATTTGATCTAATATGCTTTTTAGGTTTTATAAAGATTACTGCATTAGAGGTTGAAGTTGTTTGGCTTCAGATACTATATTATTATGAAGTTTATTTGTAAAAAAGTTAGACTAAAGATTTTATATTGATTTAATTGAATCATTTCTATATTTTAGATATAATATTTCTATAATAGTTATTTAAGATAAACGTATAAAAGTTGATTCTTTATTGTACGAACTGCCGTTTAAAAACATGGACGAAGAACTAGCGAGCATCTTTAAAGCCAGGAGTGCAATAAATAAATTTTTTACACGTTCGCCTTACAAAATTTTATCTTCGATCGTGCAGCAATTTTCAAACAAGTTGTTTATATGAGTAATATTTCACAAATGTCATTTTGATTGCTGCTAATTATTCTATGAAAAAAAATAAAAATAGTACTAGTAGTAGTACTATCGACCACGTGGTCCTTCCCCCGTGTGATTTGTGTATTTTGTGTGTGTGTGTGTAAATGAGCTTGTTACTTTAAAGGATCGCCCCCGTCACTCTAAAGAACCATTTATTGTATCTCAACTGTGAATGGTACCGGTCACCCATCCAACTACTGGCCTGAACAAACGTTGCTGCACGTTAGTTTAGCGCCGTAACCGAATGGGCCACCACCGGCGTGTAAATTAAAAATATTTTGTCCAGGGTGCAGGTCACCGATACTTAGAAACCAGTAAATAAATGTCAGCCGCCAATAGTATTTGAGGAAAAAAAGTTATCTGTGAGTGTCATACTGTTATAAATTGTATAAAAAATGTGTGATAATGATAGTTATGATATTCAAAACATTCCATCTAATGACGAAGAGGCCGCGGCAATGGCAATGAAAATTTTGCTTCCAGCAAAATATCGGAAATTATTTAAGTTCAATATTGTAAGTCAAAAATGTACATAACTTAACAGAGAACGTCTTCTTAGCCTATTTTTCTGCAAGAGGCAATTTTATATTTTTGTTTTTTTTTGTTTTTTAGAAGAATTTTCTTCGTGCCAATTTGTTATTCTGTTAGTTTTTTTTTTTCTACATTAGCAAAGTATAAGTTTAATTGATTCGCTATGTCTGTGATGCTATATAAAATTTTTAAATTCATCTATATAGTTTTTTATCTTGTTTATTTTATTGTTTTGTTGTGTGTCATATATTTCTTTTATTATCGCACTGTATAAACATAAATAAGGCTGAGAGTTTAAAGCTGGAAATTGTTGGTGTTAAACACATCTACTTCATTATACATGTCGAATAGAAATGAAACACACTTTAACTTTGTTTGTATAACACGTAATTTATTTTTGTGACTTAAGTTTCGGTAACTGCACGTACTATTTTTAAACAGAAAGTTTGTACATTGGAATGGTACGTATACGAACAAAGTTATAAGTGTGTTTTATTTCTAAAGCTGGAAGACCGAAAAGCTAAAAGGATTTCATTAAGAAACTTATATTGCCATTAAATTTATTGATACAAAAAATTGAAGCTATAGGTAATAAATAATATTATGTAATCAAATTAAAGGTACAGTACTTTATTGGTTCTAGTAACGTTTGTTTTACACAGGTCAAGTATTACAATTAATTACAATATAATATAGCTAAAATGAAAAAATTAAAATATTGTGTGTATGGAGAAGCTTAAGATTTGATATATTTATAAATAAGTATCATTTTTATAATAAAACTTAAAGACTAAATAAAATAATAAGTATAAAAGCTCAAATTATCTCTAAAAGTATGTAAGTAAAATTAATGTAAAAATAAAACTTAAGAACTAAATAAAATCATAGGTATAAAAGTAAAAATCATTATACAAGCATATAAGTAAAACTATTGCAGAAATAAAACTTAAGTAAACTCATATAAAATTAAAAATATTAAATGTATAAATTAGTTCTAAAATGACAAATAAGCATACAGATTAAAGCTGTGGTGACAGACAAAGGTATTTAAGATAATGTATTGTACAATTAGAATGAATTATTATATGGATTATGTTATTAATATCAACAAAATTTATAATCATTGGTCATAGCTATATTTAATGTGTATAATTCTTTTTCAATAAGATACTTTTTATGGTGTCTTTAAATTGTTTGATGTTTAGCGATTTAATAGATTCAGGTAATAAGTTAAATATTTTAGGTCCATAATAATTTATACTATTTCTGGATTTATTCAGACGCATAGGTTTTAGACATATATTTGCTGTTCGTGTATTATGATCATGTCTATCTGAGTTTACATTATAGGACGAAATTTTTTTCGAACATACATAAAACATTCCAGAACGTGTAATGATGGTAATGTCAAAATGCCTTATTTCAATAAACTTTGTCCCACAGTCCTCCTGATAGTTTAGGTCAGATTAAAGCTCGTCTTTGTAGGCCAAAGAGACGTTTCATAATAGCAGAATTCCCCCAAGCTAGTATGCCATAGACAAAGTGAGATTGTCATACAGCAAAATATGCAGTTCTTAAAACATTCAGTTGTCGCAACAAAAATATGGAGCTACAAAAAATTTCATTGCTGTAATTTCCCTGTGATCATGCCATATCAGCCTATGATCGAGGCATATACCTATGAAATTTACCGTACTTTCTTTAGAAATCTCTGATCGAAATGAAAATGTCAGATTTACTGTTTTTGTTTCGTTTAAGGATAGTCTGTTTGTCTGGAACCAACTGACGATATCGTTTTTGCACATTATATTATATATTAATTAGATACTTGCAAAAGATATTTTGATCTATTAATAAAAGCAGTGTCATCTGCAAATTGAAAAATGCTGGGGGACTCTGTGCAGAAGACAGATCTTTCACTTATAATAAAAGAAGTATCGGTCCGAGTATAGATCCTTGAGGTATTTCAAGAAAATTCCTTCGGATTATTGATGGTTTATAACATCTATCTGATGCCTTTGATTTAAGAAGGATCTAATTAGACGACGGCTACTAGGATGGAAATTGTAGAAGTAAAGCTTTCGTACGAGAATGTGTTTTATGCAGTCGAACGCTTTAGGAAAGATAAAATGGCATGCAAACCTAACTCATAGCCCTATATAATTTCTTAAATAAGGCCAATGTCCGCACCAACTGCAGACCGTGCCCTACGAAAACCAAACTGTGTATTAGACAGTAGATTGTGGACTTCAAGGTTTTCAGAGATTTGACTTAATAGAATATTCAAATACTTTCGCTATAATAGGTAGTATAGAAACTGGTCTGTAGATGTTTACTTTATTTTCGTCACCCTTCTTAAAAATAGGAGTAACGCATGCTTTTTTTAGAATACTCGGAAAGATACCGGCTTTGATACAACTATTTATTAGTTTTGTTAGCGGTATTAAAATAACGTCAACTATCCTCTTAAGGAGACTAGTGGTTATGTTATAGATATCCATAGACGGCGAAGAGTGACTTGATTAAAAAAATCTTTTATTAAAGCGCACTTCGGCAAAAAATAAGGCTCTAAAGCTTGAAGAGGTTTTACTTAAAAATAAATCAGTGCAAATCATAAAGGTTACATTGAAAATAATATTTTTTTATGAAAATTGCTCCTTGAAAAAATGATTAACAACTTTTAAATAGTTTTGACTGAGGAATTTCATTTTTTATAAAGGTTACAGTTACAAAAAATAAGATAAATTCGAAAATTAATAGTGAGATAAATTAAATATCTATGAGCATTACTGCACTTATGTTTTACAATAAATGTAAAAACTCCAGTTAACAGTTAAAACAACTACTCCCCGTACTAAAGCACCGCCAGGCATTGAATGACATAACTGTTAACTGTCGTTACATGTCTGAAAATTATTCAGCACGATGTAACTATTTTGTGGTGTTATCATTTTTTAACCGCTTCTCGAAAAGTGTTATGCAATGACAATCTGCAGACACGTGTTTCGCTGTATCACAGCTCATCAGTGCAGCTATGTCATAACTACGCGCGTCCTTTCTGGTGAAAGGCCGTCGCGAGAATGAATCAATTCCTAATAGAATTGAACCATTGCCGATGTTCGATTTTCGAGACGCGATTAAAAAACGATATCACCACAGATAAAAAGCCCGCTCTCGGCGTTTAAATATGCGAATTAAATATTAAAATTCGTAGTGCAGTTATTAATAATGAAAATTAATAGTGAGATAAATTCGATTGTAATTGCAATACTAAGAAAGTTTAAAGGCTTTTAAAAAAAATGAATGTATGCAAGCAACTTTCCTCGACTTACAAAAAGCCTTTGACAGCATGAGTCATGAGATTTTACTTCAAAAACTGTATTTCTATAATTTCCATCACACGAGTTGCAAATTAATCATAACCTATTTGTCGAACAGATCACAAGTAATCAAATTAAATACCAATCATTGTCAGATAAATATATTCTTAACAGAGGGGTGCTGCAAAGGTTCTAAACTAGGGCCGACACTATCTTTACTTTATATAAAGTAAGAAGTTAGAAGACAACATTTGCAGACGATACCACGTTTTTAATTCGACAAAAGTTACTTTATGATGTAAAAAATATAAACTTTAATATTAACACACAGGCAACATGTTGGTTCATAACTAATGAACTATTACCAAATCTTAATAAAACGGTTAATATGGTATTTAATCTAAAAAATATAAATTATTTTTAGGAGTTTATCTCGATAATAAATTATCGTGAAAAAAAAAAACACACATAAACTGGGAAAAATTAATAAATATATCTTTTACTCAGACAACTTTTAAAAGTGGTCTTATTCGATACTCTGAATATAATACAAGTATTTACTGCACAGAAAAGGGCTATTAAAATTATTTAAAATTTGAACTTTACCGATTGTAGATCATATTTTATTAAATTAATGTTTTGACGTGATCATTTATATTAATATTGGATTCCCTGATCTACATACATGAAAATCAGGATTTACACGAAATAAATTTTGGTGTAAATGAGTCTTAAATAGCAGTGCCAATAAAATCCCGCCTTAATACAATAGACTTAAATATACTCAAAATAGTTATCTTTTTCATGCTATTAAATTGTATTACGATCTACCTGTAAGCTATAGAAACCACTCTATTACAAATTTTAAATTAAATATCAAATACTTTTTGATATCCCATGCATTCTTTTCATACCTGTGGTCATAAATACAATTATTATTATTATTATTAAAGTTAAACGAATAACTTTAATAATAATAATAATATTTTTTTTTAATTTGAATTATTCGAAATGTATCACGAAGTCAAAGCCTCTGCAATTAATAATTTTTTAAAGAGCACAAAAAATTGAAGTTGAGGTTATAATTTTAGTGTAGAAAAGAGTCCAATGTTTCGTTAGTTTTCAAGGTTGGATCTGTTTTCTTTTTATGAATTGATATGATTGTAGCTTGTTTCATGTATTTTGGATATATACCTATATCTATCCAAAATACTTGGTGTGTAGTTTATTGTTCTGTCAAATCTTATTCTGAATGGTCTCTTGTTTTTTATTATGTAATTTATTTGTTCGTTGGTTGAATTTTATATATTCTGTTCGTTTTCTTGTTATCGCTTTTGGGAGATCTTTTCTAGCCTCAATTTGTTCTTCTGTTAGCTGGTTCCCAACATTAGCAAAATATGAATTTATATTTTGAATATAAGACCATTCTTCTTCGTTATACATGTTTAATAATCAGTAAAAACACTTTAACTTTATTTATATAATACTTGATTTTTTTAATATGTCGACTATAGTTCCGACAACTCAACTTGCCATGTGTAATTATTTCTTCGTTTATCCATGGGTTTTCCTTTTCTCTTTTGATATTTTAATTTTTTTAGTTTGAAGTTATGTAGAATTATTTATCGTATTTATGTCATCTGTATTGTTATCTAGACATGATCAACTCAGCTTGATTCAAAGAATATTGATATATTGGTTTTGCTGTTATTGTTTATTTTACTTCTATTATCACAATACTATGGACTGATATGCTTGATTATTCTAATTTTATATCATTTATAAGTTTCCTATTGAGTTATTTGTATTAATGTTTATGTTTGTTCATTCGTTTCTAGTCCTTCTCTATTTGGAGTTTTTATATTCTTTTGATTTGTTATTGTTTAATAGCTTTTTATATTAATTTCTCCTGATATGTGGTTTTCTTCTGTTTAAAATATTCTCTTTGTTGCATGTTTTATTTTATTTATGTTTATCTGTATAATAGCGTTAATATAGTAGTAACATAAGTGTTATTAATATAGCATATTTTATTTATTATTCTGTTGATTAGTATTTAATATTTGGTGTCTTTATTTATGTATAATTTGGTATCTAGACAGTTATGGTTAAATATAATTCAGCTAACTTAGTTTAACAAAAGTATTATTGATTATTAGATTTAATTGAAGATCTTTTTCAATTCTGTTATAATAGTGCCGGAAGGGTTAAAACTATATAATTTGCAATACTAAACTTATTAGGTACCTTAATAATTCGATTTTTATATATTAGTATATACACATTAGTAGAAAGTAAATATGAATGAAAATTAAAATAATATTTGTAAAAATTTAAATATGCTCCGTTTTAGTAGACGGTTCTATGCACTAAATTCGAAAATGTATAATTATCTCATCTGATCGTTAGAACCCTCATTGAACTAATTGCACGAAAACCTCTCAGCGTTAATCGCCGCTAATCCATAGCCGGAGGCGGTGTTCGGTGGAATAATGAAGCGCACCGGCGCATTTCCATTGATTAGAATTACTTTATATATAAAGAAAACGCTGTGTTGAATAGTGGTCGTGTACAGGAAACGGAGGATAGATGATATTTAGTAGATAGTCATCTAGGCGAGCAATAGCTCTGCTTCTCGGCCTGATATAAACAATATAGTACTGTTATCCGCACGCGGACGTGGGCGGCTGTGGATGCTGGATGCACTCTACTCTGTCATCACTGTAGAAATCATCCATTCATAATAAAGTAATATCGGAATAAAGTGAAAATTGCAATTAGTTAATGTCAATTATTTAAAAGAATTTGGTATTAACAAAATAATTTACTTTTACCTTTAGTTCTTACTTAATTATTGAATAAGTAAGACTTGAAGCTATAATGTTGCAAACAAGATAACCCATCGTATTATATTGTATAGTTCTGAGGTACACATTTTAAAAATATTTAAAATTTAATATTCTATAAAATAATGCTCGGTATTGCACAAGACAAGATTTTATTACATAATCCGGGCATTGCGAGAAGAAGTGAAGGCGGCGGCATTCCTCATCACACCAGAAACGCGGTATTCCTCGTAAATTCTTCAGGTGTGGGATTGTCCGGCCGGTTCACAATCGCCATAAAATCCAAATGCGAAATTTATATAACTCAGCCCGAAATGCCAGAGTTGATTCCGTTTCCGTTATATATATATTTACATCATCGATGCCAATTTTAAAACGTTTACTTTTGGTTTTTAATTGAGTTAAAATACACCGTTCAATTGATTACAAACCAGTTTAATACGAATTAAGAAGGAAAAGAAAAAATAAGGCGCATTTACGTAAAACACAGAATTTATGCTACAACCACACTAAATAGGTTGATTAAGAATTTATTGCATCGAGTTAATTAAATTTTTAGATACATTTGTAACAACTTGAATCCCTGCTTTAATTAGTTGTACACAAAAATATATAATATAATCAAATGAAAACAATGAATTGATTCTAATACAAATTATGAGAAAAATATATTTTCCCAAATATAATTTGTAAAATCTTATTCGAAAACTTGATTGCATAAACTGTCATACAAATAATTTTCTTTAATCAACTAAAACAAATTACGTTCCCATTGGTTAACATCTTTGAGTGTCGGCTCGATTTAAACTCAGATGTGACATTTATAGCACATGAAAATAATATATACACATAAG
This sequence comes from Ontholestes murinus, assembly GCA_963969525.1. NCBI lineage: Eukaryota > Metazoa > Arthropoda > Insecta > Coleoptera > Staphylinidae > Ontholestes > Ontholestes murinus. Next base: position 64,854,157 of record OZ018387.1, read on the forward strand.
ACGGTGGAGATTAGTCTTTTCATCGCCGAAGTTTTTAATCTTCTCTGTGTTTTTCTCCATCCACCGGCCATTAAAATAATCTTGTCCGTTCGGATGAGAGGGCGTCGTGATAATGGCACCCAATTAATATCCACCACCGCCGAAATGTCGCTTCCAAACACTTAACGACATTCTAATTACGTGCATTAATTACAATTCTCGATTTGGATAAGTGAGAAAAAAACAATATCAAAATTACCCTCGTATTTTTTCAAAGTAATTTGGATCATTAATATGCGAGGGGAACAATTTCGAACCTTGAGGTATTTCTTATACATTATTATTATTTTTATTGTTAATCATTAATTAGTTTAATTAAAACAATCATAGAAAAGCTAGAAATGCTATAGGTTTCTAACATTTTTAAAATTTATAAAAATTCAATTTAAACCAGACAAAAAACTTTTATTATTAAACTTAAGATTTATTAATTTTATATAAATATATTAGAAACACTCGAAACTTTACACGGTTACAAGTAAAAATAAAAGTGTGTTACTAACAAAATTAGTTATTATTTAGAAAACAATGAAAAGTTTTGGAGAAGTTAGTGTGGTTAAGTTTTTAACGTTTATCAAATCCTATGTTCAAAATATCAGTGATTTTAAAATATTAAAAGTTCAAAAAGTGCCAGCATGTATAATCACACCAGCCAATGTATTTTATTATTATAAAAATCATTAAAACAACTATATAATGTATTTTTTGATAAGTTGATTATTAAAAAATTTATTTTAGTTTTTCTAATCTAAAATCTGTGTGTTTCAAAGTGATCAAAAAACTTTAACATTCAAAGCCAAAGAACAAAAAAATTGACAGATTTTTAATTTGACAGTGTACCTATATTTTTAACGTTGGTCAACTTTCATTAAAATTAAACCAATAAGTGCTTGACAAATGGTAAAATATACAATATCGAAATCCTAATAATATTTATTTTCATAAAAAAGTTTTTAAGAAATTGCAAAATGTTATTATTTCAAAAAATTATTAAAGAAAGTAGATTATATAATTTTCGATTCAAAAAAATAGTTTTAGTTTTTCTGCCTAAACGCAAGAAATAGTTCAGTTTCCGAGAAGTCAAAATGTGGGCGAAACATTCTTCAAATTTAAAATAAGATATTTTAGAAAAAGAACGACAAGTGTTGGAGAAGATACAAACATTGGTCAAAATGTTACTAAAATTAAAACAATAAGAGCTCAATAAACTCCAAAGTATGGAAGAAACAACATTAGAAAACCTAGATGATAATTTTCAATAAGTTGATTATTAAAAAAAATAGTTTTTCTGCTATAACGTAGAGTTTAGTAAGAGAAGAATATCAAGTATTTTAAGACATCTGCGGGTTTCTTTAAAAATATAAGTTTTTAACGTTAGTCAGTGGTTGATGTTGCTATTGCTTGAAATCATCCGATGATGATACAGTTTGATAGTTGTTCATTGCTTTTATTGTCTGTGAATCTATAGTCTGATGTACCGTCGTTTAAAATAATCTGAAATAATTTAAATATTACTTAAATAAAAGCCCTTAGATGTCCTTATCAGGGAGCAGTTATTCTGACTCTCAGAAGACTATAGCTGAGAACACATGGGAGTTATCAAATAAAATCGAGGCTGATAATTTAGTTGATGAGATGTATCGTTTTGACAACAAGATGTACTTTTGGCTAATCCCAATTTTTTCAAAGATATAAAAATTTCTACGTTGTCACTCTTCAAAATGGCGATGTATGCTCGCTCCGGGGGTACATTGAAAGTGTTATGGACCTTTTTGCTTTATCTGTAGAGGGCACGGAGACAATAGTCAATGCACAAGCTCAAACATATGAATACATGAGTTCATACAAAACATCTCCTAAATTTGTTAGTAGAGAAGAAAACGCTATTGGTCGGTACCATACTCTTCCTGGTTATGGTTGTTGGTTGTCTGGAATTGATGTTTCTACTCAGATCACAAATCCAAACTATCAAGAGCCTTTTGTTGCTATTGTAATTGATTCAGTAAGAACTAATTCTTTAGGAAAGGTTTGTCTTGGAGCTTTTAAATCTAAAAATGAAGAACAGTCAGAATATCAAACAATCCCTTTAAATAAAATTGAAGATTTCGGTGTACATTGCAAGCAAAATTTTTCATTAGAGGTTTCCTATTTTAAATCGGCTTTAGACAGAAGGCTCTTAGACTCTTTCTGGAACACACTTTGTTTTTATAGTCTTCTAATGCCGCTTATACTACAGGAAAACTATTTGATTTTTCAAAGAAATTGGAGCAATCTTTGGCAGCCCTAGGACGTGAAGGATTTATGGGTGGTGCTATAGATTCCCACAAAAAAAAAGAAGCGAAGACAAGTTATTAAAAAGCTACTGAGGACAGCTGCAAAACTACTATTGAAATTATTCATGGCTTAATGGCACATATGATCAAGGACAGACTTTTCAATGGAAACTGCAGTGCAAATGTCACTGCTAACTAAATTTTTATTTAAATACAATGTGTTAATTATAAGTTTCATGTGTACTCTATATTTAAATATATTAAATTAAAAAAATAAGTTATAATTATTATTTTCAGACATTACATAACAAATGAATAATCTATCGTTTTTATTTTTATTTGGTAATATAAAAGTTTGATGTGATAATACAATATTATTGATTGCTCTTATAATACTAACTCAAAACACTTTGAAAGAATAAAACAATTAATATTAAAATATTTATGATTAATGTAACTTAAAAATCAATTATGTGTATATTATAAATTCGCATGCTTAAATATAGAAAAACAAAATGCAAGAAACAAAACATCCTTAAACTAATTAATTAAATGGTCGCTTCATTACTAATGAGTATATAACAACGATAAATTCTATTAAAATTTAATTTTTGATTGCCAGTAATTAATTCAGATCCGGATTGTTAAAGGCCAAATTTAGAGACGAAGTTTTTTTGACCGTTTTAAATAAATTAATTCGAGGTCGCTGCATCTAGGACTGAATGAATTAATGAGGTTGAAAAATTAAGATTCCATATTATCAATATTATTTTTTTTCATCTGTTTGGTTAACTCATTCAAAAACCCACACTCGCGTGTGGTCGTCAAGTAAAATTTCTCCCCTCTAGGCAAAATGCATGCTAATCATATTGCTGCACGAATATTAACACGCCAAGGAAAAAACTGCAATAATGATTATGGCAACGAATTAATTGCTAATTTACGATTCGCGATAGAAAGTTGTAACACATTAATAATTTTTTTGACATTTGATTACTTTAAAACCTTAAATCCAATGGTCGATTGTTGACGTTAACAAATCGTTTAGGGTTTAATTTACAGATAATATCAGAATGATTACCGAATACGGTATTTATAAATAAATAATAATGATTGCGAGTGTGCAACACCGTCGTTCCTCTTCTCCTTCATTTCATCTCCGTCCGATTCTTCTACTTCGGTCGGTGTGCTGCAGCAGCATCTCGGGTTATCGAGCCAGGCGAAGAGAAGACGTTAATTAAAATAATTATATCCGAAGAGAAGCCAAGACTAGAAGATTATATAACCAGCAGTAATTACCGATCAATTCATACCCGGGTAATTTTAGGCTGCTTCAAATCAACGGAATATCTCTACGCCAGCAATAAAAAAAAACACAACAAAAAGAACGAAGGTATAAATTTGTAAACTATATAAAAGAGTATTTTACTATTTTTTTTAATACGTTAAATTCAAACGTTCACGATGTTCTTCATGTTAAATATTAATGTAATTTCTTATGAAAATAATTAAGTAGTAAAATCTTACATGTGATGATCAAAGGCAATTTTGACAAGTTTTCAAGATAAGTGTGTTAGTTTTGACATAAATTCAGGGTAGATTTAGAAGATGTATAACATATTTAGGCTTATTTTCCAAAGATCTTTGAAAGTATACATGAAAAAATATTATTTGGCCTTTATAAAGTTACAAACTTAAATCTGAGCTGATGATTTTTCATAATAAAATTATTATTTGGTGATAATGACGCTAGTAATTTATGTTTTGACAATGATTACAACTAAAGTAAAGTTTTAACGTAAATGCATAGTAAATTTTGAAAATTTGTTTTAGTGATATATTCTATCCATAGTCAACAATAGTTTTCTTAGTTTTTACGTTTATGAAGCCATTTCATGAGAATTTAAGTTTTAAACAAATGTAAAATAAATAACTCAGTGAAAATTGAATAACAGACATGCTTTCATTTAAATTCCTTCTTCCAACGTACTTTATTTATATTGCCGTGATCTTGTATGCACGCTAGAAACCCAAGACTCGTACATAATCGTTGTTAAATGTCGAGAATTGTTCGCGGAATTATAAAATATCGTTTTCCTTAGTAGAAAGTGTTGATTTATACACTTACACGTACAGATACACACACACCTGAACTTTATCGTCGTATCTCTTTCTCTCGTGGGCCCCTGTGCCATTTGCATTTCATAAATTTATAATCGGCAACGAGAACGATTTTAAACGGTATCAGAGTCAACATGCATACGTAATGAATGCACTTTTATTAAAACCGGAATGTTGATTAACTTTTTTTAATTCGCTACCCTTGCGATGCATACGCGCTTGATGAAATACAAAAGGGATTATTGTTATTTTAATAATTATACCCTACATTGTAATGTACGTTTATTATATTGTTAATGACGACCGCCTCTGTAAATTTGCGCGGAACGAATTTCCTCGTTTTCCTACGCGTTTCGATAATGTCGCGTGAATCGGATTTTCATATTTTCACTTGTTACATATGCGCGAGGCCGTACAATTGTGAATGCACTACTGTTTACATTAACATTTACCCATATAAAATCCCAATACTAGAAAGTTTTAAATTAAATTATTTGAGTATTACCGAATTACTTCTTTGGGCGCCCTCGTATAATAAATTTACGCGCGCGCACCTTTGCCTTTCAGATATTGCTTTTGATAATGATTTAATGTTGGCGAATTAATCGTGTGCTGATTTATTTATCGTTCTCGCGGAAATTTTCGCCTTTATTGTCATAATGGATTTATCGGTTGGCGGACTGCGGGAAACGCAATGTTTTTCTAGTGATTTATCGCCGGCATTTGCCTCGCCGTAAATAACACAAGTAAGTAAACTGTTGAGTAATCATGTTCACATTCATTAAGTGATGTCCTAATTGCGTCAGATTGTTAGTAACAATCTAAACAAATGTTAATTAGAATTAAATGCTTTTTATATTTAATTTATAGACTATATGAAAAAAGAAATAACGTCATTTAATTCGTTTCACTTAATAAAATATAATATTATTTTTATTTTATAAGAAAATAATATCATTCATTTTTTTCTATTTTGGGGCTAAACGAAATACTCGTTAGAAACTTTGTAAAAACCCATGTAGCAATTTTTATGAAAATCGAGAATATGTTTCATTAAAATTTGTTATAATTCGTAAATTTGATTGGAATTTCTTGAAAAACTAATGATAACATTATAGACAGAGAATATTATTTTTAGAAGTCTATGTACAATGGTATGTGTAAATAAATATATTGCACAGACTTGTTTTTTCTTTTTCCTGATCAACGGCCTTTCACCTGAATCATAGATTTTATTAGAATATTTTGAAAACATCATGCATATTATTTTTCTTCTTTCATAACCAAACGAGTTTTTAATATATTCTAAAAACATCTTGAAGATTCATTGATAAGTTTTTCACACTACCACATGGTTCCACATTAGGACCTCTAATTTTCATAATATTAATCTTGCTGACATTTTATGGCTCCTTACGTTTTGCATATAATAATTACACCAACAGTTAAATTAAACCTTGCACAAACCTACATCCAATTAAGAAGCGAACTCATTGAAAGGCTAATTGCACACATTAAGATAATCAAATGTTCGAATCTGAATGTCTCAAGAAGGACGAGATCATAATTGCGTAATTGTTGAACGAACGGTCGCAGCCTATTAGGCATTTAGCGATTATAAAATCATTCTCATTAGTTCGTACAAATGAATCGGCCGCATAAATCAGCTATGCCGGTTGCACCTTCTACACGTCAATTGCCCTATTGTGCTCTATGTGGGCTTTGCCCTTTTCCTCTCCATGCCCGTTTTTCCGCACGTTAATATACAACAACGGCAATAACAACAACAAAAAAAAAGAAAACACATCGCGCCGAGCGTAAAGTGAAAGTTAATTGCCACGACATACGGTAATTACCATTATGTAATGCAAAATATTCGCATTTCCCATTTCATAAAAACTATTCAGGATCATTTATGAATGAAATACATTTAACGATTGCAGGTTTCAAAAACTTTAACTTTACAGAATTTTCCTGAAAATTCCTAAATTTATAAATAATTTATTTTGTTTTATTACTATATGATAAAGAATTGAATTATTTATGTAAGACATTAATTAAATCTTCTTAAATTAGAAAACAAAATTTCATCCAATAGTTAAAAATATCCTAAGATTTTATTTTTCTATTAGATTATCCTTAAAAATTTAAACTTTATAAAGAGTTCGAAGAAATCCGAAAAGTGACATTCAAGGCAGAGATAAAAATTAAATATAGAAAACACTAGGAAGAATATTCTTCACTGACTCCTTCGAATCGGATTCTGGATCAACAGCAGCTCCACCATTCAATTCTAAAGTAGCTTTACTTGGAACCGAGCTTGTGTAAATACTTCTAGTTTTTGATTTAAGGCTGAAGGTACTGCCGGTAAACGATATTTTAGGATCCGATCCACAGTCTGCCTTACTCTTCCCAACCACCAGTTCAGTAACAGGTGTTTTAGAATTTTTGACAGTATCGAGACAATCTTGTGAGACTACATGTATGCCAGCACCTAGGGCATCCACTCTTCTAGATCCACAACACAGCCATAACTGACCACCTTTTCTCCCAGAGAGGAAATTTCTTTCTGTGAAAACTCAAAAAATGAGACAAAAAAGTTAGATTTAGTGTTTATTTGTATTAATATGTTGATGATATCCACTCAACTAAGGAATCTAAGTGCAATTCTTAAGCAATAAATGACATAAATATTAAAATTTAAAAAAACCATCGAAATCTAATGACATAAACTAAATATGTATAAATAATGCTAAAGATGATATTTGAGATCACAATAATTTGATTAAATAAAATTTAAAAATGTCACAAAAATCAGAAGGTAGGAGATTCAGCACTAGAATAATATAAGAAGGAAACATAATTAGATATTAGACAAAATAAAATAATACAAAAGGTGAAAAACTATTGAAGCAAATCGAAAGAATAAATATGTAGTACATCACAATTAATATTATGAAATATATTTTAAAATAGGTAAAAAGAAAATACAAGAGAAAACTATTAACACAAGAATAAGACACAGATATTAAAATTACTGTACAAAATTTATACTGCTACTTGATCTTCTTTTTAATACAGCTGATAATAAAGAAGCATAAGATAAGAAGAAAAGTCAAAGATAGATCATTCATAAATAACAAAGACCAAAAATCAAACAAATATTGATAGTGCAAAACTGCAAACAGTTGCGAAGATAACATAAAAGATTCCAGATTAAACAATGAAAAGTTATTATCCCAATATTGAAGCAAAACATTAAAATCTTCAATGATATAATATGATATTATAGGATAGGTACGAGTATACTACAGAATAATAAATATTAATAATTGAACTGATGGTAAGCTGATTCTTCAATGGTGATATTAAGTAATATAACTTGTTTACTTTGCTGCTGATGTATTCTATGTGTTTTTTTCAGTCTAAATGGTGATCTAATAATATTCCTAGATATTACTAAATTCGGTTGTCTTTATTATATTATTTTCGAAGGTAAAAGTTTTAGGAGGTATCTTTTTATGGACGTTTGAAAAATGCAGTATTTCCGTTTTATCCACATTTACAATTAGTTTATTCACAAGGCACAATTTTCTAAACTGTCATATTACAGAAGTTACTTTACTTTTAGATACATCTGAGGTATTAGCGGAGATTAAAAAGGGAAGTATCATCGTCTACGTACATGAAAACTTCTCCATCAAAAACAAAAAGTAGGAATATTAAAGGGCCCAAATTACTTCCCTGAGGTGTATCCTTATCAATGGTATATTTATGTGACGTTGATTCTTTGTATTTAACAATGTATTTTATTTCCCTGAGATATGGCACAATCCAGTCGTTAATACAACCCCGGAAGCCAATATCAAATAACTTTCAAGATCAATATTTATTGTATCGAATGAGAAGGTCGAATAAAATAACATGTTTTTTTTATTTTTATCTATTTTATCTAAAGACAAGATTGTATTAAATTTATGCACGTAGTTTCAGTAGACCTACCTTGCCGAAATCCATATTGTCTTTCAGTTAATAAATTAAATTTTTCAAGGAAATCAAATGTTCTGTTGCACAAAACCTTTTCAATCATCACCCTTTTTAAATGTTGGTATTATTTGTCCAATTTTTAATTGTGTGGGATATTTACCTTGCGTTACAGAAACATTTATTAAGAACGATGCTAAGATATCTGCATTTGCTTTAACCAATTTGATGGGAATTTCGTTAATACCAGAGGAATTAGTGTTACGCAAGGAATGTATGACAGAGATTATTTCATTTTCAGAAACGAGAGAGAAGTAAAATGTATGGTCGTAATATTCGCTGTTTATTATAGCAGTGTTACCAGGTGAAACTTGCATGTCTCAAATGGATTATTCAAACATGTGGCGAGAGTATTAGAAACTTCCTGAGCGCTCTTGATGCTACCTAAATTGCGTTTTGTTTTGTTTTTATGATTAACTAAGCTCCAATTTTAATTTTGTTATTTGCGTTGTTTATACATTGAGCAATATACTGTTTTTTCTCAGAGATAATTATTTCATTAAGAAGCTTTCTTTAACTTTACTTTTTAGTATTGATTTTAGATCTTTCATATCCATCTCTTTAGTAATGAAATTCAAGTTTTTTACTACATTGTATAGTTTTTGAACCTCTAATGAGAAATGGATTTTCTGTCATTCGAGATTGGGGTCTTTGTGCCAGATTTTCCTCTTTGGGAAAGCTGTTTCAAAACTCGATTTAAAATTTTGCCTGAATGTATTAATATTGATAGGTGAAAAGTCCCTGGTTATTGCATAAGTACATTTGTTATGTGGAAGCAAAGTTATTTGCATTTCAGCTGTCTGTGTAAAAAGATCCAATAATCCAGGTTTGAATCCCCATCAATTTTACAATGTCTGTGTAATTTGTAATTAGGTAATTAATTGATGATGATGATGTTAATTTATTTCAATTTGGAAGTTTCTGTACCCTAGTAATATCATTTATAAGAAAACTTAAATTATGTGCACACAACAAGTCATTTAGGAACATTCTATTTTTATTAATATTATCAATATGAAGGTCACCACAAATGAAGATTTTCTCAAATTGCGAATTTACAGTATCTAATAACAGATTAAATTGGTTAAAGAATAATTTATTTGTATTACTTGCATTGTTGGGTGGTCGATATATATAGAAATTATACAAGTTTTCATACCTAGTGATATTCCAGAGGACTAAATATCATTTTTTATATAGAGATTATTTATATTTCTTAATGGTTTGACCTCTTGTGAAAGATTAGATCTGATAAAAATTGCGCCATTTTTGTTTATTCGGGAATGATAAAAACATCAAGCTGAGTATCACTAAACCAGGTTTTTGTAAAACATAGAATATTATAATTATAGTTAATGCAAAGTAATTGAATAATATTGGATTTATAAATAATTCAGCGTATATTAATGAGAAATAAACTTATGCTATAACAGATTTCATTTCAAATATTTTGGCGCCAATTGCTGTATATTGATGCCTTGTTTCCCACGATAGGTTGATTTTCTTTTATTACGGTGGTTGGATCGAAATAACTGGACTTTAATCCCCTTAAACCAGAAATTTTCATTCAGAACAGCTTCGGCGTCGCATTTGGATACGGATATTTTAAAATTCGAGCAGTAGTTATTAGTTTTTAATTTGTTCACATGAAATGATCTTGCTGGAAGTTTTTCTTGCATTATGGTAGTCAGAATTTTTGAGACTGCTCCTGTTAAATTTTAGTTAATGGATTGGGGATCGGCTTCGACTGTGTTAGGTAGATGTTGGGTATATTTTTGTTGGTGTCAGTGTTAGTGGTTTTTGCATTTAATTTCTTATTATCAGAAAGGCGTCCTTGTTTCTGATTATTTGCAGAAGATTTGCAAAAGAAAATTTTAAATAAAAGAGAAACATTTGAAAACAACAAAAATAAGATTAAATACATAAGATATGTATCAAGATAGCTAAAAATTGAAGGCAAAAAATTTAAAAATGTCATTAAAACAGAAGATAGAAGATATAAGGCCACATACAAAATAGTTAGACATCAAACAAAACTTAAAAAATAAACCAAAAAATAAGAAAATAAAAGAATAAAATTAAAATCTAAACGATTAAGACTTCTACTAAAGGTGTTAGATATTAAATTCATGATGATAATAAGAAAGGGGTAGCAATAAGGTAATACAAAAGATCGGCATGAAAATACAAGAAAAGGCTATAAACACAAATTTAAGACGCAAACTAAAATCTTAAAATTCTTTTGTATCTACTACATCATCTTCAGTTTTATACAAAAGTTTATAAAGAAGCAAAATATAGAAAAGGTTGGAAAATTAGAGACAAAGATAAAAGGTTATAAATATATGATATGTTGAAAGGAGGAAAAAGAAAATTCAAGACAAACATTTCAGCATCATAAAAATAAAATAAAATATAAAATATACGCGTGATATTTGAATTTGGTGAAGTTTAAACTACAAAATTAACCAAATCGGAATGAGGCATACGAGACTCTTCCTAGATGGACCGGTACCTGACAGCATGCTTAAGCTGTCAAGACTGAGCAGACTGAAACTAAGAAAAATCACAGAACTAGTCACTGGGAACTGTGACCTGAATAAGCACTAACATAGGATGGTAATTGAGAAAAGCCCTCTATGCCGTGGGTGTTTGGAAGAAGAGGAAACTCCCCAACACCTACTTTGTACTTGTGAAGCGTACAAAGGAGAACGCGTGGCGAAATTCGGGAAGCCTATGCTTTCTGTAGAACAGCTGTTTAGCTAAAGAGTATCCCCTGGCAGAAGCTCCTGGACTTCATAAAAGACACAGAAGTACATAGGGAGTAAAACATCTAGAGGCGCACAAAAGGATCACGGAGACCGCAGTGCAGGGACGCTAAGCGACATCACCTCATGAGAAGAAAAAAAAAGATTAAATAAAAACAAGCAGTACCGGCTTAATAAAGATGGAAGATAAAAAATACAAAATGTTAAAGATTACAGACGAACGTTTTTAAGCCTAAAAACTAATATTAAAGATTAAGGGCAAAAGATGCAAGTTCAAAAAATTGTAAATTATGTTAAGAAATAAAATCCAAAAATAACAATTGTGAAAGTTACAGATAAAAGTTTTTAGTTCAAATTCGAAAAGCTAAGATTGAAGATTAAAGAAAAAAAATATATTAGTTAAAAAATTATAGATTAAATTCGAAAGAATACGATTGTATTGATTATTAAAGATAATATTTAGAAAAAAATGGTGGATCAAACAAAGAGGAACTGTATACAAAATATGTACAATAAATAAGTGAAAAGTATACTTGGAAACACTTGATAGATGAATGTGAAAGAGTGTGTTCGGAAGGAAATTGAAATATCAAGATTGAAGACTAGAGACAAGGGATCTAGAAGATTAAAAAATGTTTATAAAATCTGAAAATAAAACTATAGGTTTGTAAAATCCATGGTAACATTAAGTTTCCCTGTCTTCAACATAGTTGCGCTAACGAGATCCGAATAGATCGAACTAGGCCCGTAGCAGTTGTTGTCAAAAACAAATAATTTTATCTTTAACATAGATGATTTGGATGATTTAAATTACTTACAAAGAAAATTAAACGAAATAGAAAGCTTAATAAAAAAAGTGCAAAAAATATTCTGAAAATTAAATTTCAATAAGGTTGGCCTTGAAATCTTTCAATTTATAAATTTATTTGTTTTTATTATATAAGAAACAATTGAATGATCGGTCATAAGTTTCAGGTTTCTACAAATGCACAATTTCATTCCATTCATCACGGTCCGCACGCAGCTGTGCAAGAGATACTTTAACAGTGATCCGAGCCATTGAGCGCAATTAACATAATTAATAGATAATATGGCTAATTGCCGCAATTGATTTATAAACCGCGCATTCCGAGCCCAGATCCGATCTGGGTTAAAGATTTCGCGCCCACGGTGCAAATCGCGCGCGACTCTTTTCAAAATATCAATATTACAATTGCAATATCTCGGTCCTCGTGGCATGTCGTCGTTTCGAAGTAGGTGCGAGATTACCTGGAAGTCGTTGGGCAGCGCGCTCATTACTATCGGGCGTACATTGTTTATCAGCTTGTTAATTGTCATTCCCGATTTAATTGCATGTCTTTATTATTGTAGTTGATCAGTGCGTAAACGTGGCATTGTTCGAGTTCACGTGTGGTTTGTTTTTCTTATGGTGGGAGCGCCTGAAGAATGCTGTGACGTTTTGGTCTAAAATTAATTCAAAAGTTAATTACGTATAGAAATCCTTTAGATTTAAACATTAAATTACTGATTTACAGGCGCAGTATTAATGAAAATAATAGTAATAATGAGAATTAATCACTTTGAGCGTTTCTGCACCGTAGTTGCACTGATGAGCCGTGATACAGCGAAACACGTGTCTGCGGATAGTCATTGTATAACAATTTCATGACGTAGTTGGAAAACAATAGCTAAGGACTGGTTTTGACCTATTCAAGTCTCTTAGGGCAGTTAAGGACACCAAAAACGGAATAATGGTGTTTAACTTACATTTAGTTTTGCTTTTTATTGCTTTCTGGTTTATTAAGAAATTATGAAAGATTTAACATAACAAGCAGAATTTTAATTTAAGGTGCTAAATATAATATTTATTATATAAAAAACACATTTATGTTTTTATATTTATGCGAATTGTGTATGAGCATTCAATATCATTTCCCTTTGTTGATCAGCTTCGATTAATTACCCACCTGCTCTCTGGTGGAGACAGAGGTGTGTCGCGCGAAAAAGAAATTTAGTTTCTTATTTACACGGACGTGCATTAATTACACTTCGAAAATTGCATTAATTACTCTGCGGCGATCAGAGCGAGAAAAAGGAACGAGGAACGAGCGAGCAAAAGACGGGTCGTTTAGTTTTACGGATGATTAAATTCGTACCTGGCGAGGATATTGCTCACCAGACCACAGTTCCAATTTCGGACTTCAATTATTATTATTGGAACGGTCATTCGTTACCTTCGACACGATTTTCAACAAATTGTGTAGTTCATATGATAACATTGTATGAAACAACTTATCCTAATTATCGTATTATTAATAAGAGATAAATCCTAAAATCTTGAATACAAATAATATCAATGTTTTTGATTGTAATTTTCAGCAAAAAACACCAGTTTTCATAAAAGATATTTATAAAATTAGCACTAAACATAGGTTACCAACGGAAATTCCATAATCAAATATTCATTTTGGAAATCGTCTTCACAATACGCCGAATAAAACCGCAATTAACATTTCTAACTAGGTTACCAGGAAAAATTGGGAATGATTTTTTCGGTAGCCACCACTAATTTCGCTAATCGTCCGAAATTATTCGATTCGCAGAAATCATAATAAAGGCAGGCGCCTGGTCTATACTTAAAAACCCTCCAGAGACACAACAATTTCTTTCTTCGTTTCCTCTGCATTGTCTAACAGCGGGAGAATCTATAATTGCGGATGCTTTTTCGGTGTAATAACAGTAGCCATAATAATATCAGTAGCTAGATTATAGCATAGATGTCCTCGGGGCATTCACGCAGACGATGGAATTTTTGGGGCAAATAATCCGGATCGAATCGACTGGTAATTATCTCTTGGACCAGCCGAAGACGGCCAAGTCATCTTGCGATCATCATTTTAACAAATTTAATTACATTCCTTATTAATAGAACGCACGTTGGGAAATATGGAAGAGACGAGACAGATGTTGACTAATGTTGTTTTCTACCTTAAATTCACCATAAAAAAGGATTATTTTGAAATTTCTTAGAATATATTAATTACAATTCTAAGCAAATTTATAAATGAGTGTAATTATATATTACAACCGCTTTAAATGCTGTGAATATTTGTATAATTATTACACTTTCTATAGAAAAATAAGATACTTTTTAATGTTTTTACCAACTATTTACCACCACTTAGTAAAACATTTCGTCAATTATTTAATTAATAATTTGGCGATTAGCAATAATAAAAAAAACAAAGCAAGTTTTTCACATATATGTGTAAGTAAGAAATTTTGATGGAATTATAAAGGAATCGAGGTGAATAAAATAATAATATAATAATAATTAATTACATTCCTTATTAATAGAACGCACGTTGGGAAATATGGAAGAGACGAGACAGATGTTGACTAATGTTGTTTTCTACCTTAAATTCACCATAAAAAAGGATTATTTTGAAATTTCTTAGAATATATTAATTACAATTCTAAGCAAATTTATAAATGAGTGTAATTATATATTACAACCGCTTTAAATGCTGTGAATATTTGTATAATTATTACACTTTCTATAGAAAAATAAGATACTTTTTAATGTTTTTACCAACTATTTACCACCACTTAGTAAAACATTTCGTCAATTATTTAATTAATAATTTGGCGATTAGCAATAATAAAAAAAACAAAGCAAGTTTTTCACATATATGTGTAAGTAAGAAATTTTGATGGAATTATAAAGGAATCGAGGTGAATAAAATAATAATATAATAATAAATAAATAAAATAAAGGCAAAAAGTGACTAGGGCTGAGAAGATAATAAGCATGACAGGAGAAGGGCAGGTTCTAACTGGTCACGAGAGGTTGTAAATCTTTTACACATGATAATATGTAAGAGTATGAATATGGTAAAACCAGCTGTTTGGTTATTCAACAATTAAATTGTCGTCAGCGTCCAAATTAGAGATACTGTTCTTATTGCAAATAAAATCATTAAAACTTTAACTCCAAAGAATGTTGACTGGAAAACCGCTGTTATCTGAAGTTTACAATAATGATGAAATAATGTTGAATCATAAGAATAATTGCGATAATTCATGATAAACACTGAACTACAACACTTACTATGTAAACTTTTTTAGTGTTGGAAACATAGTGAAGGTTAAATGTCACGAACTGTTTGGTGTGTAGATAATTATTTCGAGCAATGCTATTTTTGATCATCACTAATGCTTGATACATTGATATTATTAATCATTTCTTCGCTAGTTGAGCTTAAACGCGTTCCAATTAAGAAAACTTACTATTCATGTCAAGTAGCCTTTCGTTTGAGACCACTAAGTGGACATCGGGTGTGTAGAATCATTAAGTTTAAAGGTATATTTCATAACGAATTTTTCTTATTATGCAAGATAACTGCCCAGTATATTACGACTTTACTGGCGATGCACTCAGTGATTTAGATACAATCTTCTCACCTTCTAACTACTAGATCTGGCTTCTAAAGTTGGACACCTAATGTGGGCGTATCAGCTTTGTTGGTTGTGGTTTAAACCTAGTGAACTTTCCGGACTTTTATTATTTTTCGAGCTAGTTCTATCGACGTGAAGGGTATGATAATTACTGATTGGCCTCGCAGCTCATTGAACTTATAAGATGAGAACAAAATTCTTTCCTTTACGCTAGAAAAATGAAAAAGCTGAATTTGAATTTCTAGTAATGTTGAGACGAATTTTTCTACCTTTATGAGAAGAGTTATGCCAGAAAATTTAATATTCATTTCTGAAAACTTATATTAAGAGAACAATTATATTGTTTATAATGATAATACATATATTAAGCATATTAAGATAAGTAAAAAAATATACAATCTTTTTTACACACCTTCAAATCACGATATGTTTCTGTTCAATCGCGAAATCGTAAACCTCACGAGTATCAAAGGGGTAGTCATCAATAAAAGGTATTTCACGGTATCGTAACAATTATTACAGCTGATTAATCAATAAATTCCAACATTTTTTTCCAATTCTCGTTTAGATAATTTATTGCTGGTAATTGAATAGCGCCGCGGCCACAACAAACAAAAACCTGACAAATTGCACAACGAATTAATAATTCCAGAGTTGGGAGTTAATTTATGGACCGAAACTTTTACATTCACTTCACCTGGCTTCACCCACAAATAATAAAACGTGCACGCAGATAAGAACGAAACGTCGGAGCGGAAAAAAATATATATATTGAAGTAATTTATTACGTGTGAAGAAATGATGAAAGTGAGAACGATTCGTGTGAATGAAACATAAAAAAAAGTATGTAGAAATATATAGTGTTGACCTTAATATTAATGATTCAAAAAATAATCACAATCGCACGTTGTCTTTTATTTGTGTGAATAATTCGCAGGGGAATCTTTAGAAATAGCGGATTGTAACGTTAGGTAATACGTAGTTATACAAACACAAAGGTGTTTGATTTGTTTATGTTGCACTAGTGTTTATATTAGTGTTGTATGCGTGTATTCAAGATAAACATAATTACTACTTAAGGAAGTATTATTTAATACATCAATGGGTAATTGCGTAAAAACAACGTATCAAAATTTTTAAATTTTGTCTTGATTTATGTTTAAGTATTTATACAAATATTAATTAATTTTGTGTTTCAAACTATAATCTAAATATATACTGGTAAAATAACGTTTTTAAGTGTCAAATCCTTACATGCCATAACATTTTAGACCATATTTTCATTAGTATTAATTGTTTTGATTATATTTAGATTGGTGCGAATACATTCCCTTGGGGAACACCTGATGTAAAGTCACTATTTAGAAAATTTACGTACGTATTTCTTTTAAAATTTTCATAGATTTTACGTACATATATAGGTAGGTACATAGGAATATATACGTACGTACAAGCTGTATAGTAAATGAGGTAGTTAATTAGTTCTCGGACCGTGTAGAGCATATATACCTTCCCAGTCTGAGCGTATTTGTAATTAATGGTTGCCTTTGTTTTGATTATACCTCGGACTCGGCTCTCTACAATATTGCTGATCAGCTTTTGATTGGTTTCTGCTGTCGCTCTCTCGCTTCGCAGCGGTCGCAAGCTCGGGCACGACGGAGACGGGCAGCATTTTCGAAACGACGACGCCCTATATAAAAACTAATGAACGGATCTCCGTGGCCTCTCCCCTTTTTAATTTTATTATATATTTAAGTTCGGTGCGTTCGATTTTTTTCTTCTATCTTCGGCGCACCACCATTCCTGGTCGTATTAATAATATTTCCATATCCGGCAGATAGTAAAAAATGCAGGTGAAGTGTGATTTCACTACCATTGTAAATAACTAAATAAATAAATTTGGTTGTACTTAAAGAATTGAAAAGTTTTCATATTGAATAATTCTAAAAAAAAACTTCTTGAGATAATCATCCAATTCAAAACCAAATTAATTCAAAATTGATGTGTTTTTGATCTACAGATACCCCTTAGTAAAAACAAATTGAATAAGGTTTAAATACTAATTGAAGAAATTTGTACAATTATAGAAAAATAAATCACTTCAGATTTTTCGATTAACTAGATTAATTCTTGAGTATTGTTGAGGTTTACTTCGTGTTGCATATTTAAGTAAAAAAATAATTGGAAAACACAAAAATTAACTGTTGAGATACTCACATAATATTCTTCTTCTTATTTTTCTTTTTCTAAGGCGTTTGCCTTATACTCTCTGTGCTAAAGTTGCAGCTGGGATGATGAGCTCCAGCTTTCATACCATCGTATGCCCACTCATAGACCAGGAGGTTTGAAGATCTAGGGAGACCGTCTCTTGTGATCTTCGGCAATCTGCCGTCATTCATCCGCTCAACATGATCCCTCCATTGGCGACGTCTGTTTCTGGACCATCTTACTTAATCTGGGACGTCGGATGTCTTCGTTTCTTTTATGGTCTCTCAAAGTGTATCCCGCTATGGATCTTAATGTTCTCATTTCAGCTGTTCGAATGATTCTCTTTATTGTGAAGTTTTCGGCTCCTACTATTATTTTAGAACAATTTATAATTGTTTTGGGTGCATTTTTATAAAATAACTACAAATAAAATTACTGAGCTTTAAATTTGCAATGTAAAATAGTGAATTACGATATTTTTTTAAATTGCTAAATATACACAATACTGCCAGCATTTTTTGCATTATTCATAGGCTCTCTGGAAATTTTTGCGAGCAAAACTGTTAAGGGACCTCGTCGAGGATGTTTGGACTGCTGGAATTATATCGAACTTGTTACCAAAGTTCTAATGGATGAACAGAAGGCACGGTGCCTGGCTTTTTGTGAAGAAATGCATCAACGTTTGGAAAACCAACTCAATTTTTAGAAGTAAACTAATAGTGGCACCTAGCTCTACCTACGGTCGTGAAATGAAACGTCAAAGTAAAGAGTCCTTCGTATCTCCAAATCTCAAGAAAGCTCGCATAAATAAGTTAGGCATGCAACGCGGGCTTATTATTTCTTTCGATTCTAATGGATTAATCCATAAAGAATTTGTTTTTCCGGCAAGAGTATCACAAGTCACTTTTACGATGGAGTGCTCCACAATTTTAAGAATCCTTCCCGTCTTTCTAGATATGAAAGACGATTAGATTTTTTACCACGACGATTTACCCTTTCATACGTCACAAGGTAATAAAGACCAGAATAGAAAGCAATTGGATACGATTATAGCAGTTTTGGCAGCTTCAACAAGGTCCCTTAATAAATTTATTATCAGTATTTTCAGAGCATTATTGAAACTTTATGAACACACCCTGTAATGTACTTGTGCATTTATCTAAATCAATTTAGGTTTAATTTTAACTAAAATGTCTTACATAAAAATAAAATTTACTTCAAACTTAAATCGGAGATACCAAATTGTGAAATGGAATTTAAAAAAACTATATTTACCTAATTTATATAATATAATGCTAGTATATTATTTTTATAACTCAGGAACAGATACATTTTCTACAAGTATCTATTTAAGCTCAATTTATACAACGATTATTTAAAATAATATTTAGCCATTTTAACCGCCATCGCAATTCCCCTATATTGTATAATAATATGAAACACTTGTTACAACTTAATTATAAGCAGATTTTCCACAAGGATCTATTTTAGCTCAATTTATACACCGATTGGTTATAAAAACATTTATTCGACCATTATAACCACAATCACCATTTCTTTATATTGTGTAATATACATTTCATATCGAGCGATGGTAATAGTGGTGGTTGCGGGGGGGTTAGGGAGCGACCGTCATTATGAGCAATTTGACCGAAATCGATTCGTGGTGGGTATGCAAAAACCGTCGCCACTGCGCAAAATTTTCGATTAATTTTTGCCTGGCGTAATTAGAGGGTAACGGTCGAACGTGCGTTTTTTTTCTGTTTCGCGAAGGGGCATTAAACGGGTGATGCCGTCGTTACGTGAATTTGAATAAATAAATTTCCATTACCACGGGAGGATAATGGCGGGCGCGTTTAATAGATTTAAAGCGATTTTGTTTTATAATCGACCGTTCGAAATGTCATCGTCTTGTTTATCGCGATTGTTTCACCACGCTTTTAATAGTTATTACAGAGGGTGATTTTCGTAACTACCAGAAATGGATCATTTTAAAGTAAATGTTTAATTTTTTTGTCGTTAACATAATATTTTAGGCAATCTGTTCTGATCTTTACATCACTGTACTTTGCTCAAGTGATAAATAAGGATAAAATTTGATATTAGTGAAAATTTATCTCAAGCACAATGCCGGTTGATGACTCTTAAGATGCAATTTTAATACTACTTAAGTTAATGTCACATTCCATATATTTGGAGAATTACTAGAAATATATCATTAAAGCTCATTCTTTATTATGTGGAGTGGTGAATATAAGAAGTTTTTTGAATCAAAAGTCAAAACACATTTTCGAAAATGTATTTCACTACAAAGTTGGTTAACATTTTTTGCAAATGCTGTATTATATATACTTTCATTGTCTTAATTAAGTTTTATAAATATTATAACAACTCATTTTGGTTATTATCTAATAATAATTGGATAATATATATACAGTCGACTCTCTATATAGTGAAAGACAAAAATGTTGACCGAAATTTCACTATATAGAGTTTTTCACTATATAAAGAGAAACAAAATTTCCAAAATTATGACATAAAAAAAGATTATTAAACATTTAAAAGTTTAAATACATAGCATGTACATAATGTACATACTGTACACATTACATATGTATGTACAGAGCTAAATAATACATAAAAAGAATACATAATACAAAATCTGTTAATACATACATACATATGTACATTTAAAATTTGTGTAGTCTCAATAAATTGCTAAACAACATACATATTATGTACTAGGAAAAATAATCAGCTATTTTTTGAACCTGTTAGCGAATTAATCTAGGCATCGACTACATATAAAATGGGTTTCCCCGGGATGCTTTGAAATGGGTCCTACCCCGTGTTTCTCACTGAAATCTATTGTACTTGATTTACATTTTGCTTGTTAGGCGTTAAGAACCTTTTTAAAACAGTGAGTCATAAAAATCAGTTCGTGCTAATGTTAGGTAGAAATGGGAAACCCAAAGTGGCCAAAATCTCAATAAATGCATAAAAATTTATACATGAAATTCCGGTAAAAATTTTATTATATAGAGTGTTCCTATTTTACAGATTCACTATATGCAGTGCGTTTTACATGAAATTTCATTAAAATATTTTGGGGTTTGAAAAAATTTCACTATAAAGAGTTTTTCACTATATAGAGTTTCACTATAGACAGAGTCGACTGTATATATATATATATATATATATATATATATATATTATCAAAAATGCCAATTACCTTTCGATGTAGGATATGTATTTCGATAATAACATAGAAAATTTGGAAATCAAGTTTGCAGTATTACTAGAAAAAAACGGTAAAATTTTTAAAAGGATTTAATACTCTCAAAACTATCTTTTTATAATAATCATTAGTCTTTATTATTGTGTGTAATAATTACAATACGTATTCCGAACACTATTTTTCTACAGGAAATAAAGAATACAATTTAAGATTTAACCTAACGTTTAGATATTCTTTAAGATTTAGGTTGAAGAAACGTATAAACAAAAGCATCGGCACAACTGAAGATTGATAAATGATGATTCAGTTGTTTGCAGTAGCGTGAAAAGGATTACTCGGCAGAATGCAGCGGAGGAGCGCGAGAGAAAAAATGATGATTCGTACGATTCCGAATCACGTTTAAGTTGATGAAAGTTGTGCCTTGATATTTTTTCATCACAAAACACCGATCTATTATTATTAACGTCGACTTGCGGTCTCGTTCCGAACATCTTGGTTTTTTTTCCTCCTCAGCGTCCTTCATAATCCTGCCGATTACACCTTCCAAGAATAATTCCGGAAGCAAAATTGTATTAATAAATTCCATTCAAAAAAGTACATTGTAAATATGATATGTTTTGGAAGTGGCAGATACGAAAAATATTAATGATACTTACCTTTTTTAGTTAAGCCCTATTGATATAAAATAAGTTCACAATCAGAAATATTTGTATTTCAGCAAAAAATAAAATATGATATTATAGCAACTCATTTTGGTTACTATATAATAATAATAGGTGGATAATAACGTAGAAAATTCGGATATCAAGGTTTGTAGTACAAGAAAAAAAAAACAGTAAACTTCCTGTAAGTGTTTTGATACTCTAAAAACTATCTTTTTATAATATTGATGTTTTTGTAGTTTTTATACGTCAGACATCTGAAATATTTTGCCTTGGTGGTTATTTTATTTTTTATTGTCAGTGTGTTTTTTAAAATTGATTTTTGTATCTATGGTTATGCCAAGGTATTCTAGGGAAGCTGAGGGGGGATAATAATTTGGAAAATTGAGATATTGTAAGGGGAATTGTTGGTGCAATGGTATGGACTTAGGAGCTGTGATTTGTGGGAATTAATTTTAATGCGCCATTTTGAAAACCAATGCTGAAGGGAGTCAATAAGCTCTTGGAGGAATTGAAATACTTTTGGTAACGTGGGGGCATGGGTAATTAGGGCAGTATCATCTGCAAATTGCAGGAGATATTTGGAAAGATTGAAGTAGAGGGGATTAGGATTATAGATGTCGAAAGAGTAGAGCCTTGAGGAAGTCCTTGTTCGGATGTAAAAGAAGAGAAAGAGTTGTGAAACTGTTTGATTATAAAAATCATGCGAGGAGGGATATTTAGGAGGTGATACTTGTACAATAAGCCTTTATATTGGATTTTCCATTTCTTAGTAAATGCTAATTTACGTTTGGTCTACCTCCTGTATTATTGCAAAAAAGAAAAAATAATAAGTTACTGTCAACAGGTGTATAATATTAGCACCTGTTCGTGTTTAATATTATTAACTGTACATAAACATCACAACTAATTTAATCGATTAAACACTGTATTGATTATATTTAATAAAGAGCTTATCAAGTATTACCAATACCAATAAGCGCAGACACTAATTTACAATTATCCACCGGTAAAGCTGACAAATATAGACAAATTTACACGACAATGTCCGCAATAACAACGTCCCGTGATTCTTAACACCACTAAATATCATACTTTAATGGCGTTAAGTTGGCTGCGCTTATTTTCTAGCTAGTACACTACACTACATCGGCGCATAACGTACTTAATATAAGACGCTGCGGCTTTCCGAGTCGGTGGATTTGCGTAGGTGACATTGTTTGCAGAATACACCGACTAATATGCATATTACGAACACTGATAAATTTTCGATTCGATTGTAAATTGTTGAATTTTATCATTCGCACAGTAATACTGTTAAATATTAACGTAAATACAATTTGTAATTTACAAACTTAAATATCCCGCCAAAAAAAAACAAAGAATTATCATTAATAATTTATTATAGGCTATAAAAATTTGCATTCACTACAAACTCTAGTGTTTTTTTTGTATATCTTTTGGTTGTTGCTGATTGCTCAACAGCTGCTACTTTCAAGTGCCAGTGATTTTGAGTGAAAAAAACACGTGACCCAGTTCGGATGATGGATGGCGCAGATACACGCGATCCGGCCTCAGATTCGCGCACTCTGATAGAAATAGAAACCAATTAATCGATTTCGTTATTGACAAATCAGTGCAGATAAGCGATCTATCAAACGGTATGCGGAAGATGTAAGCCTATGCCAGCGTACAAAGAGAAATTCGCGTTTCACTTGCGCCGAGTTTTATCTTTTATTTATTTTTTTCGGTTTTTCCTCATAAAAAATACACATGTGTGTATGTGTGAGTGTGAGTGTGGAGTTTTCGAAGTGAAAATGAAAGGTAATTAAATGTTTCTAGGTTAATGCACGGGCGCTGTATTGAGCGACACAATGAGTTATAAAATTTCTGTTAGTAAGTGAAAACTAAAAAAATTAAATGTGAGATGTTTTAATTATAAAAATTCAGTCAGTAAAAGGTGTGATTAAATTCCTTGTGGTATAATGAAGTGCAAAGTTGATTAGAGAAAGTATTCTTTGATTACTGAACTGGTTAGAACAATAAAAACCTTGATTTCCAATACGAATCAAACGTGTTTTGTTAATAATAAAATATATTAAAGTCCTTTACATTGTAGAAAATTAACAAATAATTAGAAAAAAAATTTACAAAATATTTTCGTATTTTACTAATTATTGTGTTTTATTAAGTTTATAAGAGTCATTATTCTATATATTTTCTGTAGTAATCTTTTACGTTCTTAATAAGAATTTTATCGTTCATTTATTAAATAAAAATTAGAATCTTATTAATAAATTGCACACTTTATGAAATACCATAGAACAATTACCAATAATTTTTAATGGAAACAAAATGTCTTCAAGTCTCCCTAAATTTTAAAATAAAATGAAGTAATATTAATATTTAATAGAATGATTAATTAAAATATTGGACAGAAACTTGAGGGCTGAAAATCATACACAAACTAAATAAGTTTTTAATTATTTTTCGAAATTATTATTTATTCCTAGTCGCAGCGACACGAGTAACAAACGGCAATCTCCGGCGTTAATTACGACAGTAATAAAATTATAATTAAGAGATGTTTTATGCGCGGAGATTAAGCATTCGACAGCTAACGACGACAATGTATTAAAAGCGCCTAGATGATTTTTTTTATTAACGGTTGCGTAATTAATATGGAATCTTTTCAGGCAACCACCGCGAGTGTCTTCCTGTCTGTACTGATTACGCGCTCGCTAATTGCGATTTTCATTTTTTTCACCGGTAGTCTAGATAGTCGTGCAGTTTATCTATTGAGCCAGAACAGAAAGGGGGAAATTAATTAATCAGCACCTTAGAGATTACCTTTTAAAGTTTCAATTCATTAACGGCAATAACAAATTAATCAAGCTTAGAAAAACATGAATAGAGAGAGAGAAAGCGATGAAAAGGTAAAGTAGATGGAGAGAGCGAAATAGATTCCAAAAGAAAGACATATAGTGAAAGCTGAAGTAAAGAAACAAATTGATAATGAGATATAAAATAGTATAATATCATACTGTGGGAAGTATTTCTGATTGTAAGTTAAGGAGAAAAGGATATGATGAATGTAAGCGAAGAAGTAGATATATATATATATATATATATATATATAGAGTAAATAAGACAGCGAAGGCGAATAATGGAAAAGTAAGAAAAAATATAGATAAGTGATACAATGCTAGATAGCAAAGGTTAATAAGTTAAAATACAAACCAAGATAGAAGTGAGAGATTAATTAGTGGGTAAGGAGAAAGCCATAAATAAAATAAAACCATTAAAACTAAAAAGGTTAAAAATTAAATGATAAACAAAGAAAGAATTAGTCAAAGAGACAAAGAAAGCAAGTAAGGAAAATCAATAAACATACAAACTTAGAGTAAAGAGAGGAAGAAAAAGTGAGATAGTTTATAAACGGTTAATGAAACAAGAATATAAATAAAATTATGATAATATAGTAGGTAAGGAGTATAAAAGTATGAGAAATATTATATACAATATAGCAGGTTTCGAGAGAATATGAACGTGTTAGAGGAAGAGAATTATAACGCAAAAATACGAAAAGGAACATCAAACAAACAAAGGAAGAACATAAGACAAAAAAGAGATCAGAAATGAAAGAAACAGATTCGGAGAGAGAAGAAAAGAGAGTGCGATAAATAGGGACAGAGTAAATAAATAATAAAAGCAATCAATAATAGAAAAACCACAGAAAAAATAATAGATAATAGAGTATATAAAAGGTATGAGTATGAACGTATAAGAAGAGCAGATCAACAGAGCAAAAAAGTGAACAAGGAGGAAGGAAGAATAAAAGAGGGATCAAGAAAAGAAAGCAAATAAGACTAGTAAAATAAATCAATAATGACGCAAAAAACAAAACAAAAACAATACAGTAGGTAAACAGAGAGTATAAACATATGAGGGAGAGATCAATAGAAAAATAGAATATAGCATACAAGAAAAAACAAAAGAGGAGAAACAGAAAGTGGCCAGAAAAGAATGATAAACAAGTTGGAATGGGTATGAATAACATAAAGCAAAACAAGGTATAAGAGATAAGAGATAAACTTGAAAAGAAGTAAAGACATGTTTAGAAAAATAGAGGTGCGAAGAGATAGAAGTAAGAATAGAATTAAACCTAAACTCATAAATTCACTATTATTTATTTATTTATTTATTTATTTATGATGCTTTGGATTACCTGTAAACAAAATACATTAATAAACATATATATATATATATATATAAAATACACTAAATTTTGAGCACAGAAATCACAGGCGGACTTAATTTTTCAGAATGTTCTTCCAGTCAAACTCTGATGGAATGTTTCATTTATTCCAGAATTTCTTCGAATTCTTTCTACAACTGTAGATATTTATTTTAATTTATAATTCATTAATTGAACATTTTGCTTAAAATTTGTAAATCGTTTATGCCAACATGCAATATAATTCTTAAACTAATCCTCTTTCTTTATGAACTGCTACTAACTGCTTATTGGCCCATAATTAACTTCTTTAGCATATTCGTTGTTCTTTCTTCTTTTGTTCAGTTTTCTCTTTTCTTGTGCTATCGTATATGTCACCGTCTGTTTATCCGCATGTTCGACTTCTTCCTCGTTCTTCTCAAATACAGAAAGACAGCAAATAAAGAAATTAAAGAGATAATAATGGAGATCACGAATGATGAAAAAACAAAGTGATAATGGGAGAAATAAAAGAAAACAATAGAAACACAGTGTGAATTAGAGGCAAGTTAGACAAAGAAAGAATGTATATCTACAAGAGGAAGAAAAAAATGTAAGAGCGAGAGAACAATAAAAAATCAATAGTGTGTACAAACAGTGAATACAAGAGACAACAACAAAAAAGAAGATAATAATAGGAAATTGGAGAGGAGGGGAGATAAAAAATACCAAATATTGATAAATATGCAATAAAGCAAAGTGGCATAATGGTTATTTATATTATTTGAAAATAATCATATGAATAATATATTAGAAACAATAAAAATGTGTTTGAAAAATTAAAAACCATAGATATATAGGACATACCAGAATGAACGATTGGAACGCATATTGGTAAACTATTTGGCTGGACAGAGCAGTCAATATTTTCTCAGTAGGCGTCGTTGGAGGGAGAAGAATTTGAGTATAGATCTGATGCATGGTTTGTATGTGCCGAGTTGAATGTTGGAAGTATGGTCGGGTAGTCTAGAGTTTAGCGCGGCAATGAGGCAATTCCTCGAAATGACTTTTTGCCTATAGATTTTGTGGTGTACGAGGGACTGAGAGTTTTTGTGAGAGATAAAGGTAGAAGGGTTTCTGTGTAAAGGCCCAAAGGCATACTAGAGGATTTTGGGGAGAGGAATTTTTGGGGGACATCAAAAAGGAAGGTGAGAGGAGAAGAAGACTGAGTGGGAACGATTTTTAAGAATTAATCGGATCATTGGAATTGGAGTGTTCATGTGGTGGAGTTTTAGAATTAATCCTTCATGCCAAACAGCATCAAAGGCTTTCTGGATATCAAAGAAGATAGCAGCAGTCGCTTGGTCAGTATTAGCAGAGTTTACCGCAGAGGAGCTTATGGCAAATATTGCGTCATGGATACAGCAAGCATGGCGGATTGATGATCGGTGATATTATTTTCAGCGGAGTCGAGGAGTAGAGAGAGGATTATTCGTTCGAGGAGTTTTCTTATGGTATTGAGCAGTGAAATAGTACGGTATGGATACTTGCTCTTTTGGGGATTATTAAGACCTTGGCAGCCCTGTATAGCCAGGGGAAGTGTCCAAGGTATGAGATTAGGTTGACTGAAAGTTGTTTTAGGATACAATAAGGGATATTGTCAGGGCCAGGTGCCTTGTGTATTTGATTAGGGATATAATGCGTTCGGGTGTGATGTCGTCATTGTCAAAGAGAATTTTATCAGGAGAAGAATTTGGGTTAGATTGCAGAGGTGGAGTGGATTTTAGTTAGGTGATAGGCAAAGCACTTAGCAATGCCTGAAAGGTTGGTGGTGGTAAGGAGTGCAATAGTACAAAATAGTAAGCAAAGAAACTGTTTAAATAGAGAACAATTGAAAATAGAGTAAATTAATAATAATAATAAGTAATAGTGTGAGAATCAAAGATAAATCAAATATTTTCTTAATGGAGAAGAATGAAAAAAAGTGCGACCGATAGTGATATGCCGTTTTTATCAATATAAATTAAATTATACATAATTTTTACATGTTAACAAATTATAAGTCGTTATGTAATTTTTTGCTAATTTTTCTTAGTTACATTTTTAAATACAATCAATTTTTTTAATAAAAAGTTGCTAGTTTGTGAAAAAATTGATTGAGGACAGTAAGCTTATAATTGAAAAAACGAAAAGTATTTTTTCAAAATGATTTTTCTTTAATTTATTAATAGTAAATATGACAATGGAAAATTATTTTATATGAAATCTTTGAAAACAGTCAGGTATACACAGTGTTGTATCGCATATTCTACAAAATGTTCTGGGTTTCTGGTACAAGTGTGGTACTGACATCTTCACTGCTGACTGCGTTTTCCAGGAAGATGCCCTTTGTTCTCAAATCTGACGTCATCTAATACATGTTTACGTGTAGATTCCAGACTCAGCGGTCTCCCCTTTCTTACTCAGGTTCCATGGCTCAATTTCAAATTAGGGACAGCAACTTGCCGACGAAACTCTTTGATTGATATAGTATTATTTCCATTAACCATGTTATATATCACACAACCATTTACAATTGCCATATCAATAATTCGAGTGAAAAGCCATCAATACCACTTATTCCACGAATTACAATACTATGCTTTTCTAAGAGCCAGTCGTGATATGATCTACGCAGCCCATATGTTTATTATAATTGACGATAAGATGACTTGATTGGGCAATTACCTGTGCGATTGTCCCTGATAGTACCAGAAGCATGTATACCTTTACTTTTAAATTTCATAAGCAGGTCATAACTTTTAAAAAATGTCAAAAAAGACTTCATGAGATTTAGGATTAGAGAGGATTAACAACATATCGTGAACTACTCGACTACCCAATGGTTCAGTAGCTTTTTTCGAACTATTTTTTCCAGTGTAAAGGGAAAATTTGGAACAATAACCGTTAGATCCACAGTTTACTCAAAGTTTGTATCCAAACCGTATAAGCGTGTCTTTAATAAACTGCTTTATTGGGTAATGACTATAATCACACAATCACTTTACAGACAGGACAGATACTTGTGAAAAACGCCCCACTGTTGGAAATTTCTGTTCATTATTTCAATCAAGGGTTTGATTTTAAACGATCTATCAGACTTGTCTTTAGCATGCACGTTATTTGCCAAATGATTAAACGATTTTATTTCCTCTATTTTGTCTAAAAGTACACCAAATCTTATTTATTGGACTAATAGTCTTTTTCACTAGGAAGAGTATGATAGCCACTAAATATAAGAAAACCTATAAAAATTTTCAATCCGTCTTTAGTGATGGGAATTCGTGGTTATTTTTTTTTTGTTCGTGGGCCTAACTCTCAGTTTCTTCAATGATCAAATCGTTGACTTCGTCATTGAAAAAACTTTCAAATATTGTTAAAGGAGATGCTCCAGCGAGTTTAATTTTCATTTCTGCACATATGAACTCAACACCTTTGCCAACATCGATATCTTTGTAGACCGATATATTTTTTGTCCAACTAGCGCATTTTTGGCGTTTCATGGAAACTAATGTTGACAAAGGCATATCATCCTCGTCATCGAGAATAGCTATAGCGACTTCTCCAGGTACGTCTCGAACAGTAGGATTAGTAGATGTTTCCCCATCGTCAAACATTTCTTCGTCTGTTTCATCATCAACTTCAGGAGGTAGTAATAGAATGTCTCTATCACATTGTTGTTCTTCCATAGTTTAAAAAAAATTGTGACTCATTTAGCAATTAACAAATTAAACAATAATTTCTAACACTGAATTTACATTTCTATAATTTTTATCTTTATAGTAATATATGCAAAACACTTTTTTTAATGGATAATAATAATAAAATATCTAGCACATACACACAGCAAAATCAAAAGCATATTTTGTGAGGGCAACGTGTTTACATCTGTCAATTTTCGTTAATACGTCACGAGTGACTTTTAGTCTCAAAAATTATTCTGAATAGATTGTAATATATTTATTGTCATTGGAGCCAAAATGGCCGAAAATTGGCCCGTCCTCAATAGAGGGCACTGGGCTATAATGGATTAATTAAATAAATCATGCGTTATTTCTAATTTTTTGTAATTTTCTAGGCCTTAATAAGGAATATAATGCAATAAAAAACACTACAATTAATATTTTGGACTTATATGTTAAGTTCAAAGAGAGTCACATGAATTCAATATTGTGCACCTGAATTATCTCTGATTAATAGTAATGCCATTAAATTGAGCCTTTATGTGATATTGACTGGAACACTCTTTCTCATTTTACTGATTTGATCAAGCTTTTGAAGAATTTTATAATAATTTATATAATGCAGTTCTGCAGTACACTGCAAACTTTTAAATTACAACTGAAAAACAAATATTCACCATGGTATAATTCAGAAATTATTAAGCTTATTAAAGAAAAAAACTTAAACATAATTCTTCATCAAAGTCAACTAAATTTAATAACTTAAGGTTATTAATAAAAAGCAAAATATATATCTTCAGTTGAAAATCAAATTATGCCCAATCCTATATAGTTTTAGATATATGTCAACTCTAAAAAACAAACACATTCATATCCAGATATATGATGATAAGCATCTTGATAATTCCCATGATATAGTAAATAGCTTTCGAAAGTTCTTTCAATCTGTACATGCCTCTTCATCTAGTATTATTATGCCTGGTGATGTCAGCTATATATCTAACTTTACCTTTTCTGCTATTTCAACAGGTACAGTACTAAAAATTATTTAAAAGCTTCGAAATAATAATTCTGCTTGTGATGATAAGTTACCTACATTTCTTTTAAAGGATTGTGCAGTCCTTCTGTCGGAACCACTTGCTATGCTATTTAATTTATCAATAAATGCTTGTAACTATTCAAACAAATTGAAAATTATTTCCATTTGTCCAATAACAAAATTATCTTCCCGGTAGTAAACTTTGATAATTTTCGTCCTATTGCAATCCTAACACACACTGGGGAAAATATTTGAGAGACTCTTCTTATATCAAATTTACTACAACCATATTAAATCATACATTTTTATAAACAGCTTGGTTTTATACCCTGTCGCTCAGCAATAAGTCTATTTATAATTACTCATAATATTGCTGAAAAACTCGATTCTGCTGGGCAACTCGATGTTATCTTTACAGACTTATCAAAAGGGTTTGACTAAGTTGATCACAATATTCTTCTGCAAAAGTTGAGTGATTTTGGTTTTTGGAAATCCGCAAATTTATTAATGCATTATTATCTGAGTGAGCGTGAGTATGTCACTCTTAATAGATTCAAATTTTGTTTATATTCTTATTTATCACCAATTACAAGAATAATAACATTAAATACGATATTCATATAAGGAATAATATACTTGATAATTAAATATGTACCTCTAAAAATGTTCTATTTATTACGTTTTTCCATTTCTAATTATATGTTTTTTGTTTTGTTTCAGGTCAGTAGAATTTGATGAGTCTGAAATAAACTGCTGTAAGTAAATTTCTATATCATTAAATCTAATTAGGAAACTTTTCACGATTCTTTATCTACTTGAATTGAATATACACGGTATTTTTATTTTGTTTAGACAAGAGCACTTAATAACTACTACGTTGAGAAATATTGAATATTTATATTTGATTCAGATTATTGGTGGCCAACCATGTAATATAAGCATTGCTAAAAAATAGTTAATTTGGCCATTACGCCCTCTAATGATCGCTAAATTACAATCCTTCATATTGTAATTAATTGTATACATGATATGAAACATCACAAAATAACAAGAGCCCTCCGTATTTCAAATTTCAACACTTGCACTTTCTAAAAAAGGAACTAAAACCTATTTCGCCATTCCTTTCGAATTCGCTTCTTATAAAACCATGATTTGCAATTAACGAGGCACCGATTCTTGTTTGTTATAAAAGTGATGAGAAGACATGATCCGCAATTAGTACGGGCGGGTTTACGCAATGACAAATACATAGAAAGAGAGAGTAGAGCGGAATGAAATTGATTCCGTCGTTGGGTATTGTGGTGAGCGCGAGAGAGATGATGATCGAGTGGGGAATTTGTATTGTTCGCTTGGTTTTGCAACGGGAGGTACATTCGCTTTTGAAATTTGTATGGTTTATTGAATGATTGTATCTCTATTGGGATGACTTGTATTTTACATCGATTTTTGTGTTATGCAATGAGGTGCTTTAATGGAATGTGAATGGTTGTGATTTATTAAATGGATTTTCTACAAAAATAAAAATTATATATTGCATCAAAATTATCAAATCATAATTAATGATGGCTAATTTAGACACTAAAGATATGCATTGCTAACCAGATACGGTGATTTCTTCATTGAAATAGTATTGACTATTAAAGATTTGCGTAGTCGCATTCAATATTACACTCAAATCATCAAATCGTAACTGGAAGTGTGTAAATGTAACAAAAGTAGTTTAATTTGTTGGATAGACTGGCAGTAATTAGACAGTCGTTAATTGAATTCATTAGATTTTACGTTTCCTGCTCCTTTATCTTTTTTATGAGGCATTAAACTTAATTGTAATTGTAACTGCTCAGAATTCCAATTTAAATACCTTCCTAACAAAAAACATAATGAATAAAGTCTATCTTTATAATTCTGGGTCTAAAGCTGATTAAAACGTCCAAATAAAATAAGAGACGTGTGAAAAATTATTTCCAGAAAGTGGCTTCAGACGAAATAATTTCTAGACGTATTTTATATAGAATATAATGTGTACTGATTATAATATATTTTAGTATATTATAATTATAAACTAAAGAGTAATTAGGATTTAATTTTGTAGCAATAAATTAGCTCGAAAAATAGGTATTTTATTTGTTTTTATAATAAAATGATTTTAAATCTTTTAAAATATCATGTTAATAGTTGTATTAAATGATAATTATCACTTATCACACCTGTTTACATTGAATTATACAATTTTTTTAATTCTTAAATTATACAATTTTCAACTGGCAAGATGGATATAATTTGAAATCCAAACGTAACTTTTTTTCCGTAAACATCTATTTGAAATTTTCACGGGAAGAACGAAACATAAAGTGAGAGTGTGTGTGGTTGTATCGATGTACACGTAATATAATATCTGAGCAAATGCCACAAATGTAAGCTCAAAATGGTTGTATTTATGTCTTTTTATGGCTCAATCGTCTCGATGAGATTTCCTTGGCGGCGTCTAATAAGAATGGAAAGTGGCCTCATTACGGAAGAGAACGCACACATACACACAGGCAATTACTTGTTATTTTCTACGCATGCCTCGACCGTATCGAAATCGCAAAATTCTAATTTTATTGTCGAGATAAATATCGATTGATTGTGCAAGATTTACTCGATTTACTAGAAAATTAACCGTAGAAATCGGCACGATGGACAAGAAATTGAAAGAGGGAGTGGTTGCGAAATTGCAGAAATGTTAAATTCTTTAATTAAAGGTTTTAGCCTAAATACACTCATGTTACTGCATATAACATAGACACAGTTTTAAGTTTCTTTATGCCATAAAACACAATCATTCAAACTATAACATCATCACAAAACAAGAAATCTAAAAATAATTTAAAATTAAAATTACAGATCTACCAATTAAAAACAGAAAAAAATTTTTTTTGTGTAATTCTCTAGTTTAAAATATTCCTGAAATATATTTGTAATAAAAATACTCATAATTTATTAATTACAATTCATTTCTAAAAACTGCTTCATCATTTATAATACTTGCACTTAAATCATCTAGAATAAAATTAAAATTCAGACCTCC
Organism: Ontholestes murinus; assembly: GCA_963969525.1. NCBI lineage: Eukaryota > Metazoa > Arthropoda > Insecta > Coleoptera > Staphylinidae > Ontholestes > Ontholestes murinus. The sequence goes on from OZ018387.1 coordinate 64,888,015, forward strand.
ACCTTCAACGCGGCCATTATTTCAATTATTTCCAACAAGGCAAAACGCTGAAGAATTTTAATGCGTTTTCAGATAAACCGAACGATAAACGACAACCAGCGGAACGGAAGACGGCGTAACAAAAATACGAAAGGACACAGAATCCGAGTAATTGTGCATGTTTATGTAATATTCGTGCGGATATTCACTCAACAAACCACACTGTCCTCACATGCGACCATTAAAACCGCAGGATATGAAAATGACATTACTCTTGTGCCTCAGCTTCGTAATGAATCCATGAGAAAATTTCATATCTCCACCAGACATTTCTATTAGCTCTTATCGTATGGAATTACAGAAAATGTAAACTTATTTGCTGACATGTTTACAACATGCGGCTTTATCTAGTTAACAGAAAATTGAATACATATCAACTTCTGAACTTAAAGAACAGTTCAAACAACCTTAGTTTAGACGAACATTGGAAAGAACCTAATGATGGCATAGGTTAATTGTTTTATCAAGTGTATAGATTTAATAAACTTCTGGCAATTATATCAATAATAAGAGACTTTGTGATGACTAACAACTGAATTTTTGTGTGAAAAACTTGTTTGTAGATTATACGTAAATTAAATAAAGTTGTTCAGAATTAAATACAATATATTCTTCTAAATTATTTTCTGAACTTAAAAATTGTTCAAACAACCTTAGTTAAAATGAAAGATATAAATACACTAATGAGAAAAAATATTAATTATTTTATGAAGTGTTAATTTTACTAAACCTTTGCCAATTGTATGAAAACACACCTAGTAGAAACAAGATGTTTCTATATTAATGTTAATGTTCTTCTAAATGAAGAATAAAATTACGCTACTAAGATATATTTGATCACAAAAATTTAACTTTTTAACTATACTGAATTAATTAGAACATATGTTTTCTAACTACTTTAACAAACAAACATCTATATAAAGAATACAATTATAGAGTTGATGAATTAAACTTGATGATCAAAAAATCGGGTTGAAGCAGAAATTGGTATCCAATTTTTGCGCCAAGTTTAGAAATAAAGTCAACTTAATATAAATATTTTACGGTATTTATAAATATAAATAACTATACATATTTTATATAACTATGTAAATTTAAGCCTTTCGCCTTTTAATAGATGACTTTATTTGCCGTAGTAACAATAATACACTATATCACAAACATCGATAATTTTTTAACAATCCAATAAAACCATGAATGAAAGAAGAAAACACTGTAGTCATGTTAATTTAAACTTTAAAACTTTATTTAAAATAAAATAATATAATTATATATAATCAATTTTGTAAAACTACCTCTTTTTGTGGTCTTCCTGTGCGAAAATCAGCTGCTAATAATAATAATAATACATTTATTAACGGCAAACGCCTTTCTACAAAATATAACTACATAAGAAAGGTATACTATAATAAATTATATTAATTATTATTATTATTATATTTCTGCTTGAGTGCTGCAACTCCAACTACAGAATTTATCGCGTTGGATAAGTTAACTTCTTGGTCGAGTTGTATACACTTTACTCTTGTAATAGTCCACAAAAAAATCATAAACGTACAAATTTGGAGATTTAGAAAGCCGAATCTTAAAATCACACGATTTATAAACAATTATCGTCCAAATAAATTCTATTAACTACCCTGCAGTGTTTGATATTGCTCCATCTTTTTGAAAAAAAGTTTTTTGGACTAGTGTTAAACTCTTGATTTTAAATGTAATTAAAGATTGTAAAATCTATAGTTCACGTTTCGCAAAGATAGTTACTATGGTCAGTTTCAGAAAATAAGCACGGATAAAAATTCACAATATCCTAGGTGAGATAATGTTACAGTGGCCAATGAGAAATCTCAACACTAGAATTTAATAAGGCTTTTCTATAGAAACATGGCATTTAAGGATTATTCATTATGGTTTCTTAAATTGCAAGTTTTAATTACTGTAAATTAAATGTCTTTCTTCCACCACTCTTGACTTTATTGTGTTGTTAATAAAATCCCTTTTTGTGTTACCTTGTATAATAAACTACATTTAGTTATAAAAATAATGTCAACATAAAGAATCATTTCCAGAACAAACATTGATATACTTGCAGAAATGTGTATATTAAATCGGTAATTAACTAAGTTTGTATCTTACTTTCTTTTATATATAAGTAGTTTATCCATCTATATAATAATAATTAATATTGAGTGTAATAAATCTCTATGAGCATTACTGCACTAATGTTTTACATAATAATGTAAAAACTCCAGCTAACAGTTAAAACAACTACTCCCCGTACTAAAGCACCGCCAGGCATTGAATGATATAACTGTTAGCTGTCGTTACATGTCTAAAATTATATTTAGCACTATGTAACAATTTTGTGGTGTTATCGTTTCTTAACCGCGTCTCGAAAAATGTTATGTAAGACAATCTGCAGACACGTGTTTCGCTGTATCACAGCTCATCAGTGCAGCTATGTCGTAATTACGTGCGTCCTTCCAGTTGGAAGGCCGCCACGAGAATGAATCAATTCCAGTTAGAATTGAAACATTGCCGATCTTCGATTTTCTAGGCGCGTTTAAAAAACGATATCACCACGGACAAAAAAGGCCCGCTCTCGGCATTTAAATATACAAATGAAATATTAAAATATTTCGTGCAGTTGTTAATGATAATAATTAATATTGAGAGTAATAAATCTCTATGAGCATTACTGCACTAATGTTTTACATAATAATGTAAAAACTCCAGCTAACAGTTAAAACAACTACTCCCCGTACTAAAGCACCGCCAGGCATTGAATGATATAACTGTTAGCTGTCGTTACATGTCTAAAATTATATTTAGCACTATGTAACAATTTTGTGGTGTTATCGTTTCTTAACCGCGTCTCGAAAAATGTTATGTAAGACAATCTGCAGACACGTGTTTCGCTGTATCACAGCTCATCAGTGCAGCTATGTCGTAATTACGTGCGTCCTTCCAGTTGGAAGGCCGCCACGAGAATGAATCAATTCCAGTTAGAATTGAAACATTGCCGATCTTCGATTTTCGAGGCGCGGGGAGTAGTTGTTTTAACTGTTAGCTGGAGTTTTTACATTATTATGTAAAACATTAGTGCAGTAATGCTCATAGAGATTTATTACTCTCAATATTAATTATTATCATTAACAACTGCACGAAATATTTTAATATTTCATTTGTATACCATCTATATAATGTCAAATATAATAAATTGCATTTCTAAAGAAAATAAATGCAAGAAAATAAATATTTTTGCTGACATTAATTGGAAATTGTGTATCAATAATATGTTTATAATTTCCTTAGCAAACGAGATTAATTATTATAAAAGTTGATAATTATTTTAAATTCTTGTCTCAATAGTGATCTAAACAATAATTAATATAATAGATTTGAAGTAGGAAATATAAAGATAGGAAAAGAAAGATTTGATGTAAGGGAAAAGAAATGTTCATTATCTAAATCATAATTACCTAGTTTTTTACCAATTATTTTCTCAAAAGAAGTGTTTATCTACCGAAGTAATATATTTATAATAAATTGTTTGTCAAAAACCATATGGTTAAGGAATTTTTTTGTTATCCAATAAGATAATTAGAAAATTTAGTATTATTCTCCTTTCAGTATGCATACATTTTCTAAAGAAATATGCAAGAAAAAGATTGATTATCTGTTGAGGCAAGTAATTTTCTACTGGTTCTTAGGACTAGACCTAACTTTTTTTTAATCATAATCAACTAATTTGAGTTTCACTTGTTTATTAACAGACAATTTTAAAACATATATAAAATATCTAAAACTATACTAAACTTAAAGTTTAGAATAAACTGTTCATAAAAAAATTAAAAAGTAGGTAGAGGTAATTTATGCTAGAATGCGAATAAACCCATACAGTTTAGGTTCATGTAGAAGAGATTTAATCTTCAGCAAGCTTTATTTCTTACTGCGAAAATTCTTCTTAATCTTGCCTTCGTGTAACATTGTAAGATTTAAGACTAATAATACAGATTTCAAAAATATATGTCAGAACGAATATTGACGTATGAATCTAAAACATGTTAGGCCTTTACTTGAGAAATAGCCTTAAAATCAAAGATGACCAAAACTTAAAATACCTGTTGTTCGAACAAAACGCTAAATGAATTATAATATAATACTTAGAAGTAAGCGTGACGTTAATGAAAATTTTAAAACATATAACTCAGAAAAAAAATCTAAACCAACGTTTGATATTCTTTACCTGTCAGTTACCTATATTACACCCATTGCCTTAGGTTCAAGCTTAGCAGAAAAATCATGGTTTCCATTAGATAATGTTCTTTTAGTCACTTCACTACAGATGCTTTTGAAATTATGTGTATCAATTTAAGTAGGCAAAACGGTAATGATAATAATCTCATCAGTCAGTAATTGAAGCATGGCTAATTTCATATTCTTACCATTTTCTCCATCAAGTTTTCTAAGTCACTATTTCGTCCCCAAACTTAACCTTCGAAGGATTTTTTAATTGTATACGATTCAGAATAAAAGTTAATATTAAAACAAAGCAATCGACAAGCAACAATATACAAAATTTAATAGTAAATAGGAATAGGCATTCGCCGATTTATTTAATAGAAAGGTTAAAATCATTAAATCACTAAATTTTAGGTTGAGTAATATGGAGTGTTTTATTTAATTCATTATAAATAAACAAATGTATTTATCACTTTTATGATTGATTTGTTCCATTAGCATTTATTTTTAAACCCTTTATGGAACAAATATTCTGGATCGTCGCCAAAAAAAAAAAATTAGCACCATCCCTTCGGTCTGCATTAACAATGTACCACCAAAATTTTTGTGAATTTAATTCAAAAACTAATTAATTCTACTTAAATAGTTTATCTTGTGATTATGATATTATCACATTAACTGAAACGTGATTATAACGTGATGTTTTGGAGAGGGGGCTGCTTTTTGATAAATATAGGGTATTTAGATATGACAGATTATAGAAAAGGGGCGGAGTTCTAATTGCATTGTGAAGTATTTTTAAATGTAATTAAATTCATCGTAAAATTTAGAAACCATAAACTCGGTTGCTGTTCGTTTGACTACTATTATATATATTCCTTACAATATTTACCAAAATGATATTATGATATGCATTCTAAATATTTAAATAATCAAATATAGTTTTACTTTTAACTTAACCATATTATTATGACAAGATGGTAATTAACAAAAATACCAGTCTCTCTAACGACTCATAAACATTGTGGTACCTAGTAATCTCAAACAATTTTATGTTGTAACTAATGATAATAATCGTATACTCTTGTAACTGTAAGTGAGGTCCATGTTTAGAATGGTATTGATTCTAAATAATATCATGTATATGATCACACTGGTTACTATTAAATTAGTAAAGAATAAAATATTCTGTCTATAGAACTATGCAATCTTAAAGCTAAATTAACAATGTGATCCGACCAAATTCCATAATTCTTATTTATTTATTTAAAGTCCAACAGTACAAAAACCATTAACTGGACAACTTAAATAAATTAAGATTTTTTGTAAATAATAAGTTTGTTATAGCTAGGGTACAAATTGGTATAAAGTTACCTTATAAACTAGTTTACGAATTAATTAAAGTAATACATTTATTATAAGTACGTAATTACAAAAATTAAATTATATAATTAAAAGAGATAATAATACGTTGACTGACTATGCACTTTCTAGGTAACAATATCCATATTTAATATTTCAATAATATTCATTAGCTCATGTTGGGAGGTAACGTTGATATCACAATTCGAAGAGATTTTGTTAAAGTTGCGAAACATTTTGTTTATTGGTGACCTCATCAGAACGCTTGTTCGGACTAATTGGGAATAGAAAGTTAAAGTATTTCTAGTATTAACTCTTAGTACAAAGTTAAAGTATTTCTAGTATTAACTCTTAGTACAAAGTTAAAGTATTTCTAGTATTAACTCTTAGTACATAAAAGTTAAGACATTGCAGGAAGAATAGGCAATTAATTTTGTTATTGATCATCTTGAATAAAAATGTTAAAGATTAAAAATTTTTCACTAAATGTTTTCTATTGGATTAATATGAAACATGTATATAGAATATCATATGAAGTAGCAGTATTCCATCCTCGCCCGTACCAGCGAAAAGTACAAAACCCCATAGCATTGAATATTCGTGAATCCTATGCATTTTCTGATCCCATCATACTGTGCGCAGACTTTCTGCGTTCTACATGAATATTACAATTAAAATCCTGATCAAAGTATATCTTTAATAGATGTTCATCTTCCAAGTTCAGTATTCTTCCGTTGATAATGTATTATTTGTTTTTTGTTCATTCATAAATAGTCTGTTACTAAGAAACCAGTCATATGCAGTTCTTAAAGAAGTAAAAAAAAAAAAAAAACCTTTATTGGCATCCTTTACAAACATATATACATATATACATCAAATAAATCATAAATACACTGTAATACTATTCCTCTTACCTCAGTCCCCCTTTCTTCGGATTTCTTTTTCCCAACCCACTCTTATCACAATCTCTACGCCCGCCTCATCCTCTCTCATCCATTCTCCTATCCTTTTTATTCCCACTATCCATTCATCATGCACCTCCTTGCACTCTTGGCCTAGATGGCTCCATGTGTCCCTTCCATTCTCGCACAACGCACACCTACCATACCGTTCACCCATCCATACCTTCCTTCCTCTTTCGTCCGATCCACATCTAGCTCTTGCCAGAGTCACTTTCTTGGACCTTGTCCACTCGGCCTTCAATAGATACTCTGGCATCCTTCCATACACTTGCCATCTTCTATACATTGGGTTGTACCCACTTCTTACAATACTCTCTTGCCGTCCTTGCGCTTCCACTTCCAGCCATTTTTCTCTCATCCAAGCAGATACATTCACTCCCTGCTCCAGCCAATCGCAGTTCTTAAAGAAGTATTTTGCATTATATCTACAATAATTGGATCTTTGCTTGAATTACTTATCGTTGCATCATCGGCATAGAGGACTGCATTAGCTTCGTTAAGGTCCAAGTAAAGATCCTCGAGGAACACCAATATCGTTCACCCTTAATTTTGATTGATCACCTTTGTGACAGACCTGCCTGTTTTCGGTTTGAAACATATAAGGATAGTAATTGACAGCTGTCAGGATTTATATTATAAGCATATAACTTACGTTTAAAATTAAAATTTCATGTGACACGCAGTCAATTTCTTTAGAGAGATCTAAAAAGGAAGATGTAGCGTATTCGCCCTTATCAAGGTAATCGGTTATCATATCATTACAACTGTACTTAATCCCTGTCTAAATCCAAAGTGTCTATTATTTAAGATTTTATTATTTTCAAGGAATTCTATTAAATGTTTTTTTAATAGTTTTTCAAATACTTTTCAAATAAATTTTATTTGTAATGCATAAATTGATTAGTTTGCATAGTGGAGGGATAAGTATATTTTTGGTAGATTTAATCATTTCGACATTTATTCCGTATATGTCAAAACAGTTTCTGGATTTTAGATTACCGATCGCATCTCTCACTTCATTTAGCGTCACATGATGAAAATTAAAAGACACACTATCATGAGAGACATCACAACACATTAAAACGATAGGGTTAACGTTTGATTTCGGAAATGAGTTCTGAATTATAATTAGTGCATTCATAAAATACTCGTTAAAATCATTTGCAGTTTTATGGCAGTTTTCATCACCCGATTTAATTTTTTGGCTTTAGAATATTCCACAAATGCTTTGATGAATAGTTATGAGCTATCATATATTTATGGAATGATTCTATTTTGCTTTTTGTATAGCTTGTTTATATTTGATTTTATAATCAGCTCTTATTTTACGTAATTCTTGGTCATCCTTATTATGATTACAAGCCACATTCATTGCGTTTAAGTTCGATCTCATAACTTTTATGTTTTTATTATACCAATACCAATTTAGCTGTGGTTTGTTGACATTAGTTTTAAATTTTACATTTTTATTTTCAAATCCCACATGGGATGCGGTTGATATAATGTTATTAAAAATTGCGTTTTTTTCGTTTATGTTTATATCTTCATTTAAGAAGTTTTCTTTTTCTATTAAATTAAAAAAAAATAATTTCCCTTCTTCGCTAATTGCTAATTGGTCTAATTATTTTCACGTCTTCTTTAAATTGTTCTAAGGTGATGATGTTTCTACTCCTTGATGGTCTGATAGTTCAAAGTTAATTACTTGTGCAAGGGTACTTATATTTGAAAATACATTATCTAGGCAATTCGCATTTCTAGTAGACGTGGAAAATGTACTCTGAAGGCCATACGTATTTAGCAAATCAGTTAATACACACTTGGTAGGATCATCTCCATAAAATCTAACGTTAAAATCACCACGAATTAAACAATCTACTGCGGAACGATACACCACTATAGTGTTACAATTAATATCATGTGTATATGTTCCAGCAATTTCACAGTCTCTTTCAACACAATATCTTGAAAGGTTCGAATCACTGCACGTAAAAGATCCATCTGAGAGGATTATAACTCCTTGAGAAATGTGAAATTGCTGAAAAATTATTTATGTTTACACTTCAAATTTCTAAGTTGTTGAGCCAATGCTCACATAAACATATAAATGAAAATCTTTTACATTCTTCATCAAAAACATCTCAAATTATAATATTTTATTTCTTAAACACTGAATGTTTTGATGGAGTATGTTAATTGTATTTAATTTCTTCATCTGACATGGACCTGGATAGCGTTTTTCTGCTTGTTCCTTTGTATATGGAATAAAAAACGTCGAATTACTACACCTTTAGGCCATATATCTGGATTTTCAATAGTCTCCTGTTTATTAAAGGGAACGGTTATTTTAAAAGAACTGCACTCCTTAGGATGACGGGATTGAAGTTTCTAACATTATGCATCAGTTATATTTTTTTGTCTAGATAGGAGACGACAAACTTCTCATCAGTATTAGGGTCAAGATGATATTTTTTTCTACACCTCTAATTTTCTCGTCGCATGTAGATATATCGGTACCTAAAATACTTTCTTTCTTCTTAGATTTAACCTTTTTAACAACGGTTGACCATTTTTCTGGCTCCTTCTCGGTAAGAACTGATACCTCTGATGGCATATTTTGACTTATAGTCTGTTCGTTGGATCTTTCGTCGTACGTCACAAATTATTGCTTCGAGAATCGACGCAAAAACATTCAGTCTGATAAAGTAAACCAAATGCGTTAGAAAAAGAACGCACTCTAAAACTTTCGTCGTTTTTTGAAGCAATAGTTTGTGAGGTACGACGAAAGATCCAACGAACAGACTATATATTATCTAGTTCTGTAGTTTGACTAATTTTCAATGGCGAATTAATTATGGACTTCTCAATTTGTGCAGAAGTTGGGTTGCCTACATTAGCATGGACTTTTGGAATTAATTTGACGGTATTTGACGGCGTCTGTGTTTGTTTACACTGGATTTAACCTCCAAACGAAAGTTTGGATTTTCGTAAGATGTGGACAAATTGAGCTAAACGATAAATCGTTTAGGAATATCAAAAATTAAAAAAAAGGATCCTAAGTTTGACCTCTGAGGAACACATGCTGTTGATACATATGGATTTGATGACTATCCATTATAGCGGAGAAAGTTACGTCTTACTGTTAAACAACTTTCAATCAACTTAATGAAGTTTCAGGATCAATTTGATGAAAAGTTTTCTGTATGTCCATATAAATGATGTTAACCTGCCTGCCTTTGTTATCTATAACTTCGGTACCAACTTGGGAAATGAAGCCAAGATCGTGATGCTTGATTTCTTATTAACAAAACCATGTTGGTGGTATATAGTTATATGTCAGAATTAATAAGATGATTGTGCAGTAGGATATATAAAGATATTTCGAATAACCGAAAAGTTGCATAAAATTGAAATACCTCTATAACTAAGAAAATTTATCGCCTGATTTATAAATCTGAATTCTAGAATATTATTTGTATTATATATTTGTTAGGTAGCAATATTTGATTAAAGATGATAAATAGAGGTTTAACAAATACAGTTTTACAATACTTAACTATAAATGTTGGTATACCATCAGTGCCGGCGGTAAATTTGTTACTTAAATTTATAAAAGCCTTTAGGATAGTTGCCTCTGACATTGATGTTATTTCAACGTTTTCAGGTAAAGTATTCTCGACTTAGATATTTACATTATTATTTGATGCTGTATAGACACTTGAAAAATAATTTGCATATCCGTTTACGATTATTTGAGGATCATCATAGCAGATGTCTTCAAATCGCATTGAGCCCGGTATTCTAGAAGTCCCCTTTATAATTTGGGTCTAAGACCAGAACTTAGTGGGATTATCTATTAGTGCATTTTGTGCGGTGACTGTATAAACCTGATAGGCTGCACTAAATTGCATTTTAATAGACTTCTTAATGATTTAAACAGTTCCAAATAATATTTATTTATTTATTTAGTTATCTTCGATCTTCTTTCTTACATAATACATTTAAAGAAATTATTAACACAAATTATTAAAAAAACTGTACATAAAATTTTGGCCGAAACAAGCACGGGCGGAGTTCACAATTTAATATGTTCTTCCACTCAAACCCAATCAATCACCATGATGTTGTTAGTCTTCTTATATTTTTGCGCATATTTTTTTCTGTTCGTAATTTTTGCTTTATTTCACTGGTGTACCAAAAGAGATATGCTATATGGCTTTGCTGATTTTTCTTTTTATGGGAACATCTAAATCAAAAACTTCGTTCAGTTTTTTTAAAGTGTTTCACATTGCAAATCTACATCGTCTATAAATGTGAGAAATGATCAATCGGTCTTCAACGCTTTATTATCAGTAAAGTATGAAACATTTTTATGTTGTGTAGGTAGTAACACAAAATTCATATCAATTGATGGGTGCTGTGCGTCTACGTTCGATAAGGGAATACTATCGACTTCAATTTCACCGGAAATGTTACAGAAAACGAAGCCATTTATATTTATATTATTGTCGAACTGTTTTAAATCATAAAAATCTTTAAACTTCTCCAAGGCCTTTTTCGTACCGGCTGCACGCCAACCATATAAGTGGGAATGTTGAAATCACCAACAAATAAAGCAATTATTGTGTAAAAATTAGTTTGAGGAACTATAAGAAACTATAAAGTAAAATGGTACATTATTGTAACCTAACTTACAACCCACAATTTCAATGGATGATATTACATTTAGCAATGTAGAAAAATCAATTAGTGTATATGTGAAATGAGTTGTTATTGCTAAGCACTATTAGCAATAACAACTCATATAGTTGTAAGTTGTGTGACCTCTAAATTTCTGTCACATCTATGCACTATATAATTTGGTGAAAACAACTCTGAAGAAGAAATACCGAGTATCAACCAAGTTTCAGTGAAGCACAAATATCATATTCACAGTCTTAGGTGGTAACATATACCGGATCAGTTTTGTTTTTTTCACTTCTTACGATTTGATAGTACAATGATATATTAGTTTCTATCTAAAGATCCATTGTTGGACTTTACCCGTCTAAAAAAGAAGGACGATTGGTAGTTGACATAATTGTACGGACGCCGCTAATATATTTGATCTTTAAATCCACCTCTCCATTTCCTATTCTTAAAAAAATCTACTAATTATTTTCTATCAGTCAGCAGATACGGATCAGTTTTAACTTCTTAATATCTCATAATAGCAGCGATCGTATATATAGAAAAGCCAAATGATTTAACCAATACATCTCTATCTACTAGAGTAAAAGAAAATAAATGCAATGAACTATACCTATAAAAATTTGGTATCTGAAAATGAAGAATTTCTTAAGAAATAAAACTTCCATGAAGCTGTAAATATATTGTTTTAATATCTAATAATATCTAATAATATAATTTTTATATCCAACGAGATAACTAGCTATAATCTATTGTTCTTAATTAATTCGCCAGCAAAATAAGAGAAAATATTACACTCAAATTTTACTTCCGCTAATCCACAACATTTCTTCGTGTTTTCTTTGTAATAGCATCAATGCCTATTAAAATGATTCACTTGTGGTTTGATGAATATATATATTATACCAATAAAAAGGCTTGTGGCAACGTGAAAACAGTGATATCCGGTCGGAATTTTCGAAAAATCGCGGCAATTACAGTAGGGTCGAGTGTTCCGTCATTGTGGTTAACAAGGATTGGTTAGAAGAAGAAGCAGAAAAGGCGACCGAAGAGAGGAAAAGGACGGCGAGGAGAAGCAAAGAGAGCGTGTCCTGTAATTTGCTGGAGGCGCCGCCAAGCTCGGCTCGAATTAAGTCGGATGGCGGAATTATAAAAGTCGAAAAAGATTATTCGGCACTTTTTGCCGCCGGAATTTTACAATTGTCCCACGTTTTTTTCTTATGTCCCTTACCATCTCGCTCTGTGGACGGAATTACGCCTGTGAGAGATGGAAAAATGACAACTTGTAATGTTTTTCTTTTGTAGTTTAACGCGGATTCCTAAAATCCTTTACTTATTACCAGATAAACAATAAGAAACGCAATTTTATAAGAACCAGAGAATTACAATCTACAGTTTAAAATATATAAATACAAATATATATATTTTTTTAAATAATAATCATCATTACATCACAATGTTATAATAAATTATGTATGTTTTTTTCTATACATTATTGGTACAATTATATATTATTTATTTAATGCATTAGAGATGAAGATTAAATACAGTACAATACAATATAAGTTGTGGTGTTGTAGAAAAAAAAGTAAAATATAATTCAAAATAATAAGTCTTCAATATAAAATATGCTGAACTCTTAAGTAAATTTAAGAGATTAGATTATAATAATTTAAAAGATTTATTTCCATTATCCATCAATAATAAAATTCACAGTTATTCGTTATCATTCAAACCGTAACGGGGTGTGCCGGCGTATTAAAAATTTTAAGTACGCACACTTAAACCACAATCACACCTTTAAAACATTTATTATCCGAAACAAGAGTACTATCTATCCGTATCGCCTTTGTAAGAAAAAAATAATTTTTATTACACTTTAAAACTTTAATTTACGACCGCGCGCTCTGTTACGAAACGTGCTTTTCAAGACGGATTGGACGAAAAGGAAACAATTTGTAAACACCCTGTTACATAATAATTGTTACTACCATTATAGTTATTGTTATTATTATGATATTTTGTGGTCGTGATTTACGACACTGTCCGTCTGTCTGTAAATGTGTGTATGTGTCTGTGTGTGTTTTTTTTTTATTACCGTCTCGGTTTTATTGTCCGAAACAAGCGGTTCGCGGTGGGCGGGGAGCCGAGAATGAGAGGGAGATAGAAAAACGGGGAAAAAAATTAATTAAGTCGATATGCTAAGCGTCTTTGGGCGGAATTAGAAAACGTCGATTCGCCAATGGGAATCGATTTCCTGAGTATTTAATGACTTTTCTGAAGGTAATTGCCGAGGACGGTTGTCAAAATTTTATTTTTGCTTCTAGCATTGCTCTCCACTAGGAATAATATGAAATATGAAAATATTTGATGGCATTTTATTTCTTAAAGTTCAATCCAGATATTTTAAACATTCTACATATAAATATGTTATGTGCAACATATTTATTATCAGACTTTTACAAAGTACAAACTATATTTACATAAATATTTGGTTAGTATTTTAATAATGCAGATCTAGTTGATTAGGGCAGTTATACTTCGGACTTTTAAATTGTACGAATATCTATAGTCTGTTATTTGGATCTTCCGTCGTACGTCACAAACTATCGCTTCAAAAAACGACGAAAGTTTTTACAGTGCGTTGTTTTTCTAACGCATTTGGTTTACTTTATCAGACTGAATGTTTGCGCCATTTCTCGAAACGATAATTTGTGACGTACGACGGAAGATCCAACGAACAGACTATATCTGCCAATACTAAATACCATTAAGGTGCCACCTAGTGTCGAAGTTTTTTACTATGATTCCCTATTTAGGTGGATGACCAACGACAATCAATGTTAACTGTCACACTGCCACCTTAATAGTATTATCTTGCTTTACGCATACCTGTAGAGTTTAAACTCCAAAGTAAAACTCTGTTTCTCTTCTTTATTTTTAAAATGCTATAGACCTACGGCCAGTCCGGATTTAACTTAGATATAAAAGAAAGAATTAAAATTGAAAACCAATATAGAAAATATCAAACTTGGGAAGAGGTAGGAAAGAAGGTAAAGGAAGCCATCACAAAAGAAACAATACTTAACTATTGATGGTAAATGGCTACTTCAAGTTGAATATCATATTTTCATTAGGTGAAGAAAATTTCACTATTAGTCAAAATTATGGTTTTGTGAATAAAAAATGTGGGAACAGAATATGAAATAATATTTGAAAATCTTCATTCAAATTATTAAGAAATGTAATTTAATTAATATATAATAATATATGGGAAGATTTAAATTCATCGCCTAAATTATGTAGAAATGTACTTTGAGTAAATTTTGTGAGTATAAACTGAGTGGCAATTGTTCTTCTATTGTTTTCATCTTGCAACCTGTTGATATTTAATTACACAACTATTAGCAGCAGCAATCCTCATTTATTTTTTCCCTCTTGTTCGTTGTGAAATAATCCTGCGGACTTTCGTTGCTCAACGAGTTCCCATTCCTGATTCCATTCAATTAACAGCGAAGAGTGGAAAAAACTGACTGCTCAGCGTATATGCAGCGTTCATTGTGCGAACGAGCACGTAAATAAGACGCATGTGAGAGCATGCAGGTTGAAAAGTTGGGAAATTTGCATCGTTACCTGAGTTATTCAGGAAAAGAGCGTGCGGATTTCTCCTATAGCTCCGATGTGATAGATGTTGCAGATAAACGTCGGACATTTCTGGGTCTCGCAGCGCGTAATTCAGTCCCCGACTTTCCTGCAGAGATCGTGCGTTTACCATCGACTACTGTGCCGTTGCTGCTGCCGCCGCCTGCCGCTGCAGAAAAGTGCGACCCGGTGAATGTGTGCCAAGGAAAGCCGTTTTCCTATTCCTTTTCGCCCGGCTAATCTGTACGTTTATATCGTCGTCGTTTCGATATTTCAATTATTCGTTCGAAAGTTTACTGCAGCCACCTGACGTACGCATTCCTTTCATCTCCAGTACGATATTTTTCTGAGTTGGCATTATTGATTTTCAACCTATTGCGATCTTCAGATAAACATAATACACAAAGATTTTAAGTTCCTCAAAGTTTAGATTTCTGCAGTTTGAAATTTGACTGCAACTACTTCAACAATTTTTAAAATGTCAAATACAATTTTAGATTTTTTCAGTTAAAGTTTTGTTGAGTTGAGTTGTCCTGTCATCTATTGGTGTATTTAATTTCTAGAAATTTTAAAAGAAAAAAAGTTTTTTATCCAATCACCAATTAATAATTTAATATATTATTGTAAATACCTTCTTATATATCACACACTTTTTATCTTTATTCGTGACTATAGTTTCAACAGATTTTCTGACCTAATATATACCCCTCTGGTCAACGCCATCTAAATTGTTTGTAAAATTGTTTTATAAAGTTGTTTGTAAAATGAGTCACGAATAAAGATAATAAATGTGTGATATATAAAAAGGTATTTACAATCATTTATTAATAATAATGTATCACAAAGTAGAGGCCTCCACAATTACCTATTTAATTAATAATTTGGTTTGAAGTCTTAACATTAAATGTTCTAGATTTCATATTTTAAAATTATTAGTTAATTTTCTACACCCAAGTAAAGGACTTATATGTTAACTTATTTAAAAAACGATATAAATGAAAATAATCTTTATGTTTATGTTTATTAGACTTTAGCTACCATTCCAAAAGAAATACATATGAATATACAAAAATATTATTGGTAATATATATTTCCTTTATTTTTACTTGCATATATTACATACAAAGTCGCAACCTTAATCACGACTAATGACCCAACGTACTTCTTGCGACATCAACTTTTTCTTCATGTTTACAGAAGGGAAAAAACGTTCAATTAAATTAACGTCGGTCATGTAGCAAGCGGCCAAGTTACACTTCTCCTTTTTTTTCTTACGTGAGGGGAATGGTCGAAATATTTCAATATTTCACGGTGTAGTTTTTAGGGTGTCACTGTATAATTGGAAAACGGACTCTCGAAACGTAATTTCATGCTTGGCAGCACCTCACCTAATGAAAATCGTTCCCGTTTTTTCCTCCGAATTCAATAACCGAAATGGATTCCGGTCTAAAACCAAATTTTTTAACCCTTCTCTTTCTTAATTACCTCGAGTAATGTTCTGTGCAGGACAAAGACATTGGATTGGCTTGCTTAAGTAGTTTTTTCATAATTAAGTTTGTACGACTCAATTGTTAATGTTAGTTACAGGGTCGTTAAGTTAATGAAAATTTTTGTGGGTGGGTTATATCTACATACCAAATGTTTTAGTGGGATGTCTAAGATAAATGTGGTTTTGATAGATATTAAAAATGTAAAGGCAATTTCTGCTGGGGTTAATTTTTGTAATTTTTCAAATGTTAAAATTAGATTAATAAATGGTTTTAATGAGACGGTGGTAAAATATAATAATTAAAAATAAAACTGTTAATGTGATAAATGATTGAATTCCAGTAATATCTATAAATGTAAAAGGAACTTTACTGAGCTGCAAGGGTTTTTATTATGAATTATTTTAAAATTAATAAATGCTTTGCTTTCTAAGGATTATTTAAATCATCTTAGGTGGTTAAATTAAGCAATTAGAATTCAAATAATAAATATCTCTATTCACATTTTTTCTCTTTTACAATAATAGTATTTACAATTCACTAGTCCAAAAAACACAATTATCGACTGCTACTTACTAATTTCCTTCATAACATATATATAAGTTTTCAAAATGTAACAGAATCATGAAGACTTTAAAAGATACAAAATACAATGTGTTAATTGTAAAAAGAATTTAGAAGATTAATATTTTGGTAGGTTAGATGTATCTACATACTAAATATTTTAGTGGAATATTAAAAACAAATTTGGGTTTGATTGATTTTAGTAATGTAACTGATTGATGAGGCACTTAGTTAAAAATCTATGTAAAATCTTCACTTGAAGAAGCCACATTGGGGTGAATTAAATAAAAACTTTAAAATCAACCACTTATTATTAATTAGATTTAAAAATGCTATGGTTATATTTTGCATTTCTTCAAATGTCAGAATTAACTTGTTCATTTTCAGTTTGAATTTTGCCTATTTTATATATCCCAATGGTTTTAGAGTAATAGGTCAGGTTTTGTTTTATTAATTTTTAAAGCCTGAGTGTGAAATTTTTAGATTTTTTTAAATCTTTTAGTGGATTTTTTTATCCTAATTTTGAATTCTGCATTAACCCATTTCGTTTCCGCTCCTCATTTACCATTTGAAAAATATGAAAATTATTACTTTTTAATTATTAAAATTTCAAGCTACTTTCTGCTGTGATTATTTATTTACAATTATTACAATCTCCGAATGCAATATTTTATTTTTATTTTGTACTTCGCGTTAGGTTTCTTTTTAGCTTTGCTTAATTTAATCTTAAACTTTAATTTAAATTTCATGTAATATTCTAAATAGAAGATAGGTATTAGATTTCCTTACATACGTAGTTTTTTAAACCTTTCATAATTAAATTTATACATCTGAATTATTAATATTAATTACAGGGTTGTTAGGTTAATGAAAAATATTTTGGTTGGACTGTATGTATGGTATATACCCTTTGTTTTAGTGTAATATCGAAGACCAGTTTTCAATAATTTTAAAAATTTTAAGGTAATTCCTTCTGTAATACTACTAAACATCTTTATTCACAGAATAAAAATAAAATATAATACGTGTAATGTACAAAATAAAATAAATTCAAACATAATTGGTCTTCTGTTTCATGGCTATCGACCAGTGGTCTTTCGGCCCTTCTGTAATATTTTTTTTCAATTCTTCAAATATCTAAATGAACTTTTCCGTTTGAATTTTATTTCGCGCCTTTTTATTTTTGCACTTTTTATACCAAATATTTTGTGGAATATTAAAAAGTCAAATTCACTTTTTATTGATTTTTATTGTGTAAGTCAATTCCTGTTGTGTTTTCTGTAGATTTTTTTTAATTCTCTAAATCCACTTTTCCAATTTTATTTATTTATTTTTCACTTTAATAAAAAGTTTTCCACTGTGACTCCTTCTTCTACTTCAGATGACGGAATACTTAGTATTTTTGCCATACAAGCAATATTTTGGCCATTGCGGGCGTATTTGTTTCCATTTTATATGGAACTATTTTTATAACATTTGATTTTCATATTCAATTAATCATATTTTTAATTCTGTATTAAGATCGTTTACTTTGCAGTGGATTTACCAATAGTAGAATATAAAAAACAAACTATTTTTTATTAGTTGTTAAAATTTAATATTAAGTGAAGGGTAACACTTGTTTTATTATTAATATCTGTTTCCATCAAGAGTGTGGCGCAACAAGTATTAACTTTGTTAAAATTTAAAGCTAATTTATGCTGTGATTATTTATTTACAATTATTAAAATCTCTGGATGCATTTTTTTGATTTGTTTTTTGTACTAATTGTTTTAGTGGAATGTGAAATAAATAAATGGATTTTGGATTGATTTTGAAATTTAGAGGTAGTTCCTGCTGTGATTTTTTTTGTATCTCCGGATGAACTTTTCTATTTATATTTTCATTTTGAATACATTTTAATTCTGCAGACAATATTTTAATTATATTCGGGAAATTTCAAATAAAATTGAATATTGAGTTGCGCCTTTTTATTTCTGCATTTGAGATTCCAATTATTTCAGTGAAATATAAAATAAATACTTGAAAATTGAAGCTAATTCCAGCTGTTATTTTTTAACAATTGTTTAATCTATCGTACTTATGTACTCTTATACGTTTATATATCTTCATTTAAATTTTTTTATGCATTTGATTTTCTAATTAGTTTACTGCAATAAAAAATACACATTTAGCTGCTATTTAAAAGAATTGTTTTTAAACATATGAACCCAATTTCTTAATTTCTCTATGTTTATATTTAATTATTTTCAGGAAATTTTAAATAAATATTTGGATTCTATTGAAGCTAATTTTTCCTGTTATTAGTTTTTCTTAACATTTTTTATCTTCTGGTGCATTCTTACATATATATTATGACTTTTTGGGTACGGCAATTTATTTATTCAATTAATTTTCCAATTATTTTGAAAGTTTAAAAGTAATTCATGCTGTCATTTTTTTATATCTTGAATGCACTTTTCCCTTTATATCTTCATACCCAATCTTGGGCTGTGGCAGTTTGTTTCTGCAATTGATTTTTAATTATTGTAGTGAAATACGAAATACATATTTATTTTAAAAAATGTAGCCAATTCCTGCTGTTTTAATTTTTTTAACATTCTTATCAATTTAAATTTTGCATTGCAGCACTTTATTTCTGTATTTGATTTTCCACTTATCTTAATAAAATATCAACTCTCTCTTGGCATTTATTTAACCTTGCAGTTATTATTTTTTACATATTTTAGTGAAATTACTAATAAATTATTATAAACTTGAAATGAGACATTCTTGGAATATACTTTTATATTTTCATTTTAAATTTTGGTTTCAGATTTTATTTTAAAATTATTTTAAAGAAATGTCAAATAGATTGATTTTAAACTTTTAAAGCTAATTCTAGCAGTTATGGTTTTTGTTTTAAATAATAATTTATGCCTTTGAATGAGAGAGAGAGAAAGAAACATCTTTATTGAATATAGTATATAATTATAACAATAACAATAATTTTATGGTTCTTCGTCTTCTTCTTCATGGCTACCGATCGTAAGTCTTTCAGCCTGAATGCACTCATATATCTTCATTTTGAATTTTCGTTAGGAAATTTTATTTATGCATTTCCTTTTTTTAATTATTTTAGTGAAATATCAGATATATAGTTGTTTAACAATTTTTCATATCTCGGAATGCATTTTTATATTTTTATATTAAATTTTGTATTATGCTACTATATGCCTGCTGTCATTAATTTTAAACATTTACATTCACTTTATATATTATTATATTTAAATTTTCATTTTGAATTTTGCGTTGCGACATTTTATTTCATCATCTGATTTTCTAATTATTTTAGTCAAATATATTAAATAAATATTTGGCTTGGTATGATTTTGACCATTTAAAGCATCCTTCTTATATTATTTTCAAGAAATCTTTGTATCTTCGAATACAATTATTTTCCAATTATTTTAGTATAATATCAAATAAATATTTGGGTTTTTCCGAATATTATTTTTTAAATCTCCGAATGTACTTTTGGGTTTTCATTTTGAATTTTCGATTATCCTACTTTATTTCTGCATTTGATTTTCCAATTATGTTAGTTCTTCGTCTTCTTCTTCTCTTTCTTCGTGGCCATCGACCGTCTTTCAGTCTAATATCTAGTATATATTTGGTTTTGATTTCGAACTTTTGAATCCAATTCCTGCTATGATATTTTTTTTAACTATTTGAGGCACAGAATTGTTTTCATTTCGATTATTTTACATAAATTACTACTCAAAATTAAAAAAATTAAAAACATTTCAATAAGCCTTTTTTATATTGTGGGACATATCTAATCCAACCATGCAACTAATGCTTTAAACGACATTCATTAAAACACAACTTTTACCAAAATATAGTGGAACTTTGCAGACAGTACAGCACCAAGAAGAACGAATTTCTTTTTTTATATGCTGCATAGCGCACATCTTCTCTGAGCAGACGTTTGGTAAATGTTTCGTATTTCTCGTGAAACTGTTGGTTTCGATTTTTTATCTTGAGTGGAAGTCCAGGTGGTGATGTTGCATTTTCTTCAATTACAAATACTTCAGCGCACTACCACCTGAAATATTTAGGCTCCATGTTTTGACCATTTTTTTTAGAAACAATATATGCATCAACAATAACTACATCCAAATCATTTATACTACATCGGTTAAGTTTATAATTGGCCAATAGCTGATCAAATTTATCCAGTGCATTCATTTATTTATTTCTTTACTGTTACACCATTTACAATAACAATTCAAATATGTATTTGTGTGTGCGCGCTATTGGTTAATTCATAACTTCTAGATCTAATATAAGTAAATTCTAGATAATTATAATTTAATATCAGAAATCATATAATTATTTCATAATTCCAGATTAGCGAAACGTAACATCTCACTAATTGGCGAATGGAAGCCATAATTCGACTTGTGCGTTTGGTACTTAAATGGAAAGCACTGCCTCGTCCTTATAGGTGGAATAACCCAGAAATTTATCCGTTTAAGGAGGAAGGCACAATAAATATAATTACACGTATTAATTTAAAAAATATGTTCAACATGATTCTCCGACTTTTAAGTGATTGTAAATTTAAAATTTGAGTGATAGTATTATTCTCACGCCGTGTGATATGCATTTTATATGCTACCAGTCTAATAAATTTATTTTGTACTCTATCAAGCTATCCGCACCCCATATAAAAATGGTGACCAGACTGGTGTCTCATATTCCAAAATAGACCTAACTAGTATTACATTCAAAAGTCTAATAGTATTAACTGAAAAAATTTCTGAAAATCTTCTCATAAACCTCAATGTTCTTAAGGCTTTCATGTTATATTATTCACATGATGTTTAAACAAAAGTTTTACATCAAATGGTACACACAATTTTTTCATCATTTCAACTATTCGCAGTGCTCTACCATTTAAAGTGTATTTATTAGATATAATCGCGTAATATAACATAACCACACATTTGTCTATTTAAATTTTAAAGTTATTGTGAGTGTAAAAACCTTTCTCCATTACATCTAAAATATGAGTTTTAAAAGCAAGAATATTCGGTACAGTTGACCTTCCTGCATAGAAACCATATTGTTCATCTAAAATTATATTTTTGTAATTTTAATGTAATCTGAATGAAAACAGTTTCCCGCCTACCTGATTTAAAAATGGGTGTGATAATACTGTTTTTCTATAAATTGGGAAATATCCCTTTTTGCAGAGATGAATTAATGAGTAGATATTTAGGTATATACATAGTTTTAATAAATGTGGCCATAGGAACATGAATCGGTTCATTTAATAATACTACCAAAGATATTTAAAAATATATGAAATTAGTTAAAATGAATCTTGTCTGAATTCCTAAATGAGTATGAATAAGTAGTATGTTTATATACCGATGAATAATAAGTCACAAATAATTTTACAGTATCTGATACAGTATCACATTGTTAATTATCAAGAAACATAGATTTAGAATACCCAGCAGTTTTTCTACTGTCACTTATAGAGCTCCAAAATTGTTCGGATTTAAATCTAATTCTTTTTTCCAGTTTAGTAATAAAGTTACTGTATACTTGATTATTAAGTACTTTGTACTTTGCAAATCAACAAATGTATCATAAAAATCTGTAAAATCATTTAGGAAAATTACTAGATATAATACGTTCAAAATTTCATAAAAAGAAAACAGATAAGTTGAAATCTATAACTAGAAAAACATTTTCTCAATTAATTCTAGTTAAATAATCATTGAAAGCAATGTAATTGACTTGAACACGTTATATAATATTTTTACAATAATTATTTGTGGTTAAAACATAGTGAATTTTTCAATTCAGCGTAATGTAATTACCCTTTAAGAAATCATATTTATAAGCACAATAATATATATTGTCCTTAGATTATATACTTAAAATTACATCTACTGGATCATGGTGAATACTTCCCTCACTTAAATGATCAACTGAATTATTAATCTTAACACTGCAATCACAATTACCGAACTTTAAATCAAAGGAAACACCTGTAGACTTATCAATATAATTATGAAGGTGTAATTAGTGAAATTCATAGTGTTCACCAATTATCTGTGCAAAAAATGCATACTCCATTAAATTACCAAGATGCAGATGTTAAATTGTAATCGCAAGAATTTTTTTTATTCGGCAAGTGATTCAATTAAGCTATTCAGTTATGTACAATGGTTGTCATATGAAGATGTTGCCGAATTAGAATATTATTGGCGAATCACCTTTTTAGATAAAATATAACAAATACTTAAATTGAAATGAAGGAAACAAGGCAAAAAAATGTAACTAAAATATATCATAGTTATGTTTATATCTTAAACATAACTAAGATATATTTTAGTAACATTTTTTTGCCTTGTTTCCTTCACTTCAATTTAAGTATTTTTTATATTATAATTCTATAGATTTTAGTTGTAAGTTACTTAAAGTACCAACTAAATTCAAACATCTACACAGTGGGCTATTAATGCTATAATTTGTTTTCACGCGAGATAATCTAATAGCAAGTTACCACCAGTATTCACTATCACATGATTTACATAAAAAATCAAAGAACTAATAACATTATTATAGTTTATACTACCTGAAATGACAACAAAATAAGATCACTTTTAATTCTACGTACTTTTAAAGAGTGGATACATAATAATCGACACACATCATTATAATGAGTATTATTGTTAGTGCGTAATCTAACTGAAGACATTTTGACAAATTTACTTTGCACTCGATTAATCTGTTCCGAATCGAGTAGATCGAACAATTGATAAGTACAATAGCTTCAATGTGTGTATACTAAATTTAGCAAATTTACTACATTTTTTTTAATAAAGCCTATTTCTTAAGAGCTGAATTACAATTTCTCTATTTGTTAAGCTTTGGATCAAAAACACTCCTAAATCTTTAACAACTAATACAGTATTCAGTACTGAATTATTTAGAGAATAATCAAAAACAGTAGTCTGAATTTTTCTAGTAAATGGCAGAACATTACATTTCTTAATATTTAAATGCAGACCATTTTTAATACACCATCTCTCGAGAGAACGCAAACCTGACTGAAGTTTATAATAATATTGGGTATTGTTAATTATTCTAAAAAAATTAATAGCATCCGCAAATAGCAAGCAATTGGAAAATTTAAACAGTCTTCTACCATATATTATCCACAAACAGCAAAAACAAAATTGGAACAATGTGTGAATTCTGCATCACACCGGAAAAGACAGAAATTGGTTTAGACCTAAAATTTTTGTATTTCGCAATTTGGGTTCTACTGTATAGGTACGATCGTATCCAATCAATAGTATGTGTTCGGTTTAGGCAAGTAATTATTCCAGAATTACTGCCTGTAAGCCGAATGGAATTTTTATGACCTGACATCGCTGTACCCCAATAAAGTGGACAAATAATCGCCACCCTCGTCCACTCCAGGGGGTCCATCTGGATGCCCCAATTTGTGTCCTTCCGGCAACGGCTTCTTCCAGTTGCCGCTGGACCACAGGCGGATTTCCACCAGCTGGTTAGCAGCCCTTCGTCCGAAATTGATGAAGAAAGAAGAGCCAATCACGCACGACCTCACCCCCCCATGAAATTTCTTATATTTGTACATTTGTAAATATTATTCATTTACCAATTTAGACTTTGTATAGTACAGTTTAATATAGCAAGCATTTTATAAACCACCTACATTTTTTCTTCGAGTTGTCACAACTTCGTGCCCTTACACCGCACATTTTGCTTTCGAGACATTCAGAAATCAAAAATATTACATGGTCCTTCGAACCGGATGTTATCGAAGTAAAGAGGTATCCTGTAACTCGAAGAATTGAGGAGGTAAAAGAACGTGTCGTGGAAGGCGCCCATCCGTGTCCCGAGCAGAGATTTGGCTGACTTTGGAGGGTATTGCATCTACCAACGACGCCGTGTTCAAACCGTGGAGATCAGCTGACGTTTTTGAGGAATTCGGTGAGTCTCCGACAATTTTTATTTCCTACCGTTGTCCTGGTCCACCACAAACTTATTAATTGCTTCTATTTGGGTAATCAATTATTATAAATAGTATTATAAATATTCTTAATCATTAAAGTAAAATGGATTTAAAATATTTAATTCAACAACGCGGTTCAATTAAGAGTCAATTAACTCGCGCGAGAAATTTATATGCAAATGTTGTTGACAAATCAAAATTAGACATTATAGTGTTAAAGGATAAATTGGTGCATTTACAAGCCACACACACTTCCTTTTATTCCATTCAACCTCAAATTGAAATGTTAAGTGCCGAGGAAAACCAAAACAGTGACGTTGAATGCAATAATTTCGACGAGTCGTATTATAACACAACTAAAATACTTAAAGAATTAATCGCAGAATTAGAGGCCAAAAATCAAAAAACGAATACGGTTAATTCACAAAGTAATGTTGATTCTGGTAGGCAAATTAATGAAATTATTAAGTTACCAAATTTAAATATACCTACATTTTCGGGGAATTTAAATGAGTGGCTAGGGTTTAAAGATATGTTTGTATCTATGATTCATAACAACGAACAACTCAGCCCATTAGAAAAACAACGTTATTTAATGTCATGTTTAGGGGGCGACGCAGCTAGGTTATTGCAGGGTATTAGTTTATCAGGTAGTAATTACGTCGAGGCTTGGGAAACAATTATTGAGCGTTATGAT
This sequence comes from Ontholestes murinus, assembly GCA_963969525.1. Lineage (NCBI taxonomy): Eukaryota > Metazoa > Arthropoda > Insecta > Coleoptera > Staphylinidae > Ontholestes > Ontholestes murinus. Next base: position 64,913,743 of record OZ018387.1, read on the forward strand.
TTTCAAAATAAAATCATTCTGTTCCATTTAAAAAACATTTTAAAAACTCCACCGTGTAAAGATGAATCGGGATCGGAATTAAGGCGTATCTTAGATACAATAACACAAAATATTAGATCACTTCGCGGTTTAAATCGTTCTGTCGAAAACTATAGTGATTTACTAGTAGCGATTATTTTAATGAAGTTAGACGCGAATACAATGCTTGAGTGGGAAAGAACACTCAAACGCGACAGCGAATTTACCACTGTAAAAGAAATAACAGAATTTGTAAGACAGAAATGTGACGCGCTTGAAGGCTCCACCTTAATCAAAACTAACTTTAAAAACAAAGCAAGTAGTAATTTCGCTGCGATTGGAAGAAAATGCCCCCTTTGTAACGAAGTTCATGCGTTATACAAATGTGATCAATTTTTAAAATTATCCGTTGAGCAACGTCCAGGTAAATTAAAACAATTAAATTATTGTGTAAAATGTCTTAAGCCCGCGAATCATAGTGTGAAAAAGTGTTACGCTCGACCGTGCTTTAAATGCTCTAAGAACCACCACACATTAGTGCACGCAGATTTAGGTAATACGGCTACACCAACGACTTCTAGTCATGTAAATGATCATCATGAAGCCTGTTTATCAACCGCTTTAATTACAGTATTTGATTCAAAGGGAACCCAACACACAGCTAGAGCGCTTCTCGACAGCGGGTCGCAACCTAACTTAATTTCGGGTGAATTAGCTAAAAAATTAAAAAGCTCAGGTCGAAAAATAAATGTTCAATTAAATGGAGTAAATGAAGCGGCTACTTCAGTCACGGAAGTGTGCAAAGTAAAAATTAAATCAAAGCATAATCAGTATTCAACTGAAATAAATTGTTTAATTGTTAACAGCGTGACGACTCCTCAGCCTAATCGCACATTTAACAAAAATTCTCTTAACATCCCGAAAAATATTAAATTGGCCGATCCCCAATTTAATGTTTCAAGGAAAGTCGACTTATTAATCGGTACGAATGTATTTTGGCGCTCTTTATGTGTGGGTCAATTAGAATTAGGCGCGAATAAACCGATTTTACACAAAACCCACTTCGGTTGGGTTGTCGGCGGAGGAGAATCTCAATATAATTATCAGTCATGCAACTTGGCATCCGTTTCGCCCAATTTTGACTTAGAACGTTTTTGGGAATTGGAACAAATAAATGTTAGTAAAAAGTATTTAAATCCTCTTGAACAAGAATGCGAAAGCAGCTTTGTGCAAAATTTTAAACGAGATTGTCAGACAGGTCGTTTCACAGTAGCTCTTCCGTTTAAAAACAATTGCCCGTTATTGGGCGAATCGCGAAGCCTTGCATTAAAAAGATTTTATAATCTCGAAAGTAAATTGGGTAAAAATCCATCACTCAAAGCGCAGTACGTAGATTTCATGGAGGAATACATTAAATTAGGGCATATGAAAGAATCCGTTAGTAGTCAATTCGAGGGGTATTATATGCCCCATCACGGCGTTGTAAAAGAAGCTAGCTTATCAACAAAACTTAGAGTCGTTTTTGATGCATCCGCTAAAACCAATAGCGGTGTATCACTTAATGATATATTACTAAAGGGGGCAGTAATTCAGCAGGATTTGTTTTCCATCCTAATTCGGTTTAGATCATATTCATATGTCATTTCCGCGGATATAATTAAAATGTACCGTCAAGTGCTCGTTGACTCAGATTTTTGTAAATATCAAAAAGTATTATGGCGTTCTGAGCCAAGTCAATCTCTAAAAGAATTTGAGTTACAAACCGTCACTTACGGAACCACGCCGGCATCCTTTTTGGCAACTCGTTGTCTAAATCAATTAGCAAGTGATGAGGAAATTAATTATCCCTACGAATGCCAGGTGATTAAAAATGACTTCTACGTTGACGACTTGTTAACTGGCTCTGATAATATACATGATCTCGCACGTACAAGAGACAGAATAATTGAAATATTGAAAAATGGCGGATTTCAACTCAACAAATGGAACGCAAATAATAAAATGTTGCTAAATAATATACCGCACGATGTCAATAATTCAATTATTTTGCTCGACAAAGAGGAAAACGCGAAAATATTAGGGTTGCAGTGGGAGTCTAGTACCGACATGTTTTCGTTTAATGTAGCTAAATCCACCAATGCGCGCATAACAAAACGTACAATTTTATCAGAAATTGCTCAATTATTCGACCCTCTTGGACTAATTAATCCAACAATTATGACGGCCAAATTAATTATGCAGGATTTGTGGAAGTCAAAGATAAGTTGGGATGAGAGTATCCCGGTAAATATTTATAGCAGATGGAAATTATTCCATAGTTGCTTACCGGAATTAAATAAATTAAAAAATCTTAATAATATTGTAAATAATGAAGCCCAGCAGCACAAATTAATTGAAACATTTGCCGTAGATGGCATAACCTGGCACTTTATTTTCCCTCGTTCTCCACATTTTGGCGGATACTGGGAGGCGGGAATAAAAAACGTTAAACATCATTTGCGTAGAGTAATAGGGGATTGTAAATTGACTATTGAAGAACTGACTACACTTCTTTATCAAATAGAAGCAATTCTTAATTCGCGCCCGCTAACACCCATGTCCGAAGACCCTAACGACCCCTCCTTTTTGACTCCCGGTCACTTCCTCGTCGGAGACTCTTTGACATCTGTTGCAGACCCGAATTTATCCAGGGTACAAGTAAATAGAATGTCCCGATGGCAGCATATACAATTCATCCGGCAGCAGTTCTGGAGGCGTTGGATAAAGGAATATCTCCCGAGCAGACAACACCGGAGTAAGTGGACGTCTAAGGAAAAACTGCCCGAGATAGGTGACCTGGTGCTGATAAAGGAAGACAACCTCCCTCCTATGCAATGGATGGTAGGACGAGTCGTACAACTCCACCCTGGAACCGATCTCGTGCCTCGAGTGGCTACTATTAAGACATCCTCAGGGGAGTACAAGAGGGCGGTAACACGAATAGCGGTGCTGCCCATCAAGTAAGCAAGTTGGCTGCAGTTCTTCAGGGGGCGGCGGCATGTTCGGTTTAGGCAAGTAATTATTCCAGAATTACTGCCTGTAAGCCGAATGGAATTTTTATGACCTGACATCGCTGTACCCCAATAAAGTGGACAAATAATCGCCACCCTCGTCCACTCCAGGGGGTCCATCTGGATGCCCCAATTTGTGTCCTTCCTGGAAGAAGCCGTTGCCGCTGGACCACAGGCGGATTTCCACCAGCTGGTTAGCAGCCCTTCGTCCGAAATTGATGAAGAAAGAAGAGCCAATCACGCACGACCTCACCCCCCCATGAAATTTCTTATATTTGTACATTTGTAAATATTATTCATTTACCAATTTAGACTTTGTATAGTACAGTTTAATATAGCAAGCATTTTATAAACCACCTACATTTTTTCTTCGAGTTGTCACAACTTCGTGCCCTTACACCGCACATTTTGCTTTCGAGACATTCAGAAATCAAAAATATTACAGTATGGTTATTAAAACCATAGGCCACTAGCTTAACTATTAAAATATTATGGTTAACGCGACCAAATGCCGTAGAGAAATGGGTATATACTGTATCTACTTGCTGTCTGCATCTCTGAGGCCTTTATACAATAACTTTCAAAATCTTATAAATTAGATATTGTTGACATTCAGTAGTGAACTCAGGCTGATTATCACTTAAAGGATATCTGGCACTCCACGATAATTGTTTTGCCATCAATGTATCTATTATCTTATGAATAGATGATTGGATATATACCTTTTTATAAATAAATGTTATAAACGTAGATTTTCATAAATTGGGTAAAACCTATTGTTCAAATGAGGTTGAAAAACAAAACATGTAAAGATTTAATAATGCTGAAAAGTGTTGGCCAAAAAGTAACCCGGTATACAATCATGGCAACAACTAGAATTATTTAGTGAAATTTCGTTAAAAACATGTTCTAAAGATAATATAAAAATATTTGATTCAACAAACAAAACAAAATTATTATTACAATTAAAATTATTAGTATTATTCTTAATAAACACTGATGAAAAGAAATCCGCAAACGAGTTTACTGTATCCAGACCATTTTCCAATTGGACCTCCTTGTATGTCATTACTGAAGGAATTGCTGAAGTCTTTTTGGATTCATTGATAAATGAATAATTGATAAGTTAACAATATTATTAAACTTTTCAACTATTTGATCAATGTTTCTATTTATACATACGTTATCCCAATCAATATTTGCTAGAAAATTATTAATATCTCTCTAGTTTCCTTTTTTCACATCATAAGCGAAATCCATATAAAGTAATTGTTGGTCCGTTACAAGAGTAATTAATTTTAATTCGTACCCATAATGATGTATTAAGTTGCTGCATAAATGATTACTTAAAATTAAAATGTTTATATCAGGAATAGATGAAAATATAAGATCTAATAATGAACCGCTCTAATTCGGTAAAGAATTTTTTAAACAAATTTAGAAAATTTAATGATTCGACAATAATATTAACTGATGAATTATACGTATTTGATATTTTCACTCCTAAATTTTACTCCATTTAATGTTAGGAAAATTATAATCACCAAACAATAAAAAATGATAATCCTTATAAACTTGTCTTAATTTTTTTGTAATAGTATGTTTTAAGTACTTATCTGAAGGGGAAGTGGAACCCCTAATTTCACAGGAAAAAATGGTAACACTTTCTTTCACAAAATATTTTTTATTCGCTATATGTATACATTTCGAGTGCAAAGCACTCATTATCAATAGCTTACTAACTAATTTACAAGATTGTGGCTTAATATATACTTAGAAGAACTAGTGCGGGTAGTACCTGGTAACGGGATTATTGGGGAAATCCTAATGAGGATGGCACAATAACAGGGTCGGGGATGATTGTAGGGATTAGTTCTAATAAAGGGTTATTTAACGGGGTCAAGTCAAAGTTAAGTAATTTTGTTTTGTGTTTTTTCATCTCCATTGCCTCCAACATATTTAAATTTTTCCTAGACGAGGATTTTAAAATTGTGCTATTATCTATCGAAAATTTATGTCCAGTTGTTATTGTATGGTGCGCTACGGCTGATTTTTCAGAATTTTGATTTCTTACATGATACATATGTTCTTTGAACCTGGTTGCAAAATTTCTTTGGGTTTGCCCGATATAAATTTTGTCACAGTTGTTACAATTAATCGAATAAATTCCCGATGTTTCAGTATTGTATTGTTTATTAAATGTGTTGCCTAGCAACGCTTTTAATTGTGTGTTGCTATACAGCGCTGGAGAAAGGTTATATTTCTTAAATAATTTGTGTATTTTTTGAGAAGATTGTGAAAAAATTAATTTTGAGTATTTCTTTTTAGTTTTTTCTCTAATGGGAATTAAACTAGTGGTTAATTTTATTTTGTGTTTATTTGAGTGTTTGTTAATTAATTTCACTATTGTATTTGTATTGTAGTTAAGAGGCTTAGCTATATTTAAAATTAAATTAAATTCTTTTTCTCTATTTATATTTGAGAGTGGTAAGTTAATTGCTCTGTATACCATTGAATTAAAAGCTGCCATTTTGTGTTTCCAGGGACTATTGGACTCAGAATGAATATAATTGAAGGTGTGTGTGTCTTTTCTATGTATATTGAATTCCAATCTATTGTCAATTCTATGAATTAATAAGTCGAGAAAGGGGAGTGTGCTGTTGATTTCAGATTCTGTTGTGAATTTAATTGATTCATATTGATTATTTAATTTATCAACCAGGTTGTCTAATTTGTTTTGGTCTCTTTTTATAATTGCAAATATATCATTTACATAGCGATACCAAACTCTTGGAAAGTTGGGAATTTACTCTATTGATTTTTGCTCTAATTTATTCAGAAAGACATTTGCCAAAAATGGTGATAGCGGGTTACCCATAGCAGTCCCAAAAGTTTGTTTATAAAACTTGTTATTAAATTCGAAAGCATTCGAATCCATGACTATTTTGGTTAATTGAATGTATTGTTCTATTTCGTCTTTTGGAATGTTGTTGTCCTCTAAAATGTCCTGCTATCACCATTTAGGATTTCCCCAATAATCCCGTTACCAGGTACTACCCGCACTAGTTCTTCTAAGTATATATTAAGCCACAATCTTGTAAATTAGTTAGTAAGCTATTGATAATGAGTGCTTTGCACTCGAAATGTATACATATAGCGAATAAAAAATATTTTGTGAAAGAAAGTGTTACCATTTTTTCCTGTGAAATTATCAAATCTATCTTCACGTAACTCTCAAAAAACCACGTTTCTATTGGAACCTCTACACTTTTTACAGAAATATAAACTTATGGATTAAATGTTGAATTTTACTAGAAATACCACCCACATTATCAAAATATATTTGTAGACCCAGAGTTAATTTTATTAAAACCTGAATTCTTGGAGACAATTTGTGGATGATTATTAAAGTATTTAATAATCATTTTTTGTTCAAAAAATTCCTCCTTGAGATTTCTTATAAATGTTTCTTGCATATTAGTCATATTTGCACGCAGTACATATAATTATTCGATAGATAACAAGGCAATAACTATGATACTAATATATTTTTTACTGCAATCATTACACCTCTACCATTTAACTTGGTGTTAGTAGCATTACTACGGTATTTTTTATATATACTAAATTTGGTATATAAATTTATTTAATAAATATGTCCCCTTTGCCGTCTGCACAGCATTTTTTGAATTCTTTTTTATCTTTTTCCTCTGAATATCCCTCAAGTCCACGACAATATTAATAGTTAAATTTTTTACTCGGATGGTTGCACGATTACGTAGTATTAATTTTGGAGACTCGATGTTGTATATAATCTTCATTGGTCATGGCTGCATTTGCTGTCATTCAAAGAAATATCAGCATTGGAATTCGCCTGATTTAATAGTTCATTAATTTGATTCTTTAAATCCTTATTTCAACAAATATTTCAGTCAAATATGAAAATGGCAGAGTTTACAAAATAGCGTTCTTCCACTCGTGCCAACATTTTCTCTCATGAGAAACTTGCTTCTTGAAGCTCATCTCAAAATATTTCATCTTTGGTTTGGCCAAATGCGGCATCGTGATTAGTTTGCATCATAACCAATAATTGCAAGGGACAAGCAATTGAAATATTATCCTCATTTTTATCTTTTCTCTGTGCTGTTCTTATCTTGTTGAGATTATATAATTGCTGCAAGAAACGAAGTATTTATCTTTTATAAACTTTAATATGTGTTGTAGAGGGTGGGTTCTGTTAAATAGTTCGAAACAACATGCGTGATTGTTGAGAGTCTTTGTGATATATCTCATGATTTTTTAATTTTTTATTGTGACTAGTTTCGTCCTGTTGGTATATGACTATTTAATATCAAAAGTGATTTAATTTCTAACCTACTTCGTAAACAGGAACTTTAGAAGAATTTTAAAAATTTAGAATTTTGTTAATATCCCACACATGATTTATTTTGTGACTATAGATTCAACCTTTAAGAGGCCATTATCAAACGTATAATAAGGGTTGAAACTATAGTCACAAAAAAATCCTGCGTGGAATAACAACAAAGTGCAGTTTCCTTTAAAGTTTTTAATTACAAGATGTATTACAAAGTAATGTGTTCCCGATGAATCTTTGTAAACATTAAATTGGGAAATATTTTTGTGATTAGTTCAAATCTTCTTTCATGTAGTGTGATAAATTTTATCCTCTATCCTTCCAAAGTACCTAAATCTAACCTTAAACTGTTATATGTTATACGAAATGTATATGGAGGGTGGTGGACGGATCAGATTTAAAAAATAAGATAATACCAGCCATAACACCAAATAGAATAGTGATACGGATTATTAACGTTTCGATTAAATCCAACACTCCTCGATTTTTTTTTCTTTTCGTTTCCTTGTGTCGTCGTCGTCGTAGTTATTGTAAGGTAGCGCCCCTCATTGGGCCGCTGCTGAGCCCTCCGCCCCTGTCCCAACCCAATAATTATTACCACTAAATCACCGGTCTGTCATTTTTGTTTAATTAAAGGCAACATATCAGATGCAGACTGCAGCATTGGTTACACACACTCAAACACACACATGGACGGCACTCACGTACACATATAATGGGCGTCTACCTTTGGCCGGGGCAATTTGCTATGTGCTCTCTCATCAGCTCCAGATTGGATATTGCTGTTATTATCGGTTACTTTTTACGCGGTTAATAACCTACGCGGACCTCACATCTAATCATCTCACAAAACATTATACACAGTCGCAACCTGCCTACCAGAAAACATCATCATTTAATAATAAATAATACGTTTATAATATTTAAACATCACCAACTAATATGTATATGAAATATCATGATGATTAAAGATTATATTTAATATTAACATTTTTTTAAATCCTTAGCATTATGACAAATGTTTTTTTATTGTTATGACCATAGCCTTAGCTATTTAGTCAGCTACCAAAGTAATTAGAGTGAAATGTATGGACAATCACAACATCCATGCCCAAGCTCGGATTCGAACCGAGAACCCCTCTGTCTACAGTCTGCGCGATAACCGCTGTGCCAACGGATCAGGCAAAGGTCACGGTTCAAATCCCCTCAGAGGGATATTTTTTTCAAAACTCTTTTATGTAGTATTTACATTTATTTTAATATAATTTTATTAGTAGTATTCAACTGGTATTTGAAATTATAAAGTACATTATAAAATCAAAATGTTTTATGGATCATTCAGCAATGTGTGGGTTATGTTTTACATATTACATGTATCGTACAGGTCATGTTGATTAAAACACCTACAAATTGAATGAAATAATAATTTTTTTATATAGCTTATTTACCTAATTAAATTGTTTACATTGTCTGACGGTTGTTGCATGTAAACAGCGTTTTTCCGTGCCGTACACACACCGGTGGAAATGGCGGCAATAAACACTTTGTAAACACGGGCGTTTTCAAGCTCTATTTAGTGCTCGGCCGAAACGCCGCGGAGTCAAGCGAGCGAAAAACGTCAGGAATTTTACACTAATCTGGTATTTACCGGCCGTGAAAAATTAACTAGGATTACGCCTTTGAGAAGTAACGAACCATATTAATATTTTGCAACTCTACATTGTTATCAGCGTCAACTGAAAGAAACTGAACAAATAGGTTCGCATTACCCGATTATGAAAGTAACGTTAGTTAAAATGTAGACGGATGTTTCCTTATCTTTTTCACAACAGCCACAGGATCAATATATTTAATCTGCACGGATAAATCGTGGCGATAATGAGGTCCGGCCGCAGATGGCAGATTAGATAAGTGTTGTGGGTATACACCGATATGTGTGTGTATGAAAGATGGATGCAGATTGGATATAGAGAAGAAGAGAGGCGTTTTAAATTAATTCGCAGCTAGTTACAATTTTCACAGATCGTCATATCATATTATTTATATCTATAATCCGATTGCGATTAAATCACACGATTTTAACAAGAAGGTGGTAAAATGTCATAATTAAAAACAATACTGTTAATATGATATTTTTTTAACCATTTATTTATTTATTCATTTAAGCTTAATCGGACACAATTACATTATTTAAAATATAAATAAACTGATGTATATAAAATTAAAGGAAAGATACATCAAATTTTAACACCATGCCGAAGGGCGGAATTCACTCTTTTATATGATCTTCCACTCAAACCCATAACCACACCTTCACTGATTTGCAGTACAACAGATTGAGATGCATATACTTAGCTTTTTGTGTTTATTTTCCCTTTAATTTGGTGGTATATTATACTTATGTCATTTTGACGTTAACAAAAAATATATAAAGAGCTTTAAGGTAGTACAAGGGTATATTTTTGTATCTATTGTTAAAGCACCATCTTTAATTACTCACCAATTTCCTTTATAACATATTCTTATGTCAGTATGATTTTCAACTTTTCAAATCTACTTATCAAGAGTCTTGCAAATGCCATTGAAATTTTGTTATTATTCAAAAATCTTTTGGTTATTTAACAAAAGTATTTAGTGCCAATCCATCTTTATGTGAGATATAGTCATCCACTATTTGACTATCGCACGTTTACTCTACATGCAAAATCCCGATTCTTCACTTTTTTAATTTTTTAAATGTTTAAAAATATTTTATAAGGTTACTTTAAACTTTGTGCAATAAATGCATGTGTAAGTTTGAAATAACACCTACTCATCATAAGTTGGGCACTGCACAACTCAAGAGCGAAATATATAACCACATATTTATTATTTAACCTAACTCATAAAAAGATAATTCCTGCAGTCATTAAAGTTTTGTTACTAATACATATCTTTTGGCTACTTAACAAGAAGTAGTTTAGAATATATATTTCAACAAATAAGATATAGCTCATCAACTGCTACATCTTATTTGTTGAAATATATATTTATTCTGTGCAATTAATCAATTATTCATGTTTTCAAAGTTTAGGTTTAAAATAATAACTGTCCATAAATAGAGACTACCTATAAAAAATAAAGGTGGAGCCTTATATAAATTATTTCTATCTTTTGATTTCTTGAAAATAAGATTTTTCGAGCTTATAAATTATTATCTGAGATGTACGAGGGTGTGTTTTTAAATTCGCGGAATGGAATAGAAGGAGATGAAATAATATTATAAAATTATTTTTTTTATTCAATATATTCACCTGCAACCTTAACACATTTCTCAGATCTATGAACTAACTTGTTATTACCTTCATAAAAATTGATATATCCTTTACTGAAAAATATGCATCCTTCACTTCTTTATTGGTAGAAAATTTCTTTTCGCGAAGCTCTTTTTTCCGATTTGGAAAACTTTAACAGTCGCTGGCAGCCAAATCTGTGATATGAGGTAAATGATCAATGAGATCGAAGTCCACCTGATGCAAAACAGCCAACCTAACTCGACTCTTGTGAACAGGAGCATTGGCTTTGTGAGAAAGGGCACCTTTGGTTAAATATTTTTGTGGCGATGTGGGCAATCTAGGCACCCATTATGGAGGACCTTAAAAATGGTTGTTTCAGAATACTCCAACCATTAGAGTTGTTTCTTCTTCAAATATGAATCTTCCAATATTGTTTTTGTTATGAAATCTGAAGTGACCTTAACAGACCGCTCAGGATGGTGTTGTTTTTTTCCGTTCCGATAAACAGATGATATCTCTTCCAATATGGTTTGAACACTTAGAAATGAACTTTATAACGCCGCGGAACTCTATTTTCTCCATACTTCACAATTTCAGATTGAGTTGTTTGATCGGTAGTTCAAAGACTACTACTTATCTAGTTATAATAATACTCGGTATATATACAAATGATAGGTCACCAAATACCTTAGAACCTGCGGGAGCGCCCCCACCATGTAATTTGTCTGGTTTATAGTCTTCCAAATTTTTTCTGATAATTTATCAAAAATTAAATAATAAGTGCCTTCATCTTTTGTAGGTTTGAGACCATCCACCATCTACCATTTATTTCTCTTTGATGAAATATTCAAAAACTATTTTTTTAGTTTTTAATATTATACTAACTTATAAGGTCTAGGACGCATTAACTATCACGTAGAGTGACTGGCATGATTTTCATGCAATATTTGATGTTTGCTGAAATAGTAAAGATACTATAAAACAGGTTTCGTTGATTACCACTATAAGATTAACTCTACTGAGTGAGTGGATAGTATAGTCGGTGGCCTTTTTTTAAGAATTGATATAAAGGAGATTCACATGGTAATGTAATCTTTTGTACAAACAAATTAGATGGAATATGTTTCCTAAATTGGTGTTAGTGGTTAGTTTGTTGACTATAATAAGAATTTATTTATTGAAACTTTACAATATTCTGTTGGTACTATACATATAATCTTAATTATATAAAGAAATCATAAAAATTTTGCTCAAAGGACTTGCAGGCTGAGTTCACATTTCACAATTATGTGTTTTTCACCTCAAACCCAATATTTTTTTTTCTTCTATAAGTGCCTCAAATGACGGAAATTTTTCCAATGTGAATTTTTGCCGTTTAGACAATATTATAGCAATTTTGGCTCATTTATTCCCAATTTAGGTGTGACAATGTTTGTAGGTGGTATAATATTAACTGACAAAAAGTAGTTTTCTTTAATAATAAATTAGACAAAATATGTTTCTGGAAATTCTGCTCTTAAGTAGTGGGAACCCGCCTGCGTAAAATTGCCTAAATCGTTAAATTCAATGACTAACCATTAGCAGTGCATTCATTTATAAATTAAATATAATATTCCTGAAAATAAAAAAATGTGTAAAATTGTAAATGTATAAAATTGATAATAAATGTTGGTTATATAGTGATATCAATTAATCAATCATCAGAAGTATTTTAAGCACTAAACTAAATTACCATGCCTTTACCACTTTTGGTAGTTTTTTTGGTGGTATAAACAATGTGTTTTAATTTGATATTCATCATAAATTACCACGTAGTAATGGTGGCAACTATCCCCATGAAGAAGTGTTGTTATTTTTTTTATAAATTAGACAAGCCTTATTAAAATTAAAATTATGAACCGGTTTCGATCTATTTTGGATCATAGCGCAATTGGATATGGGGAAACGTTTCTGTTTTTGTTAAGAGGAGAGGAATCAATCATGGCAATCCTTATAGAAGGGTAGTGTCGGGCTCCTACCCGTGAGTAGTCCAGGACCAAAATGAATTTTCAAGTCGGATCTCAAGCGATGGATTTGGGAAGATCCGGTGGCGCTTTCCACAAAAGGAGCAGCGCCATCAGTAGGATTACACTGGCTATGGGCTTTGGGGTGCTATTTGAGTACCAATTAGGTACTATATCTAGTAGTACGTGGCCTTAGATATTTGTTGTCAGCAGTGACATTGTATTTGGGAAATGTTATTCCAGCAATAGGATTGTAATCTGGTTTGCTGTAAAAGTTTACAGTGAGCTCTTTGATGTACTCCAGGCATTCGGGGTCTTAGTGTCGCGATGTATCTGCGTGTTTTGCATATAAATATGTTTAAATACGATTTGCGTACGCTGGAGTTTCCCTATTAATGGATATAGCATAGGTAAGGCTGCCTTATCATCATAGTGAATAGTCTTACTCTGCTTTTTACAGATAAGGTTGATCTTGCGTTGATCAAGAGCAGCTTAACTAACGTTGCTCATTTTGAACGAGATATACGATCATCTTTGACCATGAGAGGTGTTGTTTGAAGGTTATAGTGAGATATTTAATGGGGGGATTAATCTTTCATGTTCTGAGGTACTGTCTGCTGAAATATTCGAATACACTCCTATCAGCATTGACTTCAAGTCGCCATTGGGTTGCCCACTTCTCGAGGTATCGGGAGCAGCTTGGAGAGTTTTCTCTAGATGAATTGTGGTGCCTCCTCTACTGAGTAGAGCTGTGTCATTTGCGTATTGTGTGATCATTACCGGAGTCATATTTAGAATGTCACTAGTAATTGCGTATCTTGTTGGAGACAGGGCAGAGGCCTGTGGTACATATGCACAAATTTTACGCTCGCTTGACAGCGTGTTGCTAATTTTGCATCAAAACTTTCTGTCACGGAGAGTCTTGCGTGACTCTGATTACTTATTTTGACTACTTAGTCGGGGAATCGCGTTTCATCCAGAAGCTCTCAGAGATGAGATGGATGGTGGTTGGTGAATATGCCGGCCCTGAAACCGGCTTATGAATCGCAGATGATTCTGTGTTCTTCGAGGAAAACTTCGATTAGTTTAGCCAACACGCTTAGCAAGCTAATGGGATGATAGCTTGTTGTGGGAGGAGATGATTTGCCTCCATTGAGGATGCTGATAACGGCGGCTAGCTTTCATTTCGAGGGGAAACATCCCATCCGGCATTTGCGATATTTACGAGCGCGTATGGTGGAGACACGGTCGATACTCGGAAGTTTGCGAGTTTTAGTCTGTTTTATTAACTCATTTAGCTCTTGGGAAGTGGCCAGTTGACAGGATGACTTCCGGTTGTTGGAATTAATGAGGTTATTCGTGACGGTTTTCCTAACTTAAGTGTTGAAATCGATGTTATCGCTGGAGTTTAGGGTAAATTGAGTCTCAAGAGTGTCGGAAAACAACTCAACTTTGTCGGGTTCAGTGTAAATGTGCCATTCGCACCTAGTAACGCTTAGTTGACAGGAAAACGAGTTTTTTTGGGGTATTTAACTCTCACGGTAAACCATAAATCACGATATTACCGTAAAGGTGCCACCTATTGTCTAAGCGTTAAACTAGTAAATGCTTTAGTGGATAACCACCCACAAATCAAAAGAACTATCAATAGCGACAATTACAACAATAATAATGTAAAAATTAATTAATGGTGTTTATAAAACTTATAAAAGGCAATAAAATACAATACAAATAAAAAATAAAAATTATAATTTATAGTTATAGGGTGGACACAAACTATATATATTTGTTTGTACGGATTTACTAGTTTAAAGTTTACAGTTGAGAAATCATTATCATGGATAATCAGTATAGTAGATAGACTTTATTCTATAGTCTCTAATAGTTGATAAAAGTCCTTACTAGTTTAAATGAAATATCATCTTCTAAATTAAATACATAACTGTGAACTCTTATTTTTTATAGATTTATTAGATTTACTGATTAGGAAATTATTCATTAAGAATTATAAGAATTTTATGAATTGTTATTTTTACAGCAAAAGTTTAATTTACTAAATGCGTATACCAAATTTTGAATCATGTGTGCGATGAATATAATTCTATTATACTGGGTTTGGCAGGTAAATAAGACGTGTTTGAAAAAAAACATAACTCATAGAATTTTTAATGATATCAAAATTTTATTTGTTTAGTAGGTAGATGTGGATTTGCTATACGTGATGTTCGTACTTTACCACACATTTCTGAAGTCGAGTTGAGAAGTGGTTCATGCATCCTTTCAAAATGTTGGCCGGATTCGCTTGATTTTCTCTTGTGATGGCATTAGACAGCTGATCAAGGGTCCATAGTTTCCCAATAAATACGCGGGCCTTTGGGTACTTCTACAAAAAAAAAGACAAGGCGTAAGGTAAGGCGATCTCGATGTCTCCTTATAGAGAAATGAGTCTTAGAAAATGTTCTCTCAAAACTCATTGAATTGTAACAAGTTTTGCTGAAAAAAGACTCTTCTAATATTAATATGCGCAAGAACATGCTGCTACTACCGATCGATGTGGACTTGCTTTCATAGCTGTCCTAAATGGAGCCACATTTTCAGGGGATCTAACACGTCTTTCTCTATCTCAAGCTACTCCAGGCTTCAACGATCCTCTAATACAAAAGTTCTGAACCAAGGAACACGATAGTGCCTTCTAACATTATATTGTGTTCGAAATCTGCGTTGTGTAGCAATCACATAAATAAATAAATACGCATTGCTCTAGTATCTATGTTTCCATAACGACTAAACCAAACAAAATGGCAAGGTCGAGTGTTCACATATCAACTATTCCGAAAACATTAGGTTACTTCTGTGCTGAGTTATACGAGTTCCAGAAAAATCATACTTTTCTGCCGGGCCCTTTATTTCTTTTAATGAGTTTAAAGAAATTTCAGTTAACATTCATAGTTGTAGATTCCTAATTTGATATTGCATCTGAGTAAAGAGTTTGATTAGTGAAGAATGAGGTGAATAGCTACTATCATATAATATAGCATAATAATTGACACCTTTTGTTTGTATGGTTAAATTAGGAGTTTAATCAACTACCATTATAATGGGTGGACAGTGTGGTAAATGTTTAGAGTTGTTTAAAACTCTTAGTTTTAGTTGTTTTTATAGTCTCTGAAAAGTTTTTACAGCAACTCATTATTAAATATTTATTTATTTTCTCTCATACACTTAGTTATATATACAAATATTAATTATTTACACTTTCGTCTTTTTTTTATGTTGTTCAAAATTTTTTGTATTCCTTGTAAAATCAACTTTCTTCCCTAGTCTTGATTATTTTTTTAATTTTATTTTTTTTGGCAAAATTATTTTCCACATTAAATATTTCTAGCATTTTCTCTACTTTGTAACAATTTTAACAAATACCGAGAAACGAATTCATAAATTAAACATATCCTCTAGCATGCCATACTAATAAGGGATCACTCGAATCAAATCCATTGTCCGATTCCGCTTAAGACTTCACCCCAGTAGTCGCCAAAGGAGATTGGAATCGGTTTCCATAAAAAAAATGGTCCGCTTATCTTTAATAATATCGCAAAACCCCTTTTAAAATTAATTGCGCGCGCGCATGAGCCGTTACCTTACATTACGAAATTTCATTATCGAGAGAGAAGCAGCAGAAAAAGAGGCGAAGACGGAGAGGAAAATGTGTAATGGCGCGACAATGATTGGAGGCCTCAATTTCCTTTGCCTCCAATACTATCACGTACTACGCTATGGAATTACACGATAATAACATACTACAGCTCCGGTTTATCAACATCACACACACACATACATACATATACGTGTATACACGAGGTAGGAGGAAATATGAGCAACGAACTCTTCGAGTGTTAAATAACGAATCGAATATTTTATATATAAAAAGAAAATAAGGTTACTGCAATGAATTGAATATATTAAGCATAATGAAATTAAAATTCAATTACAATCCTTCATTTAACAAACAAAAAATATAGGTGAGAATCTTTCATGGAAATTGAAACTTTTCATTATTTTCGAATCTGCTTTAAAGAAGGCTGGATCAAAAAATCTAAAGCACCTACAAATATTATCATTTTAATGCGTACAACTTTTAGCAAGACTTTTAGTTAAAGAATAAAATTTGTTGAACTCTAATAGATAAGAGCCGCCGACAGCTGACTGTGACTCATGCATTTTTGTACTAAGAACCTTATAGCAATTAAAATCTATCTCGTTCTATCATCATCCTAGGATAAGCGGGACAGAATGAAATGAAACGTGGAACGTGTGTCTAATTCCTCCAATCTAGAGCGATGAGTCACAATCAGCTACAGCAAGGCTCGACTATATAGTGTAATAGAAATCTGACTGGATCTTAAAGTACTAACAAAATAAATATTTAAAAAATAATTACGTCCAATAGTAATCTATTATAGTGCAATAGAAACCTGACTGGACCATAAAGTACTAACAAAATAAATATATTACCTGATCTGTAGATATTATTAATATTCTTGAGTAAGTTGTTTAACTTGTAAATAAGTTTAATTATTCCACAGAATAAATAAGTTTCTTTCCTAAATATGCTAAATAGTTTCAAAAAAGCTGCAGGGATATTTAACTATTCATCAAACATATAAGTTTCCTGAACTGAAAGAAAATTTATATATTCCGTTACTGACATGTGTTAGCTACCTTCAAAAGAGCAGCCGCCTTTGCGTACACCTTGATAAAACATAAAACGCAGCAAGCACATATAAAGACCATTTGCCTCTTCAAATATTACTACAAAAACAAAGGCTACCACTCACCCGAAAAAGGTTATTTGAAATACTTTTTATGGTCTATTTGTTTTACTAAAACGTCTATGCATGAACTGGCGTAGATTTTTTTTTATGTAATGCCGACGTAATTAAGTAAAAGTCTGTTTCAAAATACAAACAAATACGATATACAAATAAAATATTGATTATTAATTATTAATTATTATTACTTATCATAAAGACTATATGATTATATATTCAATTTAAAAAATAAAGATTTTCTATTAGTGAATAGATTAAAGGTTTATAGATTATGTAGGTTTAATTAAAAATTACATATTTATTATTAGTTAAATAGTTGCATTTTCATTTTAATCATTTTATTTAATTGATTTTGGCGTAACCTAATAAAAAAAAATAAAAACTGTAGTAAGGCAAGCATACATTATTGAGTTTAAAATTATATTTTAAGAAAATTCAATTGGAACAAATTTATTCAGAGCTTCTATAATTTCATAACCTACAAATTGTAGGCTTGAATGTTATTTCATAAAAAAATATTTACCAAAAATAATTAGAAGAAGAAAGTTGTATTAGGGAATGAATAAATAATTTTAAGTAGTCTGGTGGCTATCTATACAAACATCTTTATTGACAAATACATATCGTATATAATAAAAATAATATACATACATAGCATTAAATAACTAATCTAGTATTTGACAATCGGCTATCGACCATAGGTCTTTCCGCTTTTTTAATTTTTAATTTTTTAATTAAGTCCTTGTCATTTCTTGAGACGTCATGATTGCTAACTGTTTTGTAAAGTTTTGCTTGACTTTTGCTTTAAGGGAAGAGGAGTGACTTTTGAAGGTTAATTTAGTGTCGAATGTTATACCTAGGTATGTGCAGGTGACGGAGGGATATATATTTTGACCATTTATCGATATTGAGGGAAGCGGTTCCTTAAGTCTGTGAAAGGGAAGAAGAAGTTGGGATTTGTTAGGATTGATGGAAATGCGCCATTTTGCATTTTGCAAACCAGGTCTCTATGCGGTCTATCATGCCCTGTAGGGTGCTGAGGGCTTTGGGGAGAGTGGGGGCGTGGGTAATTAGGGCGGTATCATCGGCGTAAAGGAATGGATAGGCGGATTTATTGAAATATTTTGGATTAGGATGATAGATATCGTGCACAAGGAGATTGTAAATAATAGGAGATAAAGGTGAACCTTGATGTAGGCCTTGCTCTGGTGAAAATGAGTAGGATAGGGAACTGAGGTGTTTGATCTAAAGGGAGCGGTTGTGTAGGAAACTGTCTAGGAGATATAATAGATGGGTTAGGAGTTTAAAGGTACTGCATTTAAACAACAGACCTCGGTGCCAAACGGAATCGAAAGCTTTTTTGATGTCTAGAAAGACGATCGCGGATTTATTTCCTTCAAGGCTGCTGTTTGGCAGTTAGAAGCGAGAATAGCTAGTGGGAGGGTTGTGCATTTGTGCTCTAGGAAGCCAAACTGATATTCTGGGATGAAACTAGAAATATGGCACATTATTTTGCGTTTGAGGAGAGCTTCAAACATTTTTCCAAGAACGGGAAGTAGGGTAATTGGGCGGTAACTGCTAGGAAGAAGAGGATCGGTATTAGGTTTGGGGATACAGGTAATTTTTCCTTTTTTCCATTCGGGAGGTATTTTTTGCGTATGATATATGTGTATGGTGGCTATTTTGTGCCTTTTTCGCTCAAAAATGGGGTTTTGTGTTTTTATTTAAAATAATGCTTCAATAATTATGCATCAACGCAATATTATTTTAAACGCTCATACGCGCAAATTAATTATTGTGCTCAATTATTGTGTACATTTTGTTTCGAAATTAAATTTTCGGTCCAATGCATTATAAAAAAAAATAATGCAAAATTTAGGGTTTATAATTTAGGTGTAATTACTTAACAGAAATTGCTTAAACAGAAAAATATTTGTTGTTATTAAATTAAACGCATACAAATTAATTTTTATGTTAGTATATTTAGGAAACATTAACATAATTATGTGAAATTTATAATTACATTTAATTTAATTTAACAAACTTTGAATTAAATTTAAGCATCCATTCAATATAATAAATTAATACAGAGTTAAGCGTTTGAAAGTTACGCGTAATTAAAGTTGCATAGCATAATATAGATAAACCATGAAGATGAGATTGTGAATAGATCGAAACCGACAACAATGCAATATAAAGGGTGTCTCAGTTTCGATGCTCACCATTAAAGAGATAGAGCAACGGTTAAATGGGGAATGTTTTGCAGAAAACAGTGCCCTTAATAAATTCTATTTCAAATTTACCTTAACTTTTTTCAATTTTAAGATATTTTGAAAAAAACAAAATTTTCCAATTATAATTTTCCTCAATAACTCGATAATGCCTAACGCTAACGCTATTAAACCTTTACATTATTGATACACTTTTTTAAGACAAATTTTTTGGTGTAAACAGAAACCCCTAATTCGCATTTGTTTCCAGTTTATTAGCGCTATCTTTTGTTTTTCTTATGGTGGCCATATTGATTAGATAGTGCTTAAAAACGATGTATAACATGCCTGAAAAAATTTTAGTTACAAGCAAAATATTAATAAAAACGTGTATTGATCTTAAATATGACAGTTGAAAGTTAAATTATAGAAATAAAAAGTACTTAAATGTCATATTCACTTAAAGAAATTGTTCAATATGACGACCATTCTGTTCCACATACTTTTGAGATCTTGTTCTATAAGAATTACAAACTCTACGTAGTATGTTTCCGTTTACTAATCATAGCAAATCTATTACTCTTTGTTAAAAAAATTCCCGAGTTTCTGGTGGTTCAAAACTAAACACTTCGTTTTTAGTAGTACCCCATTAATAAAAGTCAATGGGTGTAAGGTCGGGTGATCTTGCAGGCAATTGCATTGGTCTATTATTTGATATCACTCTTTCATTAATGTTTACTCTCAACAAAAGTTGCACGTTACGAGTGTTATGGGCCGGGCAACCATCTTGTTGGAACATGATGTTTGGCATGTCTTTGGGATTAATAATTTGTCTCAAATCGGTCATTATCTCATTTGTTAGTAGCTACAAATATCTGTTACCAGTTAAATTGCAATCAATTATGAAAGGACCTATTAAGTGACTATCTAAAACGAAAATAATTCAAAAAAGAAAATTTCAAACCAATTAAACAGCATTAGTCATTAAAACCAAATCGAACTTGACATCTTCTTTGATTTACCAAATGTAGATTTTCAGTAAAACAATAATGATAGTAATTCCTATTGATTACTCCACAATTGGTAAATCGTATTCATCTGTCCATAGTATAGCGTCATCTTTGAGTTTTTGAAAGTACTACCTGCTAAACTGCAATCTTCGGTGATACTTGTTTTTCTTCAAGGTTCTGTGAACAGTAGATTTTGAAATCCTTGTTTCTCAAGCTACACGACGGACTTATGTGCCGGAATTGTTTGTAACGTTCTGCAAAATATTATTTCGACGTGTATCAGAATCATTAACTTCATAGTTAGCCCGTTTTTGTTCGAAGCTTCCAAAGTTCTGTAAATTACTTTCAGAGTTTCTATTTGCTTTGAAATATACGTCCAACATATCAAATTTTTCTTCGTTTGAATGTGTATGTACCATTATTAATACTTATAAATCGTAATACTTGAAAATAAATAATTACTTACCACTAACTACAAGTAGATACAGGGCTTAAATTAACTTATTTCTGTACTTTGACAGTTGTGTTTTTTTTTTCATTGTTTTACACTGATGTTTAATTTCATGGCTTACTAATTTTATTGGAGGTTGTATTTTTAGTCAATAATGAAATTAAATTAAATTAATAAGCAATGAAATTAAATGTCAGTATCGTTTCTTTATTTTACATTATTACTTAGAATGTAGTTTCACTTTCATTTCTCATTGGTGTTTAATTGCATAGCCTACTAATTTCAAATTAAAGATTAATTTACGTTTTTATTAAAATTTTGCTAGTAACTAAAAAATTTGCAAGCATGTTATACATCGTTGAAAAGCATATTTTAAGCACTATCTAATAAATCTAAAATATGGCCGCTACAAGAAAAACAAAAGATAATAACCTGGAAACAAATGCTTAAACCAAAAAAATTGTCTTAAAAAAGTGTCTGAATAATGTAAAGGTTTAATAGAGGGCACGTTATGCGTTATTCAGTTATTGAGGAAAATTAAAATTGGCAAATTTTGTTTTTTATATCTTAAAATTGAAAAGAGTTAATATAAATTTAAAATAGGATTTGTTATGAGCACTGTTTTCTGCAAAACATTCCCCATTTAACCGTTGCTCTATCTCTTCTAATAACAGAGATACCAATGGTGAGCATCGAAATTAGGACACAGTGTAAGTTTCTTGTTTAAAATTATTTTTTTTAAGTCAAGCCAGGAAAGTTATTATATTCAATTCATTCAAGATTTACAAAATATCTCTGAATTTCCTGTTTATATTCAAACATACGATTATTGTATTTGATTGATTTATTAGATTTTTAGTTACTCTTACATTTTTAAACTTTAAATCTGAAAAATCACAGAATTCAAGACCGAAATAAAATTTTAAGAAATCCTAAAAGCAAAAAAAATCTTTTAAAATGGTACATTTTGAGTATAATTAAATTTTGTAAAATAATTTTGTAATGTTGGAAAATGAAATCAATAAAAATGTAAAAATAGTGTTTTAAATAATTTTATTATTAGTATACAAGACTTTTATTTCACTCTAAATAAAAATTAGAATAGTTGAAACTTTTCGGCACGTAAATCTATTTTTGAGAATAAATAATTGAATCACCCTCATCTTTAAAATTCCTAACCACACTATTTTCATCATTAATCAATTCCTTACAAGCATATCCATATAAGTGAAAAACAATAACTCTCCTTCTCTCCTTTTCCTTCTCCTCCTTCAGACGTAAAAAACCACGTTAACCAAAAGGATCCCCTCTATCTCCACTACAGTTTCTGCTTCGACGTTTATAATCCTGATGCTCTTTACTTTAATCTCTCCAAATACCTTTTACAATTTTCAGATAACACGCCCTAATTGATAAGGTATCCACAATTTCTAAGGCTCTAAAATCTCATCAGGAGATGACTGGCTGAAACACTGGTTTGCAAAATAAATTAAAATCAATCCTTACAAAACCCAACTCTTAATTCCCTATTACCAAAATAATAATTCTTCATTTAATGTTTCCATTTCTCAAATATTTCTCCTAGATTACCATTACTATTGATCAAAACTGAATTTTAACAATACACAACTTCCAACAAAACAAAAACTACAATAAGCGTAAAAGTATTTAAGAACATAACTTATAAGATAGCTAAATTAATAAAACACTGATGTTTTAAGACTTATGCTTTATTAAAAAGAGATAATTATGTAATTCTTTTACCAAACTGGAGCTTCATCAGGAAGATGAGTTACTCACGTGTTTTATTCATGTAAATGCATAATAGAAATTTGCCAAGTAAAATCCTCGTCAATCCATTATTTTATAGAACAGTCTTAAAATTAAAAACATATTTACTGCCCTTTAATTAGCTCTGGTAATAACTGCAAACCCCTATACATAAGATTTATGTTAGCGAGCGTCTTCTCTAAGAACTTTAAATCCGTCTTCCCCTTAATCACCTACATTAATGAACGGCTTCTATATCTTGGTGATCATTTTTCCAAAAACACTTCATATCCTCCCCTTGTACTCTCCTTGTACTACTTGCGCAGAAACCAGAATAAGGTTCTAAAATTCAAACCTCTTCACTCATAATGTGTGAATTAACTTCATCAGGTCATCCATCATCAACAAAGAAAGACTGAGAATAGCCATTTAAGACTAATGCATTAACAATCATAATACTGTATATACTTGATGTTTGTTTTTTGGGGTTCGAGAGGTAGAAATAAAGTGTGAAGAAAGAATACAACACATATTTATATGATATTTATATTGCTGGTATTATTTTATGATACATGCATCCTCCATTATTAAACTTGCATAATTGTAAAATTTTGTAATTGAAATGGAAATTTCACTTTTGTATAATTTTATTGATCAAATAAAATAAATAATACTCTAAAATCCATAAAATATGCAACCATATATACTCATAATTATAACTTTTGGGTTAAACAAATAATTAAAATAAATATTTCTACTTTTTTTACCAATAGTATAAAATTTTCTTCGGCGTTTTTTGTCCTTCTCTTTTAGCTCAGCGCCGTTCAGGTGAAATTGGGTGAGGCAACAATAAGCGCGGATTTATGCATACATTAAAAGATAATTAAAAGACCTCCTCATCAATCTCGCGGTGGCGTGGCCCCTTTTCATGGGAATTGGAAATTTCTGTGTGAGAAGCGCTGTTAATTACAACCGTGTACTTCTCCTCGGCGGCCCCGTTGTTGACGAGCTTTTACGACCATTATTTTCTCACCTTTGCGACTTGATTTGAATTCATTAACAAAATTTGTTTCTTTTTAATTGTGCGATTAACAGATTAATTCGATCTTTTATTATACACGGCCGCGCCAATGTTTCAACATTAAAATTACGACGATATTTGCATTAATAATTGTGTGCCTAGAAAATCTTCTTGATCTCAACTGTGGTAGAATATAAATTAAATCCATGAGGCTATTAAATATTAACTTTAAAGTTAAACTTTTCTTGTTCGGAAGAAAACGTTATATATAATGTACCTCAAGGTTCCAAACTGGAACCCTCAATATTTCCTATAATTAATGATTTATTATTAACTTGATAAATAATAGTCTGTTGTTGGTGTAAATATTAAAAACATGATTACAAATCATAAGTAATCCACAAACAACTACGATTTATATAAATAAATCATCACAATTACAAGCCGAAGTATCTGCAAAGAAATACATCTTCTTGCGTTACGCCCTTTTTTCCTGCCAGTCGTTTTTTTTTTCTTCCCCACTTCTCGCGCGAAATGATTATTTCAAAGACGGCCATAAATCATCTTCCGCACTCGTACATTGTAAACGTGTAATATATACTGCAGAATGTGTTTACGTACATGTTACCTCTCTCCTTAATTATTTTTAATTTACAACCCCGCCGCCAACAACACACAGATGTCAAGGCCGAGATAACATTAACTGTAATTACACGGTATCGGGGCGTAACGCCGAAATTCACAAACGGGTTTGTTTTTGCCCATCTTTAAATCAATACGGGCGGAATGGTAGAGGCGATAGGGTTGTAAATCATCTCTCTATGCAATGAAATTATAAGATTCAATCTAAAAAACAGAAGCAATTTTAAAATGAAAAAGGATTAACCGTTTTAAATATTTTATTTTTTTCCTTCCAAAACATAACGTTCGTGTAACTAATTACAAATTACAAACTGGCGTTCACGAATATGGAGAGAAGCAAAAAAAAGTAACTGAAGTTTGTTGCAGATAAATTTAATTATAGACCAATCGATTAAGTTTAAGCCAACAGCAGACTATAATTAATACGTTCAATGCTCAGCACCAATTACACCAATTATTTATTTATTTCTTAAGATAATTATTACTTGTTGGGCTTTATGGTATGAAAATCTGGCCTAGAAAGATAATCTGCATTTTCACTAATAATTACTTTACTGTTTTAAATATCATTTATAGGTGTAGCATAATTTAAAAAAATATATCAATACTAAAAACCTTTACTAATATACAAATTTACCAAATTGATTGGTGTTCCCCAAGGCTCATTAAATTTGTATACTATTATAAAAATATAATTTTGGATTGCAATACTTTAAAAATCTAATTAATCAATATATAAAAGATTACATTAATTATTACCAATATTTACAAGATATTTCAAGTAAAAGTAACAGTAAAATACGTGAAAAATATCTATTAAACGTTTACTTGCCATAATGAGTATGGTATTCTTTTTTATTTTTATGGAGGGCGAGTGTTGTGTAATTTTATAATGCGTAATAAGGAGTGTGAATGTGGAAGGGTTGACTTTCATACGCCATTTGTGATTTTTATACTGGGTGTCCCATTTTAATCCGCCAGTAGCGATAATTCTGAAACTTTGCATTGAATCAAAAAGTGTTCCAAATGAAAAGTTAATGGTTCTGAGGGGGACATCTGATGCCGTAGACTTTGCCCCCCCAGCCCCCCAAGGGGGGCGGGAACAGGGGGCAACTTTAAAATTTTAAATGGAAACCCCTATTTTTTATTGCAAATTCTAATAGACGGTTAAAAAGTATGTAAGTTTTATCCGAAACATTTTTTTATTGGTCGAGAGATGGCGCTGCAAATGTAAAAGTTTTTTGTCAATTTAATTGCGAAAATCGTCACGTAATTAACTGTTATTATTACTTAAGACTTACAACAAGGTTGTTTTTTTCTCAGCCTGCCCAAATACTACCCCCCCCCCCCACAAAGACGTAAAGTACTCAAAAATAGCGATTGAGTACTTCTTTTTCAAATTAAATAATGGTAAAATAATTCAAAAAAGAATGTCGTTTTTTTTAAAAAAATAAAGCTATGAGGGGGGCCAGGTCAAACACTGTTTGAAAAAAAAATGACATTCTTTTTTAAATTATTTTACCATTATTTAATTTGAAAAAGAAGTACTCAATCGCTATTTTTGAGTACTTTACGTCTTTGTAGGGGGGGCGGGGGTAGTATTTGGGCAGGCTGAGAAAAAAACAACCTTGTAAGGTTGTGAGTAAGTGTTAAGTAATAATAACAGTTAATTACTTGACGATTTTCGCAATTTAATTGACAAAAAACTTTTACATTTGCAGCGCCATCTCTCGACCAATAAAAAAATGTTTCGGATAAAACTTACATACTTTTTAACCGTCTATTAGAATCTGTAATAAAAAATAGGGGTTTCCATTTAAAATTTTAAAGTTGCCCCCTGTTCCCGCTCCCCTTGGGGGGCTGGGGGGGCAAAGTCTACGGCATCAGATGTCCCCCTCAGAACCATTAACTTTTCATTTGGAACACTTTTTGATTCAATGCAAAGTTTCAGAATTATCGCTACTGGCGGATTAAAATGGGACACCCTGTATCTTACCTCAAATTTCGAATTTTAGGTAGGCTTAAAATACGTCCATTTTAAGTAAATTACATCTTGAAATTATTTTCCCGAGATAGTATTTTCTTATAAAATATAGTCATGAGTTTTAATATTTATTAATTAACACAGCATTAATTTTGTATTCAGCAACTGCAATACAAATTTTGAAATATCTTCAAAAATATCATTTTTCCGAAAACATTGAATTATTGTTTCCCTATCAAAAACATAGGTTTCCTTCTGTTTGAATCTAATTAGCATTAAAGACAGTGAATTATTATTTTTTCTTTTTTGACGAAATGGGAGGAAGTTTATTATAGACATCTTTGTAGTAGGGTACGGTGTGTCGGACCCATATCGACTTAAACCACTCATTATGACTAATTTTTTCTAGACGGATCTCAGGCAAAATTATTGATAAGAAAGCAGGAAAACAGAGTTTTACTACAGAGTTTAATAACCCCGAGTGTATAGAAACCATTAATGTAGCATCTATTGTCTAAAGCGATTCTTCATTTGTATAAACCACTCTTCATTTAATATTATTAAATGCTGTCGTCTCTTAGCTATGTCTCCACTCGGAGTAAAATTTTCACATCACGTCCTTTCTCTTTGTTATTTATAATTAAAATATATAAAATAATTCACAACGTGTAAGAGTCGAACACACGAATTACCTTCCCTCACCTTCATCCCATTCATTAACTCTTACCGTCTCCGTCTCTCGTTACCTGCAACACTTGGCCTCGTGTGCATAAATGCCGGCTAGATAAATTGCTCATATTATTCATTAATTTGAATGCAATTACAGATAGATTAGTTGAAACGCGAGACAGCGTTACAGACGGTTAATTGCCGCGAGTACAATGCCATTGTGGGAAAGGGAAAAATTATTGCTGAGCAAAATTTTTGTTCCTCAATGACAGTTAAATAATTGTAGTAATCCCAATTCAATCACACATCATAAATATAAAAATAAATATCCCCTCTCAAAATACATCTTCCGACTTATTAAATATAAAAGACAATTATACAGAGATTATCAACTGACGAATTCACTTGATCTTCGACAAAAATTTAATAACCTAAACAAAGTCATTGAAAGACCCATTATTGAGTTTCGATAAAAAACACCAAAAAAAAATAGTCGGAGATTAACAAACTTAGAAATGACAAGAAGACAGTCAAATTACACAAAAGCTCCGACCTGTTAACTAACGAGATTATCGCCACACTTGGATAAATCTATGAATCCCTTTTTAAAATCAAATTCTCTGATTTCTCAAATATGCGGACTTCTTACCTTAAAGGTAGTGCTTCTGTAGCTCTATTTCTAGATATCCAGGAAGCGTTTGATTCTGTCGAACATCAAGGTTTATTGAACAAGTGTCTAATTATTCCTTTTCACATCAAATTCACTATTAAACAATTTCTCTCCAATTTTACTCCCGAACAAGAATTTCCCTAAGTACCTCCTCTTCCACCTCTACTTAATACCATTATTTACGTTGATGTCTTCCTGTAATAGTCCGCGCAAAGAATTTTCCTCATAATGTTTATTATGTATTATAAATTCTAAAAACGGTGAAATGGGATTTTTTGGGGTTTATATATATATTCTCTATTTAGCAAATTACATATATGTTGAATTGATCAGCCCATTCAACATAGTAAGGGTATTGTTGAGGTTGGTACTTGGGCTATCAGCACAGTATTAAATGCTTATAGTGAAGAGGTACAGTGATTGCGGAAAAGAAGATTGTGAACACATATGTCGTGAACACAAATGTTATAATGGAGCGGTGATAGGGAAGAACCCTGTGGGAATAATACGTAGAAATAGTTTTGCCAAAGTTTCAATCGTTTTTCTGAAAATAATAAAATCTGTTTACTTGATAATGGTATTTTTATGATCAAATATCAACATTGTATTAAAAAAATATTTCAGGATAATCAACACTAGAATGATTTAATTTTAACGATTAATAAAACGTTTCTTTATAAACTTATACCTAATTAATCCAAATTATATTTTTATATCTTACACACGATATTAATAATCAAACGTTGTTTTAATTCACACCATCCTATTAATGCGTCATATATATTTTTATTAAAACACATAAATATTTAGATTAAAAAAAGAAACGCCAATTCGTGAAACGTTAAAATAGAATCCGTGTCCGGTGGGCCATTAAGATTTCTAGATTCGGCAATGAGCCGAAGGAGGATAAAAATGCTGCCTCAATAAAACTGGCCGGCTCATTCAGAAAACGCAATAAATTCAGTCCTCCGATACGATAATGAAATAATAATGGAATTTCTGGGAATTTTAACGACCACGAAAATAAGAAAAGATTTTCCGCAGTCCACGGCCTGAATAAGTGATAAGATTATGATTTGTAGTTTAATAATGCGTGGACGTGTGTGACTGTAAAATATTGAAATCGATGGTAATTTATTGGTTCGAACACCTGTTGCAATCATTATTTGAAATTCTCAGAATGATTTTGTAAGATTTCTGTAACGTGAAGAAAATTTATATTGAGAAATGAATAAATATCGTCAAAATCAAATAAAGAATTAATGTTAATAAATATTTGATATCTACAAAATTAATCCATTTGTAAAGAAACAGGGACATCAAAAAACTATGCATATATAATATAAATTCCTATGCATGGTTGTAGAAAATTATCATATAATTTAAAAATATGAAACATTTCATAAATCAAGATAACAATAAAGCTGTACTCATGAGATCTAAAACATCAAAACCTGTGTCTACAAATGATTTTTTACTTAATTTAATTAATTAATTTCTTGGTTTAGTTTTTGCACTTTTCATTATAATAAAATCACCATAATTTAATTTTTCTTTCATCTAGTATGAACTCAATGCTCAATTCTCGTACATTCTAAATTATGTAATTAATAATTTTTGTTGGCACAGAATAAAAACAAATAAACAAACAATCTAACGAACTAAATTTGTGCTTTTTATAATTCGCATATAACGTTTGTATAACTCTATATATGTCGTGATATTATTAGTCAGGAGTAGTTGCTTTAATAAGTACTTTGTTGTTTGTTGTTAAAATGGCTCAAGTATTAAACCTAAACCTATTTTGTTTCTTTTTGATTTAAAAATTAAGACTTATAAGAATATAGGTATAATAGCTAAGAGAGTAATTTTGCAAAGAGAGTAATTTGTTTCTTTTTCTCGTTTGAATTAATACAATCATCAGCGTTTCCTTCTTAAGCCATCGTCGCAGATATTTCAGGACGGCTCACGTCATCAAGGTCTGGCTTAATTATATTGATAAAGACCGATGATGGTATTAATTATGCATCCTCCCATCAGAAATTAAGCGCTCGTCGGCGCTCCGTTATCTTCAGAAATGGCACATTGATGACGTTTTATCTCGGATACGTGGTTGTGATTTAAGGCAGCGCATAAATTTAACGAGTGCACTTCCCCCATATAAAAATGTCACAGTCGAAACGTCGACCACATAAAGTCAAATAATTTAATAATCAAATTAATTATATTAATTATTATAAATTATATTATTTAACTTTCTTTTTTCGTTTAAGGCGAAAACATGACAATGAAACCAGCACATTGCATTTCTATAAAAAAATACCTAGAGTTTATATTGGGAAAGTCATAAAAGGCGTTTATTATCAAGATCTCTTCTAGGGACTTTGAAAGGCAGGATGGGCGCGCTTTGGTCGGGAAAACCAATTTGGTTTCGGGTGGAGGAACAAGAACTTATAGAGAGAGAGAGAGAAGAGATTAAAGGGGGCAGCGCGTTAATTTCCGATAATTGATGATGGTAGGTGAAATGCGGCGAAATCCGTTAATATTTTCATTATATGGGCATATATGAGCGGCCCTCTCGTCGTCCTCGTCGCCGTTGCGTCATATAGGTTTGTAATTAAAATAGTTCTCGAGGTGGCTGTGCCTCGCTTTCGGGGTCAAGGTAGGCCGAAGATGCTCACAACGCAGACACACATACGTGTGCGTGTGTACCGACAGCTTTCCTTCACGAAGACTTGGAGTAAATTATGATCCCAGAGTTTCTGAATTTATTAAATCTGCAATGTTTGTATTCCTTTTATTCTTGATTTGATGATGGAATACATTTCTACATCATTTATTCTTAATTCTTAATTATTAAATTGCTGTATATAGTAGCGGTTGATCTATTCGAGATTCTTCAGGTGGTAACGCAACCACAAGTTACTGTTTGGTTCTTAATTTCTTTCAGCGCAAATTTAACATTATAAATACTAGAGGATGGGGCTACGAACGGTGCAATATATATTCTGCATTCATTTAATAGTCGCCAAAATTGTACAGTATCCCTCTAAGGTAACATAAAGTACGTAATGCTATATCTGCATACTATTCATTTACTGTAATATTTCTCAGCCCAGGGAATATCTGGGCTTGAATTTTTATTATTGTAAAATGTACATTAAAAAAAAAACTTTTTCATCATTAAAAACTAATTTTCAATGGTAATTAATGTCATTAATTAAAACCACGAACAGATTTCAATATTTTGGATGGCATATCGCAGTTGAATAATTGTCCAGTCAATTAGAGAAATCTAGTGCAACACTTTGGACAGTAATGTCACCTAAATCGATATTTTAAATTAATTTTTCTCTCTTCTTTATTTTAATCATTTTTTTAATGTATTTTTGTAAAATAAATTTTTAATTTTCAAAATTTTAATGATTCCTTTTAATGTTAATTATTTTTATTTATTAATTTTAATTTATTTTTCTCTTATAAATAATTTTCTATGATATTTTATTACAAATTTCTGTTTGTTTTCTGATAAATTGTGAACTAGTTTTTATTGATTTTTTATGGCTTTTAGAATAGGAAATTTTCATTTATTTTTTTGTATAATTTATAAGTATTCTTTAAAGCAATATTAATTTCTTCTTCTTACTAAACATCTTTATGTACAGAAAAAAATAAAATAAAGTACATGGAACAATTAAAATAAATTCTGATTTAAGACAATGGATTAATTTCCTGTTCAACGGCTATCGACCCGCAGCCTTTCAGCCTGGATTTATTTGTCATACAAACGATATTATTAGTAACATCTTTTTGAGTTAACTATCTATTGTTCTTCAAAAGTCATGATCGCTAATATCATTGTGAATTGAGGAAATGACACCCTGTATATTAATCAATATATTTACTGTTATTAACAATATTTTTTTTTGTGTTTCAGGTAATTGATCTTCTAATTCTACAAATATTACATCAATAAGGTTCCATGAATTTACTACATTAAAGGTATGTCTATTAGTAGATATAGCTTGGTTTAATCGAATAAATGACTGATGACATAACAGATGACAGGTAATAGATGACATATGATAAATAAGAGATTACAGATGATAGATGGCAGACAATAGAAGGTAGAAAGTAAAACATAGAAGTTAGATGATAGTTGATAATATATGATAGATGAAAGTATAGAAAATAGAAGTTAAAAGACATTATAATTTATTATAGATGACAGATGGTAGGCATACTAGTAATAGATGATATATCTATTAATGACAGTTATTTTTTTACATATTTAGTTAACCTATTTAATATATAGTAAAAATTAATGATCACACATTCAACAGGTGCAATGCAACAGAAAAAAAAAAAACAAAATGGTGATGTGATGTCTTCATGGAACTATGACGTTTACGCAAAAAGGCTGTTCGGTATTGAATTCGTTACAATTACTTGTTATATAAAAAATATATAAACATGTTTTAATAAAACTTGTTCCGTTTCTCATTTCTTTTAACTTTTATTTAAAAAGTTATGTAATATTTTTCTTATTTAGAAAAATACCGGAACGAAACAAAAACGCCTCGAGTAAACATCAACTTCCGGTGTATGAATGTTTACTAAAAGCTTTTCAGTTTCAGTTTTAACGGTAAAACATTAAATTTAAAGTTTATTTAACGGATGATACACACACACACAGACACAAAAACTTTTTTTTCCAGAAATAAGCGGAATGGTCTCAGGAGAACTCAAAATGGAAAATTCCGTTAAAAATACTTTTCAAACAATTTTCTCAAAAATTTCCCTAAATATTATTTACACAATTATGTACAACGGTTAACTAGAACAAATACGAGTGATGATAAATGAAAGATTTGTTTAATTAAAAAACAAATAGTTGAACGATGGCACAGTTAGCATAGGACAGATCACACATGGCAGATGAGACATGACAGATGGCATATGATATATTACAGATCACAGATGAACCATGGCAGATGACATATGACACATGACAGATAACATATGGGAGATAAAACATGACGAATGACAGGGAATAGATAACAAATGACAAAAGACAGCTGAAAGATAATTCAATAACGGAAAAAGGATAAGAAATTTAAAATGTATTTAGTTAATCATTTGTGGTGCTCACTTATTACACCGTAAACATAGAAAAAATTAAAAGAATAACTAATAACTATACCAGAAGTAGGTAAAAAGCCAATATAACAGAATGGTAAATGGTAAATGCTATGTCAGATAGATGTAAGATGATAGGTGATAGATGATAAAAAATTAAAGACAGAAGCTAAATAATCAACATTCAATTATTTGTTGTATTAATTGTTAACATATAAAATTTAAATAAATATCAGCTACACGAAACGCAGTTAATTTCAATATAAGAAGAAAATATATGGCAAATTATACAACGTGTTCACATAAGTATGCAACATATGGGAAACCTTTTTATTATTAATTTCTCAGAAAATTGTACATATAAAAACGACAAAACAAGTGACATTCGACGCTATATTTGCAAGATAATAAACAATTTTTATAACTTTCGCACTATTTAAGCGAATTTTATTATTCTCAGTATTGACGTATCTGTCATTAATATTCATTATTGACAAATAGTTAGTGATTTATTAGGAGTTGTTGTCTCCTAAATCATGGCAGAGCGATTAACTTTACAAGACAGAGCAGAGTTAGTGCTAATTTGTGGCGATAACTATAAAACCTGCAGAGAAATATTTGAAATTTTTAATGGTAGGCACCCCGAAAAGAGAATCAGTTATTCACAAGTGTCAAGAATTTTAAAGCAATTTAAAAGGACCGGAAAATTTGAATTGTATTTTAAAAAAGAACATTCTAAACCAGTGAGACGTGTGGAGAATTCGTTGGAATCTTGCAAAGCGTGGTTTAAAAAACTCATTTGAGAATTGAGATATTTATCTGTTAGAAAATGCGCCAGAAGTTTAGGTTTGGGAAAGTCAATAGAACATATGGTACTAGCGGCGAATAAGTTTAAAGAATTTAAACCAATATATGTTCAAATTTTGCAAGAACGTTATTACGACAATCGTTCTGAATTTTGTTTCGTGGTACAAGGTGAAATAGAAATTGATAGAACATTTCCTAAGAAGATCCTGTTTACGGATGGAGGTACATTTACTACAAATGGTGTCATTTATCACAAAACTGTCGTTGGTGGTCAACAGAAAATCCAGCATTCCGAATTATCTGCAAAAATCAATATTCTCGAAAAATAAATGTTTGGTATGTAATTTTGAACAGACATATTATTATTAGGGCCTTCATATTTCAACAGTGTTCAAATTAAAGAAAGATATTTAGAATTTTTGCAAGATTTCTATAAGAAATTCTCTTTCGTTTGTGCAGGATGGGGCACCTACATATAGTGCTCGTGTCGTAGTTGAATATTTAAATGAACAATTTTATGAGAAATGGATTGGAAGAGATTATTCTGAGAGGCCTTTTGGAAATTTAGAGGATTTGGAAAATAAAATTAGAAATGATGTTAGATATTTAAGTAATTGTCCCAGTAACAGTTACTTTACTTAGAGTTGACAGATGACATATGATACATGATAAATGATATATGACAGATTACAGATAATAAATAAATAAATATATTATTGACACACAGCAAATAACAAGTAAAACATCCTATGGCATCACGTGGCTGATGGACTCAATTTGTAATGCCAAATTAGAATTCATTAATTGTAAAGTTAACCGATGTAAATCTCTTGGAGGTGAAGTTCTAGTTGCAGTATCTAATAGACACTCATCCTATGAAGTTTATAGTCTTAGAAATCTCCTTGAAAAATTGTATGTTTGCATTTAGATCAGTAGCTGCAAAATTATACTCGGAGCTGTATATATACCACCCAACTCTGATTTCGCAGTTTATCAAAGTCACTGTGAATCAGTGGAATTAATTTTCAACTGTAACAAATTGTACATGTTCGGCGATTACTTTCCTTCCGCATTTTGGATTAACGATGAATAGTTGTTAGAACTGATTCCACCTGAACTAAAACCTCCTTAGTGTCCAACAATTTTGGTTACATAAACTCACACCAACTAAATTGTGTTTATAAATTGAATTCCGTTATGTTAAATCTTAATCATAATCCCGTCTACAAAAATATGGAAAGTAAGCTTAAATTGAGGCGAAAAATAATGATACATAGAAAGAAAGAGGGGCTCTCACTATCTACCAGAAACAAGGGTTGGAGTGAAAGATCATCGCAGCTGCATTAACTCCACTCAGCTTCATGGATACAACATTTTTGTATGTTTTATATAATATTTTTGTATTTTCTTATGTATTTTGTTGGAAAGTAAGCTAAAGTTTAATAAAAATAAACAACATAAACATATTTTTGCACCATCTGAATTAGCATCCAATTTAAATCTCTCTCAATCTACGTCTTCAATTTTACCCTGTTTTGTCTACCACTCACCATTATATATTACTATTAAATTAGAAATTCTATTTGATAACGTATGGCTAGGTAATAGGAACGTGCTTGTTTTTTTTTAATTTTAAGCGCGCGGATTATACATCGGTCAACAATGCCCTTCTTAATGTACGATGGGATACTATATTCGAGGGTTGAAATATCGATGTCGCCTGCGATTTATTATACTTCATTATTTTTGGAATATCAAATCAACTTGTACCTAAAATAAGTCAGGCCCACAAGAAGACTTCCTGTTTCCCTAAATAGTTCAGTATTGATTTAAAAAGTCTAGTACTTTTGAAAAAAGTCTGGCCCGCAAGAAGACTTCTTGTTTCCCTAAATGGTTCAGTACTGATTTAAGTACTTTTGAAAAAAACATAAGAAACATTGTACAAGTCATCTCAGTGCCCCTCTGATTACTCTAAATAGAGTATTATTCGCAATCAGTGCAAGAAGTTAACTCAAGAATGTTATTTTAACCTTATTCATAAGGTCAAACATTCTATTAAAAATAACCCAAAAGCTTTTTGGGTTACGCTAGTTGTAAAGGTAATTCGAATCAAATTCCTTCGACCATTGTAGATGGTGAATCAATTATTTCAAGTGAAGAGGGAATAGTTGACCATTTTACTCAATACTTTGGTAGTGTTTATCATCCTCCAACTATCACTGATAAAGTAAATAATAGTTCCAACTCGAACAATGATATTCATGAGTGCATTCCTCCTGTTTTAAAAATATCTGACGTTCTGAATTAACTTCTTTCTCTGAAGGCTAATAACTGCATTGGTACTGATGAGCTACCCACATATTTTCTTTATAACTGCTCTTTTGCACTTAGTCGTCCTTTATGGTTATTGAATAACTTATTTTTTTCCACAGGAACAACCCAAATGTTAGAAGAGTGCATTTATTACACCGATTCACAAATCTGGCGAAGTAAAACATGTTGATAATTATAGACCTGTTATATTAGTGGTGCCTAAGATATTTGAAAAGTTACTTACTTTTCACTTAACAGCAGCTTATCAATCTTCAATCTCCATGCATCAACGCGGATTTAGGACAGGAAAATTGACTTGAAAGATCTCAGGTAAATTCTATATATACTGTCTTCTTTGATGCTGTTGATCATAAGGACTCAAATTGCCATCTCTCGTCCTACTGAGGTATCATCTGGTATTCCTCAAGGTCCCACCTAGGGCTTCTGCTCTTTAATATTTTCGTTAATGTTGTAGTGAGCTGTTTTCAAATGCGAAGTGCTTGCTATTTGCGGACGATATGAAAATTTTTATGAAAGTATGGAAGATACGTCATTACTCCATATATAGATGACAGATAACAAACATAATTTGAGAGATGATTAAGATGATTGGATTAATTTTCTGCTTTCTTATTTCAAAAGAACTTATTATTACAGACTATTACAGAGTTCAAGTAATTTTAAAATTATTATATATTTAACTGCTTTTTTAAAATTGTTTTTATTATATTTATTGTTTTAACACTTTTTAAGTTTATTTTTTTAGAAAGTTTTTAATACCTTTTTCCAAGAAAATTGATTTCGATATTTTATATTTTATTTTTTCTATTTTTATCATAGAAAACCTTATTATTTGATTTTTTTAAATATGCCACAAATAGTTAAAAAAAGGAACAATATATTATATACAGCTGATGTCAGAAGACTTGATGTAAATGATAGATAATTGATATATTAGATAACAGAAAACATAAAACACAAGATAAATGATAGATATCATATGACAGATGTATAGATTATAGCAAACCAATAAAATATGACATGTTAGATAACAGATGTCGGATTATATATTCGAGATAACAGATGTCATATGTCACATGACAGATGACTAATAACAGAGAGTTTAATATTAGTCTAATTATTACGTAAGTATTTTTTTATTGTGCAAGTCATCTTGTATAGCTGATATACAGGGTGGCGCAATACATTCGCGTCGGAGAATATACGGCAACTGGTAAAATAATTTTAAATATTTTTGTTAAGGTCTATGAAGGTTCATTAGGAAGACGTTTTAAAATTATTTTGATATATAAAGGGTGACTCAAAAAATTGTTACACGCTAAAGTCATGCAAATTTAAATGGTATACCCTATACATTATTACATATTTTAATAGAGCAGATACATGTTTCCTACACCTAACTCCAGCCCTTTTAAATATATTTGACAATTCTTGAAAATGTAGACCAAAATTTTAGACGCGTGCCTATCTTACGTAGTTTAACTGGATATTTTAAATCTATCTTTTAAACTCGACGATAAAATAAAATTGATCCCTAACAGTTATATAGGATGGATAAAAATAAATATTTGATATATACTATCATTAACGTCAAACAACTTTCTTATTTTAAATGGAACGCCCTACATTTGTTATCGTATTGGATTCTAATTTCAATTCATTTTAAAATTGTATTAAGGTTTACTTATTTTCAAACATTGGTTTGTTGACATTTATTTTTCAAATGTAGGCTTAGGCGAAGCTGACGCTATTATTCAACATAAACAAATATTATTTGTCAGTGGCAGTACTTGTTAATTAAACCACAATTTTTGTTCAATGAACCTACCCCTACAAAACAGATTTTGCCGTTTGCCGTATTTAAAACGACGCGAATAAGGTGCGCAACCCTGTATAATCTGATTCATAACAGAGAAACAAGTTGATTTGGTTCATTTTAGGCTTATTATTAGGTAAGATATGTTTGGTTATGTATTTCATCCTGTATAGCTGATATATAATCTGACTCATTTTGCGAGAATATTTCCAAAAAATAGAATACCTTGTTTTTGATTACTCTAATGATCTGATATATGTGCTTCGTTTGTTTATTTCTTTATTTAATGTTTTATGTACTCAAATACTAGTTTGTACACTAACTAGATCGATTTTCATAAATCTTATCTAGGCTTTCGTTGAAGGATTGCATATAGATACTGTAACTGTATAAAAAAAAGCAATATAAAAGTAATTTATGAAAGAAGTATAGTATATAAATGTTTGATAAGATTGCTCTGATGAGAATCAGAACTCCTGTAGGAGCACTTGAATTTATATCAATGTTTGTGAAGTAATTGTCAAATAAACTGCTATGATAAGTATAGTATATTATTATCACGAATTATTTTTTAATCCGTATAGAATTTATTTTTAATAACGTTGTGAGGTTAATATTTATGCAAGACTAATTGATTTCAGAAATTTTATATAAAAACACGAGCGGCGTTCAATATAATAGCAATTGATATATTAAAATCGAAAGACTTTAGTGGTCATAGACGACGAACCTAAAAATTTATATTCCATAATCAGCAACAATTTTAATAGAATCAAAAATTATTATTTATTGTTTATAAAATAACTGAAACATGGTGGTGTTTATATTCAGGAAAATTAACACGACCAACACCAGAATTTTATATAAAACACCAGCGCCGTTCATATAATAGCAATTATTATATTTAGACCGAAAAAGATCTGAATATTTTATAGTTTTTATTTTTTATTTTTATTTCTTTCATTAAACAATATGTGCAGTGTGTGTAAAAAAATATATATAGTTAAATGTAATTTTAGGAACATAAATGAATAATATAAATATTATGAAGGTGTGTATTTTGAGTTAAACTTTTTAATTACACAGTATATAGGAATTTTGTTAATACGTACAAAATGGATATCTATATTTAAGTGAATTCATAGAAACCAATGCCTGGTATCCCACATGGCTCTAATGTTATAGTAAATAATGAACGGTGGAAAGGCAGCGCGGTCGTAATTGTGTATGTATATATGAAGACCATTATGTACCACTTGAGTTTATTCATGGGTGATGACTCGTACCAGAAGAATTATGATCGGCGGGTAAAATGTATTGAGTTCTGTCCGGCGGACGTCAGTCAGTCATCCGGGAATCAATCGAAGCGACGCACCTTTGAAGAATAGCAATATTACTTAATAAAACGTCCTCAAACAACAGCTCAATCCGTGTTTTCCCAAGACGTAGACTTATCTCAGCGTGCGCAGAGACAGATGTATCAATCATTCGGATTATAAAGGTTGTTAATTCTATAGTTATGTTATACTGATTTTAAACTGTAAATAAACTTGGATTTTATTGTAGGAGATGGTAAACATTATTAATAAGGTAAATGAAATTATTATTTGTGCATAAATTGTATCTTAATACTGCTTATCAAGTTTCACACCCAGACCTGCGTTGGTTTAATCAAATTATATTTTTAAGCCAAAATTTTAAGCGGCATAATAAAGCTAAATAGTGATTAATTTAAAAAGTCATTCAACACAGAACATCGTCGCCTCGTGCTCTACTGAAAGTAAAAGGCGAATGCATGTTAAGTCATCGGTAAATGAATTAATCGAACTAATTTATCGGATTAGATCACTTTTACCGCGTTACGAGCCACGAGAACATTAATCAAAATCTGCATTTATTAATAGAAATGATTACTGTTTAACCTTAGCGCTGACAACAATAGAAAGGGATGAAATCATTTTTTTATGATTATAATAAAATTATAGAGTA
This sequence comes from Ontholestes murinus, assembly GCA_963969525.1. Classification (NCBI taxonomy): domain Eukaryota; kingdom Metazoa; phylum Arthropoda; class Insecta; order Coleoptera; family Staphylinidae; genus Ontholestes; species Ontholestes murinus. The sequence continues at coordinate 64,953,805 of OZ018387.1, forward strand.
TATTTAGGAAGTTGACGTAGATAAAAATTCTTATAACTTTACTTACTTAACTTTACTAGGATTATTATGATGCTTATTTGTGAATACCCTCTTCATCCCAAGGCAACCAAGCAACTAGTGTTAAGTTTAATTTATAAAAAGTTGTTTTATCACTTTTACGATTATTTAAAAACTGTAGTTAATAACATCCTGGTTATATATAATTAACAAAATCAATAAAGAAAAAAAGAATAATACAATAATATCAATAGTAATAAATTATATATAATTATTGTTTTCCTTCCAATCGAGAACAGCCATGGATCGGTTTTGACCTCATCAATATAGTGCAGTCGGAATATAAAGCAAGATAATACCACCTTAATAGCATTATTTTGCTTTGAAGTTAATAGTTTATTGAGAAAATCAACATAAATAATAATTCTTACTCGCCGGTGGTGGGAACGTAAGGGTTGCAGTCGAACTTAAGTTAGCAAGAGTGCAGGAACGTTAGTTCGGGTCAGCAATTGGATGAGTGACCAGTACCATTCACTATTGGTGCTTTAAAGTAACGGGGGCGATCATTCAAAGTAACAAGCTCATTTACAATACACAAATAACATGACCAAAGGTCCACGTGGTCGCTAGCCAAATACTACTACTACTAATAATTCTATAAAATCTTAACCTGCAATGTTGTATTCTGTTTTTAAGTTTTACCTTAGTAATAATTACGAAGGTGATAAATAAAACACTTGGGTTTTGAGAATTTACACAATTTAATGTCGATGCATTACGAATCAGTGTTATTAATGAATATTATTAAAACTTTTAAGTCGGCATCCACAAAAGAAAAAAAACTGAATAATTTAAAGTACAGAACGTGCAAACACAGTACGCCATACACATAAACACATACACAGTGAGTGTGTTCGGCCATTTCAAATTCTTTTTCTCCTCGCCATTTCTCGAGAACACAAAAGCGCTCGATTTGCTTTAACACAATACCACCGATTTACAAGAATTTCCAGTATTGTATTTTAATAGGGAATGCCACACCGCACACACAATTGACAATAAATTAGTCGGTCAACTCTGTAAATTACCATTCGCCAGTTTGTTTGTGTTGGTGTGCTGGTGCATCGACAGAAATGAATCCGAATATTTGTAATAACTTCGATAATACATGATCGTATTAAATGAGGAAGGTAATATTTTGTTTGTAAAATATAGCCTTGATTAAAATTGATTTTGGTATCTTTCAAGTATCGAATTTAACATTTTTGAACTCATATTAGATGAGGGGAGGTGTATATTTTTTGTAAATCATAACCTAAATTAAATTATGCCTGGTATCCCTTGCGTATCGAAGTTAGTATATTTTTCATTCATAATCGATTACTTTTTATATCTAAATTTAATTCAGCACCTTTTTAAGGTCAAATATATATATAAACCAAAAATGTTTCCCGTTGGCTTGCTTTTTTGGCAAAATTAGTATAATTAGACCACATGATTGTATAAGATAAAGCACTCAGTCAGGCCCGAAAAGTTGCCGACTCATCGTCCATTAAGATTGAAATAATGTAGAAATCCGCCACCGTTTACGAACGAGGAATAACAGAGAGAGGATTCCGTCATCGGATTGATTTGTACTGCCGCAGAGGTGTCGGTGTGAATTTCAAGAAGTAACGGAACACGCGAATCGTTCACGCTGCGATGCGATCGCGGCCTTCTCGATCAAATAATTGATTTCCCCCGAGCTGCCCGGCTCGTATCGAATGGCCTCCTCTTAAGCTCATACACATACCACCACAATCCACCAACAATGCTAAAAAACACGCACTCTCTCTCTTTCCATCTCTCGTTCTTTCACTCGGGGTAAAGTATGTGTCACCTATGCCGTGTAAAGCTCATTATTGTCGCTACCGAGGGACCCCGAGGTTCGCTAATGAGCTCGGTTACTATTCATGAATGCGTGGGTGATTCCACGGCGAAGATATATACCCGTGGAGGACGACACACACACATATACACACGAAGTGGACTTGTTTTTTTTACTTCTTCTCCTCTCGTCGCGTTCTGCTGTTGTTGCAAAGTAACCACCTCGAGATATAGTGGCATTAACAAGCACCCGGCTGCGGAGGCATCGATCACTACGGTCAATCTCGGACACGAAACTGTGACGGTCAATTCGGGACACGAAATAGCGATGATAAGTAGTTGTTGTTATTGTTGTTGTTGTTGTTGTCATCATTACCTTTCCTTTTTCTCTCGGCACGGATGTGATGAAAAATTGAATGGAATGCACTTTCGATTATTGTTTATTATTATTGATTTATTATCAAATATTATTACAACACCTCTGTATATGGAAAAATAAATTCATTAAAATGCGGTTAATGTTAATAGTAATAGTATAACAGTAAATTTAATTTCAATAAAGCTCCCGAAAAATTTTTACTAAGGTTTTTTTTTCTAAAATCAGTTGAAAGTTGATTAAAAATATATTTAAATTTTAGATAATATAAGAAGTTTAAACTATTCTAGTACATTGTCTTTCTTAGTCTATTTTAAAAGGGTTTAAAATACTATTGGAATGTCTTATTTTTTTAATGTAATATTATGTCTTATTACATAGTAGTAAATTTTGAAAATTCATAACCTGAAACAACTGGAAATTTAAAGTTTATGTAGAAACTGTGATTATTGTAGAAAATTTCAAAATGTTTTAGAAAGTTGTCTACTTTGTTCTCTCATATAAGGGTCCAACAACTGTGAGCTGTCTGTGGTCTTTCTTTATAAACAGTAGTTTTTATTTAAATGTCTTATAACTTTGGATCCTTTTAGTCGTCACTTATAATTTTGCAAATTTTGCAAAGGTAACTAAGACATTTTTGTAACTTAATATTTAATTACTTACTATCAAATTAGATCGTTAACTCATTTAACTTAAGTAGAGCCATAAACGCAATCTAAAAATAATCTCTATTTCTGTTTTGACATACAAACAAAAATCATATATATAAGAATATTTTTCTATTAACCACCCGATACGGTAGGTATGTCACATTCACGCTCTTTCGACGTTCTGCCCATCAATTCCCTCGGTTGTCTGCTACCCGCGACTCTTGCGGCCATAATTCCAGCATTAGCATAAATATTATATCGTAGAATATTTGCGGTGGAAAAGCGCGTAATTGCCGCATATGCAAATCTCTCAATCTCGTATGTGTGTATGTGTGTGTAAGTATTTACATTCTATCAGATATGATCCAATCCTGCCCTTTGGCCATCTGGGGAAATCGTTTTTATCGCACCGTCATTTACATAATTAAGGTAGTTCACACAAGTACGGACATGCACACTTTGACATTTTAACGGGGACGGCTTTTCCAAGACACCGTTTTGCAATTCCTGTGAATATATATGTAATTTGGATGTTCGAACCTAAAACAATTACAGCAAAGTTTGAAGAAGAAATGAATTCTTTAAGCAATTGTCTTTATATGTCAGAATTGATAACACCACTCCCTTTAAAACAATATAAAAAGCTAATACATTGAACGTAAAAAGTAAATAACTCTCACAATAAACTTAATCTAAAATTTATATCCTATCGTGTATAATTAGTTATGGAATAGTGTTAGGTACAAATGCGATAATTGTTATTGTTTGTGCGGCGAATGTGTATGCGAACATGTTCGTACTGGTAATGGCAATCAATATATCGGTTATGTAACTTATATCGCCTAATCGGAACCAACTAGGAACAACACACATTTATGTGTGTATCACCTATCTGATCAGCATAATTTAGAAGGTGTTTGACGACTTAATTTCGAGACAAATTTGAATTTAGTAAAATAATTGGCGAATTAATTCTTTTATGCGGGTATATTGCGCCAATAGAAGTTTAAGTAAAGGTATATATAATGCTAATAAGACAGATTGTATATGTTTACATTTTACTCTAATGTCGAAACCTATTGTCTTAGTTAGCCACGGTTTAAAATCGGTGATGAGTAAAGAATTGTAGTTTGGGATATGACGAAAACTACATTTTTCAAATAGGTTTAATTTATATTCGTTAATTAATCATAAACATTAGCGGTTATACGATCTATGATGCACTGGTGGGTTGCTTTTTTTTATAATAAAAGAGTAACTGTTGTAGGAGTAACTATGCATATGTAGGCTGATGTATAACCTCCAAATACACATCAAATTAATATAATATAGAAATAACTTAAATTAAACCTTAGTTATAATCATTTTTTATTTATTTGATTATTACGGAAAATATTGAAAGAATTAATTTATTTTGTGTTTGTCGTTCATACACATATTAGATCTCCAGAAGAAATCTTGTTGAAAATTGTAAATAATATAATTTAGGTTTTAATATTCAATTATAGGCTAGGTCAATTTCAGAAACCTGCCTTATAGGTAAACACAAAAATAAAAATAAACATCTGTGTTTGCGGAAATAATATAAAATAACTCAGATATTATTTATTTTACTATAGGGGCTTACGGGCATTCTTAAAAGAATGGGATAGAAAATAATATTTGCGAAAATAATTTTGGGTTAGTCACGTATGCGTCTATTCAGGTCACCTAATTAAAACGCTCCAGCAGGCGTCAGTAAAATAATTTACACTTTTAAATCAATTCAGAATAACAAAAATAATTATAGTCGTTGGTTTAACTTAATAAACAGTTAAGGAATATCTTGTTTGTCACATTTTTTATCAAATTGCCTTATAAAAACTACTGATTTAATTTTTATAATCATTGTTTCTTATATTTTGTTTCTACTAGCTGGTAAAATCAATATTAATGTTAATCACACAGACACATATAATATTACATTTATAATTAGGCATCTTTGTCCATATTTTTCATTAATTTATATGTAATTATTTTTGATATCAGAATAAATTTAGTGGAAATAAATATAAATATTATGCTAATTTTCTGACCCTTTTAAATATTCCATTAATTGTAGAAATAGACTTCGCCCATGTCTTCTCGTTTTCGCCGCCTATATCAATGTTGGTTCTGTTTTAAGAAACACCGCACTGTGTTTAATTTCAATTATGTCACGAGCACCGTGGAAAATGAAACGAGGGAGTCGATCATAAATCATACATAATGCCCTGGCAAGGCCATTAACTCAACACAAGAATGTAAACCATTACGATTTTTTCCACATGACGTATCCACCCGAGTACGCCAATTACGTCACGGGCCCTGAAGAAGCGGAGAGGTAGAAAATTGAATCCGAGACGAAAATATATATTGGTGATTCGAAATTCAGACAGCAGAGAAGAAGCTATAAAAATATTTGTATGCACGAGTATATGCATAAGTGAATTTCTTAATGTTTAGACTCAAAATAAATATAATAATTTATTAAATTTACAAAATGATTTAGCACCTCTAGAGCTTATAAGTTTCAATTTCATTCAACCGTCAAATGAGTCTAAAATTCATCTATATTTCTTAATTAACATCATCCAATGTACCTGTACATTTACTCTGAAAATCTATCCAATACATTTGCTGGTTTTTAAGAGATTCAAATGCATTTGAGAGTAAATTTAAAAAAATCGATAACTAACTTAATCTCTCTTGTATTTGTTTCTCATCTGTCATTTGGTGAAACATTATGTTAATAATGGATGGGTAAATTTTTAATCAATCAACTGTTACTAATTTAGTTGTTGAATCGAATTCCAATTTTTAACATTTTTGTCTCGATTGTTAACGTTACATAAAATTACCGACATAATTTAAACTTATTAAACAGTTAAAAACTATATTTTGCATTGAAATATAAAATAAAAAATCTATAAATATATAATTTTCGGGTTCGTCGCTTATGCGTATGTTTGGATCACGATATTAAATCAATTTATAATATAGGCTTTACTTAAAATGTACGAAAGATATGATAAAGAATTTTCAGCATTCAAACGTTATGATTTTACTATTACCTATAATAAAAATTCAACTTATTAATGATTCTAAATTTAATAAATTCAATAGCGCTTACGCTTACATCTCGACTTAATAAAATTCCATTGTAATAGTGTTAAGTACAACAATTTAATTGAATCAACAGTGATTCTATTAATACTTATCCGAGCGGATCAAACCTTTTTTTCCTCACGCCTGTCAACGCCAATGATATTAATTACATCAAACACGCATTTATTTATTCCCGCAATGTACGATTGACACATATTTGCAATTAGCTTGGCCATTACTGATACCGGACCGGTTTCTGTCCATCTGCCAAACTGATTAATATATAAACTCTATTGTAATTATGTACGTGTTACTTACATTAACTTGGAAATCAATGAGTTTTTTAACAATAACACATTTAGAGAGTGTAATTGGGACCAGAGAATCAAAATCAGAAATTTTATTTTAAAAATATTTAAACATATGAGATAATTTTAACCTGAATCCTTTGTGATATTGAAAAATGTATTAATATAAATAAACGTAATTTTTATATATATCAAAATAAAACTAAAATCATGGATGGTAATACAGTTTAACCAAAAGCTGGGTTTCAGAAAAATCTTTCAATATTTACATTATATTCTTCAGAAAGACATTTTTATATTCCGAGGAGTTTTGGTAGCAGTGTCATCAGATCTGGACCTCCTATGTTTTTGTATTAGATTCTGGCTTTTCTACTAAGCCTTTATAATATTTGAACAATTTGATTTTAAAGCAAAGTTTAAATAACTATTTAAATACACAATTGTATGGGGATTTTATGAAAACTTTCCACGACGTTTATGTTATATTTTATAAGCCATGTATTGTATGTTCTAGCAATTAATATATTTACTTTCTACAAGCTTCAACAAGCGAGAAAAAGACAATCCAATACACCACCTCTGACACATCGACACTTTCGAAATTCCACCGCTCGACATAATTTGATTAACGGCCTTCTCTCCTCAAATCAATTGCGAGGACATTTCGTCTATGTAAAGAATTTCTGCTGTTTAATTGCCCTCCGTGTATGTGCACTGAGTTCTGCACGCCGAGATCTTCACGTACCTGTCGAGCGAAACCCCAGGTGCATGGGAAAGTTATACTGCAACGACCCAAATTATTACGTAACACCATAATATTGCCTCTCCTTCTTCGGCTGGCGCGCGCTCTGTCTCTCTTTCAATTATACAATCATTCTTAGCGAGAGAATATTCTAATTGCATGTGATAAAAAGGTTGGAAAAAATAAGGCTTTTTAAGATTGTGTGATCTAATTACGATCATAAAACATAACAGTAATCCATCTGTACTCATTACCTGATATTGAATTATATCCAATTATAATCGTTGATTATTACAGTACTATATTTAATTACACCCCTTACTTAGTAGATCGCTATAAGGATTACACTATTTGATTGATGTTGCACTAAACTTATTACATCCATTATTCACAGAAAACTGTCGTTTATCTTCAACTTCTAAATGAAGGTGAATTTATGAATTGATTCATATTTTTCTAAAAAAGTACAAATAGACTTTATTTATATCACACAAATTATTGATTATGAGTGATTATAGCTTATACACAAATGCGATGGTTTTTTTGTGTGGCAAAAATCAATAAAACTTGTATTATTTTTTTAAGCTATAAATATGTAACACAAAGTAAAATCCTCCACGATCACGTATTTAATTATGACGAACGTTGTTTTTTCACTCCGACTAAAACACTTCCCAAAACCGACGATTTCATTTCATTGTATCGCAAACGTTGTAATTATTCGAAGCGTTGATAATTTTCGGTAGCCACCGTGAAATCCCCAAGAAAAAAAAATATCCGAATGGACCTGGCTATGTTTTCGGTCCCGTGACGGATTCGCCGGATGACTTGCGAGAAGAAGTTGCAACATTAACTAGATTGGACGGACGCACGCAGAAAAAAAAACACATTTGCCACCTTAAAGACAAAAACCGAAAAACATTAAGATCAATCGACGCTGAAAAGCAATTTTCGCTAACAAAAAGGACATAATCGATCGAAGCTTGAGAATCGATAAATTGATTGCAAAAATTATGATTTAAAATGGCAAAAGAAGTGTTGATTGAATGACGAGATTATTATTATTTAAAATGATACATTTAATCGGAATTTATTGCTAGAATTAGTATTTATCGATAGTCAAAACTATATTGCAAAAATTATTATTTAAAATGATATATTGAATAACTGATCAAAATTAATTAATGAAGTAATTACAAAATATTTTTTTAAAATAAGAATTTTTAACAGATAATAATCGATCCAAAGCCACGTCCTTATTAGATGCAAGCGTAATTTCAATCAAATTTTGCATAAGTTTAGTAGATTTATATTGCGTATGCGAATATTAGATTAATATTAATAAAATAGTAAGCGACAATTATATTAACCTAATGGTAAAAAATGGTTTTTTTATAAAGTAAACATTTTTTAAAAGGTAATTTTAAACTCAAATTTTAAAGATTTGTTTCTTGTTTTGGTTTTTTTACTTTCATCTGCGTACTTTAAACTCACCGAAATTATCAAACGCTCCATTAAATTTGTTTTCAGCAGAAACAATAAGCACAATATGGTAGATATAATAATAAACGGCCTAAAAAATTTAAATTTTTCTAAAGTTGCAAATTATCTGAATTTAAATATTTTAATCCTTAAGGCAATAAGACTTTGATGATATTAGGAATTTTAAATGAAAATACACTTCGTTGATATCACACACAGGATTTTATTACGTGACTATAGTTTCAACCTTTAAAAGGCCATTATCAAACGTACGTTTGATAATGGCCTTTTAAAGGTTGAAACTATAGTCACGTAATAAAATCCTGTATGTGATATCAACGAAGTGTATTTTCATTTAAAATTCCTGATTCAAGATGTATCACAAAGTGATGGCTTCAAGCATTAAACATATTATTTGATGACATTAATTATAGGCCTTCTGATTTTCGATATTTTAAAGGTTAAATTCCTCACTTATGTCTACGTTTATATCACCAGCTTAATATATTATTAATTGTTCTGAGTATAAACTAGTTTTATGCGTTTGCTGTCATCAATGCATGTTTGTGGATTAAACTAACATAAATCACCTAAAACGAAAATAAAGTATACAATTCGACCTTCATTGACAGTTAATAATAGGACAGTAAAGAAGTAGTTTATTTCCAGTGCAAATGATAAATACATTTAATGGGTGGGTCAAGTTTACATAGAATTAATTTTATATTGACATGGTGTAAAAAATAAATAAAACATTTTTCACTTTGTTTTACGACAATAGATAATAAAAAGTGTTTTATTTATTTTTAATCAAATTGTGCCACCAAGTAAACGCCGACCTCATTCAAGAGTTAACATGGTGTGTATATATAAATTAAAACTTAGAACTAGGGCTAATAACATATTAAAAATGATGATTAGATTCTTTCATCTTATATTATATGTATGATATCTTTGGCCATCAAAAAGATATTGTGTTCCAAATTTTAAGGTATCGTAAACATCATTTGTTTTTGATTAATTATTTGATGAGGCTGATAAATGTTGAAAGTTCATCTTCATTATTTATATAAAAGTGAAGATGAATAGTTTTTTTGGTTAAAAGTCGCTCGCACAAAACGTTTTTGCAGAGCAAAGAGCCTTTGTATGTTGTTTTCAATTGTATAGGTCCAGAATGTTATACCATATGTCAACTGTGGCTGGCAATAAGACATATACATTATACGGGCTGCTTCTTCATGTATGTCTTGTTTTGTAACATATATCAGATATCAATATTTAGCTATTCTTGATCATATTTGTTGTATATTCCATTTAAGATCGCTTTTAATAGTTATTCCCAAGAATTTTGTTTGGTCTATCTCAGCAATTGGATCCCCATTCGTATATACATTTACTTAAGAGTTGGTTGGTGCTCGAAAGTTTATAATGTAAGTTTTTGTTGTATTTATCAACAGGTTGTTATATCTAAGCGATTTTCCAAGTTCCAACAGAGTTTTATTTGAACCTTGGTTAACTATGTTAGGTATCGATTTGCTATGCTAATCATGATATCGTCTGCAAACATGGTTATGTATGTATTTATAGACAACGGCAAGTAATTAATAAATAATAGGAAGGACATGGGTCCCAAAATACTCCATTATGGTACACCTGCCTTTGGGTAGAAGTTATTGTTCATTAATTTTGTTGTTGTCGTCTAAGCAGATACGATGCTAATCAGTAATAACAGTTTCCCCTTAGAAACGTATATGGATAACTTGTGGAGGAACAGCTAATGTGGTACACAATCTTTTGTGAGGTCGACGAATATTAAAAATACTTTAATATTGTTATCCAAATTATTATAATTATTATTTAGAACGAAATCACTGAGATTGTAAATTGCGTTTGTGGTTGTCATGCCCTTTGTAAAACCAAATTATTTATAGGTAAAGATAAAAGTGTGTGATACATAAAAGGTATTTATAATCATTTACAACTTATTTATATCTTAGTGTGTTGTTACGATATAAGTAATCTACTGTTATATTCTTTATCACTGCTTCGAATATTTTAGAGAACTCTAGTAATGTACATATCGGGAACAAACCTTCTGCCATTGACATATTAACCCTGATAATACCAAACATTTTTAGTGTCAAGTAATACCGATGGGGTCACCTGTGACCCCAAAGCTCTTTACCTCAGGAAGTTATGAAATTTTTGTTTTAAAATTTATTACATTTTAGAAAGTTAAAAACTATTGAAGGCAATGAATTATTAACAAATTTTATAAACTTATTATAAAGAAAATGTATTTTCAAAAGTGTTTTTTTGGGTTAACATACAGAACAAACAAGGATTGTGTGATTACTACACATGAAGCGATTGCATTTATGATATGTAATTGAATATTTTCTGTCTACTTTTCTGGGACACTTTCAACACCTCCCAAGTTTGAGTATTCGAGGTTCTCCTGACTGAACCTAGGAAGTAGATGGTTCTACTGGATCAGTTTCTGTAGCTACAAGTTGCTTTCCTAAATGTGTTAGGAATTATGTCCGTTTGAATACTTTTTTTATTTGCCAATCTTTATTTAGGTGATACCAAATATTATAAGCGTTTAAAGCACTAATGTCTATAGTATCATAAAAAAATTGTTACAGGCCATCTTCTTATTTGTCTGTTTACAGTTTATGTTCGATCTAGCTTCTCCATTGTATCTACAAGTGGTTTTGTGTTATTGTAGTCATTATTATTTATGGTTTGTTTTGTTCTTTTCACTATCACAAATTTCGCCAGTTTCATAGTTGATAATAATGTAACCGTTTTCCCTTTTTTTAACATTCAGATGTCAACATTGCTTGGTTTTGGAATCCATATTTAGTTAAATATACTTGTCTGCCATGTTACCAGTTCTTGGGACAGCTCAGGTTTATTTTTTTTTATAATTGTACCAAGCAATGTAAGATCCTTCGTTTCTAATTCTCTTGGTAGTTCAAGACTTGTGAAAAAATTATCTGTCGTCACATTCCGACCTGATATTTCCAGGCGCCAACCATTTCTAAGACGACACTTTTACCTCGATTGCGTTCACGCTGGTCTACCATTTTTCCACTATAGACTTGGCAGTTGTAAACGTATGAAGTTTTACTATCACAAGCTTTGGCGATTTGGCTTCAGTATTATCAAAACGCAGACACTGAGATATTGTTGTAAACCTGTTTCGACTAATAGTTTGGTTGAAAATAGGGCGTCCATCTTCAAGATTCCACAAGTTTGTAATTCATTCATTGTGAGCTTTATAAATTCCTGCCAGTATCAACAACCCAATAAATCGTAGCAACTCTTTGTCATCTACAGTTTGCCATGAATCTCACTGCTTAAGTTGACCTTCTGCATTTGTCCATTTTACGATATGATTTACAATATTATCTCTAAAAAAGAGGCAAAAAGTACTACGGATTGTATCCACATTTCACTTTGCGTATCTCGCAGGACCTCCATCTTGATGCATAACATCACGTTATGTAGTTTTAAATATCAATTTTCCAGTTTATTCTTCGTGGATGAGCAAACATATTAGTTTATATGTAATATATTTTTGGAGTCTCAGCAGACCCCAGTAGTATTACATGCAACTGTTTAAGGTTATAGTACGTGAAAAGTACATTTTTTTAAATTTTAACAATAATCGTTACAAGGATATTTTATCACATATCTTATATGGGGTCTTCAGTGACCTCACGGTATTATGAGGGTTAATAGCAACTGTTAACGGTTCTATTATGTAATCCATAGTATGTTTTATTATTGTGAGTGTTAGGTCATCTAGGTCTCTGGTATTTGATAATTTCATGTCGAAAATTATTTTTCGTATTTCTGTTTATGTTGTACAGCGGAGAAAAATTATACCTACACTTGTATGTTTTGAATTATAATTACTTGATTTGGGAGCACTTGCATTATTTCCAATTTTACTGCAATTGTAATTATTCATAGCGTCTAGTATATTTTGTGAACTACATATTTTTTTATTATTTTCGACGTAAATATGATGTATTTTATTATTATTTGAATTTGTGATTTCTTTAGTTTTTTTATTTAAGATTTTCCAAAGTTCTTCAAAGATTTATTACTCGAGTTCTCTATACTTTTGGTATCGTACTGTAGTAGTTTATTTATTGTCTTATAATGTTTATGAATCTATGACTTTAGATGTTTCAGTTAGCACTATTTGATGGATGATATATAAAAGGTATTTAAAAACTCATCGAGACTGCCTTCAGGGGGACGATAGATACACAAAATGACTAGCTTATGTTTATTAATTTGACATCCTGCGCCTGCTATTTCTATAGCTATTTCATGAGTGAATGCGTTTAAATCTACCGCTCCTCCGTGTATATACATAGAACGTTTGAAGGTGGACATTTGACATAATTGCGGATATTAGGAAAAGCCTCACCATCCTTCACCAGTGCCCAGAAAAATATTTACATTAAGCTGATTCAGAAATAAAATACACGAACTAGATATTTTATTTTAAACTGATTGTACGTTATGGTAAAGTACTATTATATTAGATGTTGGTTCCTGCCTTTGAGTTATTTGTTGACTTTGGAAAACTTGTTCCTATGAAATATACGCTCCATATGACCACATTTCTGTTTCCATTGCCTTCTCATAATTAATTCTGTATATGATCACCTTAAATGATGAGTTCAGGAAATTTGCTTTCTAGTTTTTCGCATTACACTTCGGGACACTGGGGCTTCAAATAGCTACTGAGATGTTCTGGTCCTGATGATGGATGTAGCAAGACCCTTTCAGGAATGATTTTATGGTATAATAATAGAAACAAAATTAAATCTTTCTTCTATGTCCCATCCGAAGTTTTTCAGAGTTTTCGCTCGGGCAACATCTTCCTTTATTAATTCAATCACATTTTTGCTTCTTTGTACCCATTTATCAGACACTCATATATAATCCTTTGCTAAGTGTCTCCAAGAGTTTTTTCACTCACACACAATAAAAACTATACCGGTGATTATATAAATACACAAGGAATTTGTAAATTCGATGAACTTCCAAAAGCCTAAAGCAATTTTTACAGAAACGTGATAATATTTATTAGCAGTTTTTCGTGTTTGTGTCTTTAATAAGTGCCCACATTTCGTTCCTTAATTGGTTTAATATATTTTCCAGTTAAGGTTCGTCGCTTAAGCTTACATTTATTTCACCAATCATTTAAAACATAATAAATTAATTACTATTCATAAACTTTAAACTATAGTTTGGTTTTGAGTTTTGGTACTTATCAGCGTAGTTTAAGCATACTGAAATTATGTTTATCGATCAGTTACATATATAATTAAATTATCATATATTTTGTTAATTTTTTAAAAAATATGCACAAAGATAATAAGAAATATAAATATTATACTCCTTAAATCCTTAAGATTTTTAAGTTGCAAACTATCTAAATTTATTATTACATCCTAAAGAAGGTTTATTTTTTCAAAATTCAAAATAAATATCTAATATAAGTTTCATGGTATTGTTTCCAGGCTATCATTCCCAGAGGTTTCAAATTTTCAGGGTTTGGTTCGTCGCATATACCAACGTTTATATTTACTAATCAATTTATATCATAATATGCGGAACAGCCTGTAACTCTTGCTATAACAAAATATTTTGACTGTTAACATATTTATATCATACAGAATCATCTAGATAAGAATCTAGAGAATTCTTGTTTAAATGCGATACATCCGGAATATCCAAATATTGATGTTAGACATCTACTATTGAAAATATTGCACGTAATAAGTTAATGCTTTTAATTGTCGATATAGCTTAATTCAAATTTGTTGTTGGGCATCTTCATATTAAACATATTAATGCTGGAAACCTTTCATCACTAATTAGAAATTACTACTTTTGCTTACAAAGATGTGTTTAGTACTATAATATATAATGTTATGTATCAAAATAATGATGAACTGCTATTAAAAAATATTGCAGGTGGGAAGCTAAAACCTCTAAAACATGTTACATTGGATAACTCAATATTGATCATGTATATGTTGGGCCACTAATTAAAATAAATTTATATTAAATTAAAGATACAATTATGGATCCGATATTATAGTATATAAAGTTTTAATCAATTGATTTCGGGCGTCGGATGAAAAATTTACCTTTCATGAAGAACTAAAATACAAATAAAAGTCTAATGTGTGTGGAATTACAGTTTAAAAATGAGATTGAGTATCTTCTATTATTCAAAATATTACAGATAAGAAAACGCTTATTTTAGATTGATTACACCTCTTATTACAAACTAGTATTTACTAATAGCATATTTCCAAAATTAGGGAGAATTGATTAAAAAATAATTTAACATTGTTATGTGAAAAAATTTCTAAATTTTATAAATTTGAAATGGTGAAATATCTCTTATATTATTTAATAGTACTTATTTGTCATAGAAATGGCAGCCAAGTTAATGTTATATATTATAATTTACAAGAAATTAGAATAAAATTGACTTAAATATATTCGTCCATATTTTTGTATAATTGATTTTTTGATTTTGATGATTGATTTTAAACTCTTCATTCTTAGATTATATTATAATGACTTTTGAATAATGTTGGTAATTTTATAAAATTATGAGAGAAACAATCTTCATATCTAGATCGAGGATTAAAAAATCGGTCAGGATTGTTGTGTGGATAAATACGCCGGATAAACTTTCGTATTCGTGATAAATCTCCGGAGACGGCCAGCCTTAGCAAGACATTTAATTCTCTTATATAATAAGCATAATGTAATGAGATGGTAAGGCGGGTCAAGATACAGACCCAGATTTATTAGCCATTGTGTCCATACCATAATAATGGGAATGGGATGTATTTTTAATGCGATACACCAACTATGTTTGATTGGAAAATTGAAAACAGACATCACATTCTCCTTCTCTCTCCTTATCATCGATAAACATTATTATTTACTAATTACGTTGGCAATCTTTATTTCTGTATTTAAAGATTGTGAAAGGACTTATTGAGTAATATGATGGAGACCGATGTTTCATCTCTTCATAGTAAATAATTGACACGAATTCCTCGGCGTAGTGATTATGCCGTGATAGGTTGTGGCTAATTAATTAAAAATTTACAATTTAAATCAATTCGGATGGAAACGGTGTACAAATATATGCGACGAAAATGCGTCGGACAATCGAAAGCTGGAGTAGAATTGAGAGATGAGAGTCCACGCGATATTAATTACGTAAAACTTTTTTTAAATTATAGATTTATTCAAATTTATGGTGGCGATAAAGGTGATTTAAGGAGGAAACTTTACAGTTTGTATTTCTCGCCCCGGATCTGCATAATTTCGATATTAAATTTGTCTATGATGCTAATAGCTTACGCATAAATTGTAATTAATTCAGCAATGCATTTCGTTAGGTAAATACTCGGATGAGCTATGAGTATACTAATTAAATCTGTTTCTGGAAGCTGGAAAATTAATTTTAAGTTGCTATAAGTATTCTGTAAATATATTTAAAACCAATTTTAACCAAAAACAATATATAGTCCTTAAAAATATTAGCCCCTGTCATGCATGTGATATAAATTAATATATACAGGGTGTCCCGTTAATTCAGGGAAATGGCTGGACCATAGATTCCTGAGGTCAAAATATGACGATTTAACGCAACTTATCTATATCCAAAAATTTACGATTAAGCCGGAATTTGGCTTCAAAGTTTAAATTTTTTTTTATTTCTTTTGTTTATAACAATTGAACGCTTTATTTGATTTGAATGAAATTTATTTTTGATAACTATCATAATATAATACACCATTTCAGTTATTATGATTATTATTGGTTAACAAGAAGTATAAGAAACAGTAGTACCACCACTTAAAAACTAAAATAGTTTTTTATTGGTGGATCTAATAAAAACTAAACAAATACTTCCTGAAAGACCATTTAATTTAACTTTTTCATCTCTTAATAATATTTGATATCTTTTACGGTTTTCTCACAAAAAAATAAAATATATATTTTTTATCTAGTAAAAACAAAATCTAGTTTTTCATCGAATCGAAAATAAATGTTTTTCGTAGCCGTCTTTGCTTAAAAAATGTAAATTATGTATAATAATAATTATTTAGTGTCTTTTAACAATTAATTTTTAACTTTATTATAGTTCATAAATATTCATATTTGGAACAAACAGATATCTCATGCCCTTTCAAATAAATTTTTTTGGATTTTATTGGATGCACCAATAAAAAAATATTTTAGTTTTTAAGTGGTGGTACTACTGTTTTTTATACTTCCTGTCAATCACTAATGTCCACAATAACTGAAATGATGTATGATATTATGTTACTTATTAATAATAAATTTCATTTAAATCAAATAAAGCGTTCAATTGTTATAAACAAAAGAAATAATAATTTTTGAAACTTTGAAGCCAAATTCCAGCTTAACCGTAAATTTTTGGATATAGATAAGTTGCGTTAAATCATCATATTTTAATCCCACGAATCTATGGTCCAGCCATTTCCCCGCATTAACGGGACACCCTGTATATATAGACGAGACTGAAGGTGTGTAATGAAATCTAGGCTAATTTTGCCCAAAGTATATTTACAAGATGAAAAATTTAATATACAACAGATTTAACCGAACAATCTTCCATTATTTTAACAATTATTTCTTAAGATTCATTGTTCTGCATATCAAGGGTTTCTGTTACTATTTTCCTAAATATAGAAAGAATGCTTTTGATTATGTTTAATTGAGTATCTAAGGTGGGTGTCTAATATCACACCTTAAATTTATTATGTGTACGATAGTTTCTAAAGAAGAATATTATATATATAAAAGTCAAATTAATAAACAAAGTCAAAATTTCTCGTAATTATACTAAATATAAATGTAATTCTGTTCAAAATTATAAATATTAATGAAAAAATTAATTTCTTTGAGCATTATTACACCATTGTTTTAACAAATAGTTATGAGTTCTTACATAATTATAAGACACCGGTGTAGTAATACTTAAGAAATTAATTCTCCTTAATATTTATGATTTATTGCATTTAATTTTACACTTAGTAACACTGACGTAGTTTTTACTGTCTGAGCTCAGAATATCAACTAAGAGAGGTATGACTTATAATAATAAAAATTACATATAATATAATTCTTCCAACGATTTATTGCCCTGAAATAATAAAACATAAACGTAAACAAAACCTACTCTGCGGTCGACACTTAATGACCTCCAGTTCCTGTCGCAACCCCGTACAGACAGGGGCTGCGGTTTCTAGAAGCTGTTTTTATACCTTCTTTTCCTGCACCACCACCTCATTTTATGCTTGGGTTCGCGTCGAAAAAAATGCGGTTTTAAAGACGAGGAACGTGTTCAAATTTAATTACAGTTTAATAGACCATAAAGAACGGTACCATTTCTAGACGGTTTATTGTCCAACAGCGATGTTTCGTCCCGTCTTGGCGGAAGTGGAAAATTGTAATGATTTACTGCTACTATTTTTTTATAGGTGTGTTTACATTTATAAGTAATTACACTGGAAAGGTGAATATAACAAATGCGTGTTTGCTTTTGAAATTTATTATCATGCAAGTAATTGTTTCAAATAAGTAAACATAATATTAATTACTGTCTCTCGGGTGTGTTTATTGTTGTTTAAGTGCGCACTTAATGAATAATGGTTATTATTAGCAATATTTTAAGTACTTTATTAAATCTACCAATAGATCCACGCGCATTCGTGAAATACCCACTCGATAGTCCCATTTATCCGAAGATGCATACATATTGGCGTTTCGTATTTCGCATTCGCTTCACTAATTACACTTTGCACAATACCTGCAATACCTGTGACTACGTACGACTATTTGTGCGCCGGCCGCAGTAACTTTGCGGACGATGCCTGCATACCGGTGTGCCTAGCTAGTCACCCCCTCCCTCCGTGCGCCTCCTTCCTTATTTATTCAGATGGTAAACAACAACGGCGGATAGCTACGGCTCCTTAATTTATTATATAATTAAAGTACACTACTGGAACGAATGCGAATGCGGAGGGTATTAGCAATCGAATAAATTCATTGATTCTCGTAGTAAATCTTTCCGTGAAATCTATCTAGAAAATTCAATGATTCAAAAGAGTTTATTAAAATAAAATTACCAAAAACTTAGATATACTAGAGAGATACTAGAAGTATCGCATAAATAAATTAATGCAAGCATAAGCAACGACCCACTTGTTATTTTTGTGTCTAGTAAGTGTTGTCCAACAATAGTACCAAACTATTAAAGTATTATATATAATATAATATTTCAGCTGCTGGAAATTTTTATCTAGTATCAAATTTTAAGTATAAACTCTTCTGGAGTATCAAATTTTTAAAGCAGAATATTAAAATCGCTTGTGCAAGTTTTCCATTAAAAAAATACGTTTTAGCGTCAAAATATGTCTGTTTATAGTTAATGTTGTCCAGGATCAAAATATTCAGTATTGAAATTTTAACCCATATCATATTTCAAATACTAGAGAATATTGGCCAGCGTCCAAATGTTAAAGTATCGACTATTCCAATCGCTAGAAAATATTGTTTAGCATTAAATTACTAATAAAAAATATTTTATATTTGGAATTGGATTTGGATTTATCCAATGTTAGGACAGAGAGGTCCGCTGCACGTATGCCCCAGTGGGCCCATCTGAGTTCTTGTTCTTTGCTACGGTCGAGGTAACAAAAGGCATTATCAAACGCGAGGATCGCAGTGACCCTTAGGATGTCTGATAAATGCAGACATCCCTCTCTCATTGTGGATTCTCGTAAGTTGAATAGAACCGGGCAGTCCTTCACACTCTCTGCAGGTAGGACTAGAGTGAAGTCCCAGCCTTTTCAGGTGCGATCTTAACTTGCAGTGTCCTGTTAGGAGCTCTACAACCTTTCGTAGGTTTTCTCTGGACAGTTGCATACAATATCTAGCTGTTTTAGTGTTCATCGCGATGAAGTTTTTTGAGACCCTACAGCCAGGTGTGTCTTCCGATCGCCCCTTGTGGCATCTGTTTGATGCATTTTTCAGTAGCGTAACCAATTCTTTCAGGGAGATTGGCACTTAGGGGTCCAGCCCGTATATCGTCCGGATGTCTTCCTCGCCAAAATATATGCTATTCTGTTACCTCTGCTGTTGTTGTGTTCTTTTGCCCATCATATGGTCACCTTATTATCACGAGCCACTTCTTCTGAGTCAAGTAATTTTACAGCTTTTTGGTTCTTCGAGCTTACCGGGTATTTTCATTGTGATTTTTGTTACTATCGGCAGCTGGTCAACGCCGACTGTCACTAGAGTTGACTGTTCTTCACAGTGACTCGAAGGGTTTTCCCCACCATATAAACACCACTGAAGAATGGAATAACCACCCTACCACTCTAAATGTATTTGCGACGCATTGTTGCTCGCAGAGAAGCTCAGTACGCCAGGATTCCTTCATCCCTCGACACGGGTGACCACGCACGCCACAAACACGTGGGTGGCCATAACGTATCAATGTAAACATTAATTCAAAAACTACCATGTGCCGGCCACAATCATTAGGTAGGTTTTTTGGTTCGACCTTCTGATATAGATTCGCCGCGTTCAGTTGGAAGACAGGGGCATCTCGTAAAATGTGTGGGTCTTCGCCACGCATGGTTGGTCTTGGTTTTGAGAAACTCTGAAACCGCAGACGAAAAGGCAAAGTCCAGTCCGTTGGTCTCAGCTTCTTAGCCCCTTCTATATTATAAAAACTTTAAAGTAGACAGTATTAGTCCCTAGTAAAAAATGTCCAGCTTCAAATGTTTATACAAAATATACAGATTAAAAATTTTAACACAGGTTATTATAGTAATTAGAAACTCTTATCTAAGATCATAATTATAATCAGATACCGGTCTCTAGTACGTGTTATTCAGCATCAAAATATGGTAAAATATTGAAATTTTAATACACATAGTATTCTTATTGCTAGTTTATATTGCTCTACAACACAATATTTAAGTATTTTATTGTCGGATATTAAATTATGAATAATATTTTTTAACTCAACTGGATTAATTGAATATAAAACATGGATTTTTCGATACTATTATTCTGATACTATTAGTAGCAGAATTTATAAAATAGTCCTTCATTTCATCTAAATTTAAACTAGTAGATCCTTTGGTAGCAACATTGTTATTTGTTATTGTTACACTTATTCAAAGCATATACAATGTTTGTGTTGTAGTATTTTTTTATCGAGCCTTAATAATATCTCAATAGTAGACGGTGTGTGTATATATAAAAATTATTTCATACAGATTTATTTTTTTTTATATAGCAATTTTCTTCTTCAGACATAGAAATTGTATCTTTTATACATTTTGGTTTTAGTGACATATAAGTAAGATAATGATTCAAGTGTTGTAAAAATGTATCCAAAAACAAATTAATGAAACATTAACGTCATTAGCGTTTGATCTACGTGACCATTGCTCTGCGCTACTCAAACGATATAAAAGGTTTCGATATTATTAGAAAATATACTAGTTTTAATAAACTATTTATTATGAGTTTACAACTATGCAATTAGTATCATTGCGATAATTTGTCATAACATTTTTTTTTTATTGGAGCGTATTGGTAGAACTGGTTGCATACTTCTTCCAGTATCCCTTCGATCTAATTTCCAACGTAGGCGGCGAGCACATCCATTGCGAAGTTAACGGCCGACATCCATTTCGACTCATCTTTCTTTTATCAATTTGCTTAGTTTGTCCTGTTTTGCCCTGCAGTGGTCGCATAAAGCATTTGCTCGCTTCCCAAACCTGTTCAGAAATGCACTGAAGGTACCGTGTTCCATGAGGAGCTGGGTAAAGCGGTAATCTAGCTCCCCATACTGCCCGTATATCCATGACTCAATGTTTCGTATTAGTCAACTTCTCCAGGATACCGCGCGATCCTCGTTCCAGCGGGTCGGCAACTTATCCAGATGTCCAAGAGGATATTTGCTCCCTCAGCATTGTGGTCAACCAAGGGATAGAGTGGAAGATCGTTGCGGCTGCACGAACTCCGCCCAGCTTCGTCCATCCAAAATTTTTGTACGTTTCGTTTGATTTTTGTGTATATATTGATATGTATTTTTTTTATTTTTGGATAGTAAGCCATATAATAATAAACATAAACATAAACACCCATGTCTTTTTACGAGCCACACGTTTAGAAGAACCTCCGCGGTATCTGTCGAAATAGTTCTGTATGCTCTTGCGATCTTGATATTTTCCGGCCGCATTGCTGGTCTCAATCTATCTGCATTTTGTCCCACGCCGTTTGGCCTGGGCTGCGCTCATTAATAGCCTCCGTCTATTTGCGATATTTGCACCTGTGTCTTTCCTGCTTCCCTGAAGGCAAGCAGCACGTTTGAGCTGTAAGAAGGGTTAGCCTACAGGATGACTCCCAGATATATAATTGTTTTGGCGATTTAAACCGGATGACCCAATATGTTGATTTGTTCCTCTGATACACGGCCCACGCGCCTTCTGTCTAGCCAGAGAGTGGTCGGTTTTTCGACTGCAATCGCGAGCCCTTTCTCTGCCATCCATTTATTAACCGTGCGTGTCTGCGTCTTTTGGTAGCTTGAGAGTCGTTAGGGTCGTACATGAGGTTCCAAAGAAACGAACCCAAAAGGGAGCCTTGTAATACCTATCCGGTGACACTTTGAGCCTCTGGAGTATCCGATCTAGGTCGTGTAAGTCTCTGCTGCGGCCTCTTGTGGCCAAGCGGCATACTTCATTAGCTCTAACCCTTAGACTCGCCACGCAGAATTCCACGCAGAAGTCCACCAGTGTGCTGGCCTCTTGCGTTGAGAAGGTTTCTTAGGAATAGTAATCCGGCAGGCTAATTCCAGTTTTCGGGCGACCTCTTCCGCCAACTTGTTTGCTCCTACAACTGAGCGAAGTCTGCCTTTTATGAAGCTGAGGAGTTTGGCTACGTCGATCCTAGCCTTGTCCCATCTCGGCTTGCGTACGGATTTTGGTGGGTCCACGTCTATGTCGGTGGCCACTTCAGTCGCTACCCTCCAGTCGTTTATGCGCCCGATTGGGCATGGCATTGCCAGTATCAAATCTATGATTGATGATCCGTTCTAACTTCAATAAATTTTTATTAGAATAAATAGCTATTCCCCATGAATTTGAGTATTATGACAGAAACTTAAATTGTAATTTAAGATATTTAAGAATGTTTCAAGTTTGTTGACGCAATTTCGCATTGACTAAATGTTTAAGTGCATTGATTTAACTTCTATATTATTATATTTATATGACCTATTCAAGTTAAGTAAAGTATGCGCAACATTTACGTTTCTGGAGATTTTACAAGGCGGCGATGAAAAAACCTGGATACGCATGTTCCTGATGGCCATTGTTTTGAATTTGTAAATACTTCAAAGTGTTAAAGGTCTAGCATTATTTTAGATGATGAGTAGAAGTAAAAATTTAGGTTTTAGAAATTTTAAGATGTCTTCTTCCTTAGTATCAAGATCAAGCCGTCTTATAAAGGCGAACCTTTTTTCGGTACTGTTTTAAATGGGTTGCTATCTGTTGTTTTTGCAGTTCCAATTACACCCTTAGTTCTTCCCTTTTTACAATTTTATTCCATGCTTCATTTGGTGCTCCAACGCTTAAGGAGTTTGAAGTATGTGCCAGTTAATTCTTTTTGACCAGATATTTCGACTAGTAAATATTGCTCCGTATCATAATATTGAAGTAATTAAAATAGAAGATCATCATATCATAGTTTATTCAATATTTGTACATTATCCAAATTAAAAATATTGAGAATTTATATTGCTAGTAAAAGTTGTCATATGCCAAAATATACAGTGTGGAAACTTTAAATGGAATAAAATTAATAACTTCGATAAGGCGAGTTTGCAAAAAATCCCGTTACACTTTACGTATTGTTTTCTCTTGTCTTCATTTCTATGTATATGCTGTTTGTTTATCTATTCATGAAAGTACCCAGCCACCGCTGACCTTTTTTTCAAATAAAAAGGTATATCAAGTGGCACCTTCGCAAGGAATACAACACACTATTTATTTCTTGAATATATTTAAAGCCCATGTGATAAAAAAGAAAACCAATTTTATATTGAACACGTTTCGAACGCTGCACTACACTTCCCTATTTTAGTGGATAACCACCGACAATTGCAGGGAACTATCAATAGCGACAATTATATAAATAATGCTTTGAAAGCATTGAACCATTGTTTTCCTGTCAACAACAGTCACGAATTTAAGGCTTTTTACTGAAGAGGAGATAATTTAAAAATGATGAATATGCACAAACGACGCAAGTTTACATTGAAGGAAAAATAAATCTTAACATTTCACATTATATTATAAGAAAAATAACAAAAATACGCGGAGAGTTTAATATTGCATTGGCGACGAACCTAATTTTTAACATTCAACATTCAACATTCAAGTTCTTCCTAGAAATACACTATTTATTCATTAGCTGTTATTTAGCAACGTTTGATATATTCAATAGCGATTAGTTCATTCTTGCTTACCTTGGGTCAAATTTTATAACAATACCTAAAAGTAATTGGCTTTTCATTTGTATCCGATATTTTTATAGTTATGACGTAAAGACAAAAAGACAACCAGAATAAAATATGATTAAATCTTGAAAATTCACATCAACGGCTGTGCACAAGGCGCGGAATATAATTTCATCAAGCGCCTAATAAACAATGGCGCATAACTTCGCCTTATCCGCGAGGCGAGAGAGCCCAAACTTCCCGATCTTTGAGCGACAATCGAGGAAGCCCATAAATCCAGCGCGCCTCGCCCGTTCGATAAATACGCGAAATGGCCAAATCGGGAAATCTGCGGAATGCGCGAGATCGAAAATTGATAGTCGGAAACAATGAATTTTCACAGTTACCGCCGGTAACGGACAGTTCTAGATAAGAGTGGACGCAGATAGAGTAGTATAAGGTAGCTCGTTGCCGAAATGCAAGCAATTGCTCTGTGGACGGTGGACATTTGTGGAACTTTTTGCCAGGGGAATTTATTCAGCCGTTTATGTCATATCGGCATTAAACATGAGCATCATGCGTACAGGACATGAATAATACAGTTTCGGTTTTCTTTTACTGGGAAAATTGAAGAATATATATATATATATATATATATATATATATATATATATATAGTTTGTTTTTCATCGTCAACTTAATGTTTAAAATGCGTTATATAAAAACTATATTTAAATTAATCCTGATACTGAAATTACTAATTTCTTTCAAAAGATATGTAACAGTTGCATATCTTATTCTTAATCATTTACAGTTTACAGATAATAATTAAAAATTTAACAGTTTTTCTCATGTATATTATTAGTGCATGCAAGAATGGGGAAATTCCACGGGGATTTAAATTCTGCTAAGCGAGCAACCCAATGATCTTTGGGTTTTAACATGATTAAGGTAACAAAACCCGTTGTTTCTTCTTGCCTAATAACTTTTAGACGTAAGCCATTTATCAAATCACACAAAAATACTTCGGTGAAAAATAATTGCGTCATCTGAAGGGTCAGAGTGGAAGAACATATAGTGAACTCCGCCCGCAAGTCCTGTGACCTAAATTTTAGTCGTTATTAATGTATAATTATAATTTTTAGATAATAACATAAACAGAATATTGTAAAGTGAAAGAGAAATAAATAAATAAATAAAATACGTGAACTAACTAACTCACTTTTTAATATCTTTAAACTTTTTAATTCGTGTAATATAAGTATTTAAAATTAGCAATATTTTAAAGTTTTCACGTTTATTACTTAAAATAATATGAAATGGCGCAGAGTTGAAGAACCTAGTTCTTCCACCTCGTTCTCGTTCATTTCGAGAAACGTCGCGTCCTGAAATGAGCGGATTTGTATTCAGCATGTCGGCGAGGTTGTGTCATTGTTGAGTGGAGAGATTATCTGCCCACGTCTTTCTCGTTTTACAAAATATAGATCTTATCTGAGGAAATAAGATAACCATCCCTCTGCCTTACGTACGTATGAACCTCCTCCTCTGTGCGCTCCTCTGGGGGTCACGGCCTGGTGAAACGATTCCATACGGACGTGGAATTACCACAAATTAATTCAAAACGAGAAATATAATTGACATGAAAGTTTTGAGGCCGATTTCGTGCCGGTTATTATATTATTCGGTTGATGCTGAATTGATGTAATTACGCTTGTTCATTCAGCAGTAATTGACGTGGTTGTTTGAATTGTGCAGCGTGGTTTTGTGCGGGTCATTTGAAATTAATCTGATCGTGTAGTTGTAATAATAATTTGGCAGAAAGTCTTATATGTGTTTAGCATTAATACTCCTCATAAAAGATAATAATGTTGCCCCAATATTTTTTTAGAAACTGGTTATCATAACCTGTAATATTATTTATACAGTAGCGATAATTGGATTGTGATTGAATTGTGAAGTTTATCCTTAATATTAAGGCTTGTTAGAATAAGAAAACTCACGACTAGAATAAAATAATTTTAATTTATTTAACGCTAATTTTGACTGTCAAAGACATTTAAAGTGAAAATACCCATATGTTACATAGGCGACGAACCTACTTTTTAATTCTTAATTAGTAATTTGTGGTACGTAAAGACAATCAAAGTAAGATTTGAACATAACAATAAACTAAGTTGAATTCTATCATATAAAAATAACTTTTGAAGCAATTCAAATTTAAAATACGTAAATGTAGAACAACAGATAAAATCTAATTTTAATATTTTTGTAACAAAACGTTAAAAATGCAAATGCGTAATGATTTAAACCCAACTTTAAATTCCTTAACAATTTTGATTATATGATGATGTTTAAACATATTCTGCGATTCTAATGATCCACAAGTGAACTTAATTTTCCACTTGAAAGTTTTTTTAAAGAGAAGTTTAAAATCAAAATGTTGTACGAAAAATTAATCCATATATTAACAATTACATGAAAAAAAATCATAAGCTGTTTTGTATTATATTTTAGATTTAAAAAACCTTTGAAGTGAAACGTTCTGGAGAATTAAATATTACCCAAGGGATGAATCGTTTTTTTAAGTCTTTTATAATAATTTTGAGTAACGGCAAATATAGAACACTGAATTAAAAAATTCACTATGTTTTAACCACAAATAATATAATAATAATATTAGTTGTGATTAAAACATAGTGAATTTAACAATTCAGTGTAAGTATGGATTACCACGTAGTAACGGTCGCAACCATTCCCTTTATGCAAATATACAAAGTAAAAAAACACTAAGATTTAAAATACTGGATTGATAAGACACTCCATACCACTTAATAAAATACTGACATAGTATATGGTTAGGATTTAAATATTATACAAAAGACGGACCTAATTTATTAACCATTTGGTGTAATTATAGTGCAGGCAATCAAAGTAAAAAGAGGCTGAAATCTTAGTACTAGACAAATATAGGACAAAATTTATAATCAATATGTAGCAGTTAATAGCAGAAGTTCTAAATAAAGTAACAATAATTTTTAACCTGTTTTGCCAGAATTTAGTACAGATTGAAGTTCTAAGTGAGTTACATAACGATTTAATATTGTGTAGGCGACCAATTTATTTTTATTTTTTTTTTTATATTGTATTATTATTTAGTCCAGTAGACCTCAGAAGTAAAAATACGATAAGTTTTAAATATTCTACAGCAATGACTATAATTAAAAATAAAAAGTGTAATAATGTTTATGGCAAAAATATTGTTACTATGAGGGTAATGAAAATAATCAACTTTCATAACGGGTTTACTTCAAACGAAGGGTTTTATATACATATAATGTTAACCCAATGGGCATCGCTTGTTCCTTAAGACAACCTTGGCGAATAGATAAAAATAATAGACAGTCAGACCACAAAACAGATGATGTCATAGCAAAAACGTCGGCGTTATTACAAAAGGTAATAAAGTGATATGTATTTTCATCGCATAATTCATTTACAGAGTAGGACGTGATAAGATTTTCATAAACATTCATTGTTTGGATCAGTGTAGACATATTCTACTCAATTGGGAATGTGCTAAATAAGATTTATGACTAACGATTATAAAAAATATAACTGCTCTCGCACCTGGATGTAAGGCAAGATAATTTTAACGGTAACTGGTGTCAATATATTTATTTCCATATTTTTTACAGCGAGAGATAACATATTTATATATTTATATTCAGAATTCTGATATTTATGTTGCTAATAATTTAGATTAAATTATGGAAGCCTTTTGGGGACCCAGGTTTGAGCAATTCTTTTCAAGAAATTTATTGATTGACCTTGTGAATAAGATAAATATTGCAAATAAATACTCTTAGCAAGTTTAAATTAACCGGTTTCTTTGTTGAAATCAGACTGATTATTTTTAAATTCAACTTTTCATCATTCACTAATAACTCACTTCAAGAATCTTGATATTTGTTCATTTACTTATAATTTTTAAATTTAACAATTAATTTCTTAATTTAGTGATTATTTTTAAATTTGAAGTGACAGTAAATGTTCAAAACTCGAGTTACATAAAGTTTAGAATAATCAGTGAGTATTTTAAATACCAAGCAGTTGGATATAATATTGAAAGTTATTAGTAAATGATAAAATGTATTAAAATCCTTTAGTTCGTTATAGAAAATTAATTTGTTTTGTAGTCTTAGTAAGACTCACTGTTGTAGAATCACGATATGTTTTCGTATTTTTAAATTTATTATTAATAAATGATCAGAACCGGTGATATTAAAATATATTGTTTGATGTTGATGCCTCAATTATCAAACAATACTAATGATATATTACAAATAACTTTCTTATTGTAATTAACAGTCTATATTCTTTGAACGGGCAATCAATGTCATGGGATGCAGTACCCTAAGTTGGATTGTTGTTTTTGCAATTTTTATTAGTAGCTTACAAATAATTTTATATTAGAGCTCACAACTAAGCTGATATTATCACATTCCTACTAATTGTATATTTAAATAATTAAGTGTAAATTAAATATTGATTTACAGGTGCAGGTGCTCTAACTTTTCATTTGTGGTTGTGATTTCGGTTTTTTGAACGCGCCTTGAAAATTTAACATCAAAGATATGGCATAGCTGCACTGATGAGCTGTGATGCAGTGAAACACGTGTCTCTGGATAGTCATACACTACAAAAATATTCCATTCAATACCTGGCGGTACTTTTGTACGAGGGGTAGTTGTTTTAACTCTTAGTTGGTTTTGTAGTTTTTACATTGTAATAATGTATAACTGTGATGCAGAAACACTCAAAATAATTAATTCTAATTATTACTTTTATTTTAAATAATTAACTTCCTCTGTCAAATAGAAGGTATCTTTCCTTCTTCATAAAGCCCATCAAAGTAAAAATGTTGTGCTTTGATTTAACTAATGTTATCATTTTTTCTGCTGGTAGTGTACCGCTACAAAGTTATTTTCTAGCCCGTCACAAAATCATTTATGTAAGGTAAAATATTTTCCTCAAATGATCACTTTTTTTATTAAATATAATAAACGTTCTTTGTCTCATAAATGTAATCAATGTTTTGAAATATAGGGACTTGACTGGTCTGTTATTATTTCCTTTTGCTAGTGTAATCAAATATTTTTACTAAATAGATACGTTCTAATGCCTGACTAAAAATCTTCACTTAATATAAGGGTTTTTGTTTATCAAATATAAGAAATATAAGGCCGGTTCTTGTCTTCATAAAATATATCATTTTCTTAAAATGCAATGGCTTTATTTTATTTTAATTATTATTAACTTATTTTAACAATCAAGTTTGGCCCATCTCAATCAACCAGACTCGAGAATTTTCACCGTTCCTATTTTAAAATCCATGATTGTCCTGATGTGTAGTGTCTTGGCTGGATTAGTATACAATATTTTAAATGATAAATGTAACTCACTTCGGAATATTGAACTGCTAACGCTTAGTTGTATATTCATTGCTAATGCTGCCACTCTTTCTGTTCTTGATTTCTTCTATAATATTTTTACATAAATAACTCAAACCCAGTACGAATTAGTTCACTGTCGACTGAATATATTTCAATCACGTCCTAAATTAAGTATGCGGTAAAGTATTAGTTATTACGGAAGCACATAATAATGCTGTTGTTGTGTTGATTTCTTCTATAATATGTTTCGTGTACATAAAAAAACTTAACTCCAGTACAAGTGTTATAATGTTATCTCACTGGTGAATAAATATATTTTTCCTATAATAATAATAATAATAATAATAATATATTTGTTCATATAAAATTCAGTTTACATAGGTCCTAAGTAATACACATACAAATACATATACGGGTACACATATGCATATATACATACATATGTATACCTAGATATACGCAAATAATCTACATTTTATTACATTAAATATATTAAATATTATAAATAATAAATATAAATAAATAACTAATTGAAAGTAACACTTGAAAAATTATAAAAAAGGTATTTTTCCTATGTGTGAAAAGCGTTTACAATTAAAAAATCTTTTACCTTTCTTTTAAAGATATTGAAAGATTTATCACGTATTTGTTATAAAATTTTACGCCATAATATTTTATTCCGGTTTTCGATTTGGAGGGATTTAGGACATATATTTTCTTTATTTCTAGTATTATATTCGTGTGCATTATCGTAATGCTGATAGCTACACTGATTTTTTTTTATATTTAAGGCATTCAAATATATATAAAAGTTAATACTTTTAAAGCCACAAGTGCTTGTTTGCAATTTTCTCGATATCCCAATCCAGCTATTATTCTGCTGAATATGGGACGCATTATAGCTAGTATCCATAGACTAATACACCATATAACATATGTGAGTCACATAGAGCGAAGTATACTGTTTTCAATTCAATTTTTAGTTACTTCTTGAGATAAACTTCGTAACAGATAAATACTTCTATTGTTTTTTTAGAGATTTCCTTGCCATGATTGTGCCGCAATATGTGTTGGTCAATATAAAAACCTAGAAATTGAACGCTCTCTTTGTTATTAACTGGATTATTTTTAAACGTAAACATCATATGCTGTGTTTTGAACCAGACATTTGCCATTTCAAGAGCTTCCTCATTTTAATTAATCACTAACCAATGTGGTGTCGCCTACAAAAAGTACTCCTTAAAGTTATTCATAAATTCGGCAAAATCGTTTACATACCAAATGAATAACAGAGGGCCTAACGAGGACCCTTGGAGCATCCCGTTATTTATTAATAACTGACAAACTCCATTAAAATGCACACACTGTTCTCCATTGCTAAGGAAAGACATAATAAGTAGGCAACTGAAAGGAAGAAGTTGTTAACATATAGTTTTGTAATTAAATGATCATGTGAAACACAATCGAAAGCCTTAGATAGCTCTAGAAATGTTACTAAAGAATAATTAGAATGTTCAAAATTATTAATCCTAATCCTAAATCTATGCCGACTCTTTGTAACTAGATTATTACTTGCCAGAAATTCTAACAATTGTTTGTACAGTACTTTTTCCAAAATTTTAGAAAATATGGTAAGTAGTGAAAATGGTGATGATCATTTACGTCACCGTCTTTTAATATCGGTATACCTTTTAACAACTTTAGTGAATCTGGAAATAAGCTGGTTGTTATTACTTTATTAATTAATTAAGTCAACGGAGTAATTATAACATATATATAAATTATATAATTATTGTTTTTATTAATTAATTTGTAAGACCATATATATCTAAGGTGGATATATTTCCAACAGGAGTAATGATAAGAATAAGAATACATTTATTTCAAAATATTGCAAAACAACAATAAGAGAAATATTGTCACACCACACTTGCTACACTTGATACCACCTATGTCAACTGTGCAAAATTACTTATTGATTAAATCTTAAAAATAGATTCTAATATAAATATAATGTCCGTTCCTTTTTTGGGAGTCAATCGTTGTCCTAATGTCTAGTGTCTTGACTGGTCTCCCAGTTTTTGCTAGTACAAAACAAATTGTAACATCGGTTGTCTGGCCTAATTCCTTAGAAGTACTTCTCTAGTAATAAAACGTCAATTGTCAACGTCATGCGATTGTTGGGACGACTCGATGCCTCCTCGTAGCGAAATGTTTCCTCAAAAATGCCATATACTCCTTTGAGGTATTACAAGTTGTCCCATCTTGCTGAATTCGCCGTACTGACCTGCCACTCATCCTCAATGCGCGAGCAAGCTGCACTACCGATCTACGTTGACCTGCTTCCATAGCTGCCCAAAGCGAGCCACATTTTCAGGGGTTCTGACACTTCTCCACCTCGAGGTACTGTAAGCTTCAACTATCCTCTAGTACGGAGGTTCTGCACCTATTTAAGGACGGTGTTTCACATAGGAAACGTAGACTGTGCCTTGCAACATTGAATTGTATTCGAAATCTGCGTTGTGTAGCAACCACCCAGCTTCAACGTAAGTGTCATAAACAAATACGCTTTGCTCTGGCGTCCACCATTCCATAATGACTAAACTAAACTAAATTGCAAGGTCTAGTGGTCACTTATCAACCATTTCTAAAACCTCAGACTGTCCCTGCGCTGAGTTATACGACTTCTCTGTCTGACCATGTATTTGACAGTAACCACTTTAGTGAAAAAGATTTAAAATATGTATTATTATTATGTTTAGAAATTAACTTCAATTATTCTACTGTCTGCGAGTGTTATTTTGATTGTATCTTTTATCTATTAAGAAAATTTGCATTAATATGAATAATCCTCAAAGGTGCAAAAATCTTATAATTCTTATAATTTAGAAAACCGAAAGAATCCTTATGACGAATTAAATTGTTAATAATATTATTATATCATACCTCTTTTTATGTACATCAATTTAATTAATAGCAAACATATTACAGACGACAAGGGTTAGAAGGTATCACACTTTAATGCTTTACTCCTGAGCTTTACGTAATTTATCGCCAGGTATGAATCAGCCAAAAACTGTATTAATCCGGAATGTATTTAATAAAATCAATTTTAGAATTAGCAGCATCTAGGTTTTGTATTCTCCATCCCTTAGACAATTACTTCAATGATAGAAAAACACTAAACATTATAATCAATCTCATCAAAACAAAAAATTCTCAAGTTATTTTAATTTTGCCTAATCGTTTGTTTATAATGATACACACAATTTAATGGATCATTTCTTTCAAAGCAAAAATATTTTGTCATTAAAGAGCGTTGTTACATATATAAATTAAATTCGTACTTAGTGTCTCAGTTTCTTATAAAAAAACCATATATTTCATTTATTACGTTACGTTACATATAACTATCATAATTTATCGATAAATTTTTAATATTATGCAGCTAGAAAAGCGATATAACATAAAAACTAAAAAAAAAATCAATTTGGAATAGACACATTTTAATTTAACAATGCGTACGTATTCCATCCCCAATATCAAAAACAATTTCAATGAAAGTAGATAAGCAATAGATCTATTGTTCTATTAAATTTCAAAAACAACATATCAATAGAAATAAAAACTAAAACGATTTTCATTTTGTTTATATGATAAACGACAAGTGTTTAATTTATCCATATTACCTATAACTAAAGATAATGCCACTTAATAATATAACTAGGGTTTGCACCTAAATAACAGAAATCAGTGTGTAACTATAATTACCAAGGAGTAAGTCGGCATTCGCGACGAACCCAAATTTTTTATTTAGCAGTGCCTACGTAGTGCATCCTCAATCCATTAAGCAGTAGTAATATAGATAAGCAATAAATATATTTGTTTTGTATTTCTAAAATGAACAAAAATCTTGTCAGAAGCAAAAATAAAGAGTTTTAAATGATAATTTAATATAATATTATTACACTACTAATGCAATGCCTATGAAACTTTATACATAAATTCTAAATATACATAATCAGGATAGCATTATAATGAAAAAACTAAAGAAATTTCAATTAGACATAAACAACGGACGCATTTTAAATACTTACGTATTGCATTATCTATAACTCTATTAAAAGAAGGTAGATAAGCGCTTAGTATTCCATTTATATTGCTAATAAAAATAATAATTAGAAAGGACTAAAACCTGAAGTAATTTTTATTTTGTTCAACTTGTTATTTATCATTTCTTGGTTCTTCATTAAGATTCAAAGTTTATATTAATTCCTGCGAGCAGTAATGTGTTTTAAATTTATATTTAAATTAAACAGCAACAAAATTTAGCAAAATGTGATGATTAATAAGTATTATTATATGCAATACCTTAATTTCAAATAATATCCCTCCAGGGGGATCGTAATTGCGACAGAACGAGAAGTTTTCAATTGTGCATAAGCGACGAACCCATTTTTCAAATACTGATACACATATTACTAAGTTTTGGGTTGAGTAATGTGGAGTAATCTATGGTGATGAACTCAATAAAATTCCTTCATTCACTGATACACATATCCCTTATAGATTACTTTATTTGTAATTAAAAACATTAAATTGCATGTTTTATCTATAAACCACAACGAGCACGATTAAGAATGTTAATCAAGCTTAATAACCCGAAGATGAAGTAGTTCTCTCGCCGTTACCGCGTAATTTATGTGACGAGGTGCGCGGGTATTGTTTTAAAAATAATTTCCGTAACAATGCTTCAGCTTTACGACCGTTTGTCCAAGGGCCTAGAGTGAGGAGCATGAGCCTCACTTCCTCAAACACCTCTCCCGTCTCCAATTGGACCGAGTGGCCATGCTGTCTTCGGCAATTACGCCGTAATGAGAAGCTACTGTTATTATTATCATTATGATAATAACGAGAGGAGCGGTGGCCAACCAGTTGGTCGCCGGGCGGCCAATCGGCGGACTCGGTGCCGAGAGGTGGGAATCTCGTGCCCCCCTCTCGCGTCGCCAAATCTGTGGTCGACATCATCATTAATTCAACGCCGGGACACGTTTTCCTCATTCTTGTACTTAACGCAATCACACCTCCGATGTGTGTGTGTCTTTTTTTGTCTCTCCGCTTCGGTGTCTTGTGTTACACGACCATCCGAAATCGATCGATCTATTTCAGTTCTATTCAATGACGATAAAGGTGGAATTAATTATCTTCAGGAATTTGGGATTTTGTTTTACACGAGATAAATTGAATCATTTTATATACATAAATACATAGAAGAATTAAACGTTGTCCTTTTTAATTATCAACGATATATCGATTAAGACATATCGTATCATTAAAAATAAATAATTATCATGTTTTTTTCCTAACTTATTGAGTATACTCATTATTTTTAGTGTGAAATGGTAAGATACGACTAACAACCAGCTTTAAGCAATATTTTTACGTATCAAAAAATTGGTGCTCTATCTTCTTAATCACAAAGATGATATTTTAAGCAGATTTTTTGGATTATAAAAAGAAACACAATGGCATGTAAATATTTATTTGCTATAAATTTCTTACCATAATAACTAGGAAATAATAGGCCCTAAAGAAGGATTGGGTATCAGTCAATAGATGAATCAAGTATCCTCAATATTAAACTGCAAATGGGATTTTTTTTAAAGATATTGTTTGCAAATCAGTTAAAATCTTTATTAAAGTAACCAATTATTTATTTGAATTTTCCTTTAGATTTATGTCACAAAGATATATACATATTATTAAGCTGAAACAGTTTAAAAATAGAAAGTTTAATATAGAAACCCAACTATTTTATTTTCAATGATAACAGAGTAATACACTAATACTATAATATATAACTAATTATAGTCAATACTTACTTATATACTGTCAGTGAAATCTCTTAATGGAGGCGAGATAACCCAAATCCGATGATTTAAGGTATTTAACATCGCTGCACTATAATCAAGCCAAGATTAATTGTACTCATTATCTCGCTTTACTGAAATGAATCAATTTTTCATTGGAGATTCGATGATGGCATGGAAGAGAAACCCAAATAAAAACTTGTTTTAAAACGAAACGTTGGTTTTGATGACAAAACTGTGATCAAATCTATCAATTAAATTATTTATTTTGGAAGCTTCAAATAAAATTTCTAAAAAAATATTCTGACGTCAATAAATTTTCTTTATCTCTTTACTTTTTTCATTGGTAGAGCATTGAACTAGAAAATCGATTTTTAGTTTTATTCTAAAAATTTTCTGATTTTTGAAAATTTCCTTTAATAATTCATAAGCCCCATAATTTGTACTTCATTTGCATGTAGGAAGTTTTAAAATAGGATCGGGCGTTATCCTGCTGCTATTACAAGTACATTCTTATTTTAATGAGCTTAACATTTTTATAGAGCGAAAACATCTTTATTGAAGCTAGTATTTACATTAAATTCCTTTACATATAAAATTTTTATTTAAGTTATATTTTTTATCTTAACAATATACAAAGAAAATGTAGACACTATTAAATTATAATTAACTTATAAATTAATTATATAATGAGTTTTCGGAAACCGCAGAAGCTAGTCTAGTTTCTTAGAACAAATAATACTTTCATAACTGTGTGTATGCGTGCTAGATCAATTTATTTTAAGGAAATATTTTCTTAACCCTTTGATCTACTTCGCCAGTGGCGAAGCAAGTGCACCTTTCTAGATTCGACGCACCACGAGAAACACTTGTGTTTATTGTGATTTGCCTAAATTTATAGACACGAGTCGCACTCGTGATTGTGAAAGGGTTAATAACAAAAATATTGAAGGGCATTAAAAAAACCAACCAGCCACCATTTACAATTTTTTCGTAAGCTATTAAGAATAAAAATCCTATCTGCTCTATTACCTCAAACGAGACTTACAGTACTTCCACGTCTATTCTTATAAGATTTTACGAGATTAACGTTACTAACAAATTTCATATGATTAATTAATTTCTCACTTAACCCGTGGTAAATCATTTTTGAATTAATTTGATAGATGAATTAAAACACTTGGTATGATTTCACTTGTTGTTTATTATTCTCCGAATCATATCTCCTTGAGAATGACTTATAATCGAAACTAGTCGGAGAATAATAAACAACAAGTGAAATCATACCAAGTGTTTTAATTCATCTATCGAATTTAGTCATATCTCTTAAAAAGCACGTTTAATGGTCACTTAATTAAAAACACAGTTATATTCCTTTCTTCACTTTTTTATTTTTTCACAGCTAAATGTACATTTATCCATGATCAATAGCTTATCAATAGCTGACTAGCTAGTTGCAGCTTTGAAGCTTAGCCCTAAATTTAAAAAAAAACTATTATAAACTTTAAAACTATCGTTTTACAATGGTCACAAGCCATTCAAAATTGGATCTATATATTTTAGCAATATACTCATATTGTTATAACATACTTAAACATAAAGTAGATTAGCAGATTAGTTATTGTTTTTGTTCATTCTTAGAGTCTTCAAAGTTTGGGTATGTAACTACATTTATAGCCCTTTGCCCATTATAAACATGATAGAATATGGTATTAATATTCATTAACAATTAACAAATGTATTCAAGATTGGGTTTAGCCTTTATAAAACATTTTTATACTAATGTTCTTATATTGTGGCAGTAAACTGAACTGGTTTAAAAATAAGGAACATGTCATAAATCTATAACGAAGAGTCTTATAAATCTTATATACTTATTATACTCTATACTCAATTTCACAACGAATATTGAATTATACATTAAATTATTATTTAATTTTTTACTACATAGTAAAGAAATTTAATATATTTTAAGAGAATGGTGTAGATAAGGTAGAGCCTTTCCTTACACAGCTTTCTAATCCCCTCATTGTGAGCACTTCATTCCAATAAAATTATATGCTGTTGGTGAATTTATATAAGCGCAACTCTGTAGTTATAGAAAACCGTGATCTGGTAGTTTGTACCATCGAATAAAACAAATTAACAATTGGGTTCGTTGGCTGCCAAGCGTTGAAATCACCACACGCTTTTTCTGCTGCTCGTCCCGGAATAATCTAAAGCATCGAGTAAGAAGCATGAATGAGTAATAAGTCTCCATTCTGGTAGGCGGCCATCCCTTCATTAGATATAGCACTCATTGTTTAAGAATCGTCGCGCGTTCGCCTCCATTTCTTCTTTTCCTTTCCGCTACGTGTACGATTTTATTACGGCATCACGCGGGAAAAACGCATTGTGCTCTCGCCTGCATATCTGAATGTTTAAGGAGTCTCACGCCGGGAGAACACACTCGAGATTGTATGTTCATAGTGACTTCTTTTTTTGTTTTTTTTTTTTTATTTTTTATTTTCTTCCGTTCATTTTAGCGGGAGCGGGCTCGGTGACAATGAGAGGCGCACGGCGGCCGCAAACGGTTGGCAATGGCACGACACGCCTCGACGATACCAGAATGTGATAAAGACTTTTGTATGCACGAACGTCGACGGTTATGCACCGCATACCGAAACACGATCATCTACTCTATATTTGTTTATACGGAGCTCGGCGATTATTATTCAGTAATTATCATGCGCTTTCAATGTCAATACACTAGATGGTTGACAAAGAAAAAGACATATTTTTTTTAAAGTTTTCAAACAAAATAATCTCTGTTCATTAAGGGAGGAATACAGAATTTTAATTATTAGTATTCGAATTAATAGTTATTCATTATTCTTTCGTAGTGTTATTTGTGTATTTTTATTAATGTGCAAAAATGAGCTTGGGTTTGAGTTACCCAATGGCGAATAGTACTACCCATCCTTCGGATACTATACTCATTTAACCGAAAACTTATACGTTCATTATTAGTTATTTAATATAAAAGCGGTATGTTTTAACTTAAACGTTATAACTATTTTACAATCTATAAAGAAATTTTAAGCTCTTCAAGTAAATTAAATTCCCAAGACTCGCGGTGTATTCCTCCTGTATACCTTTTTTTCTTTCTTCAGCAGCACGGTTAGCACTTAACGTCCCTTCGCTAATTGGGGAAGATGTCGTTCGGATAGCGGCCGAAACGTCGGCATCATTTGAGCTCCGGTAATAACACGGTCTTCGGACAATTATGTATTTTATGCCCTGTCTTGCGGGGGCGCCGATCTCTATCGTTGTTTGTTATTACAGGACTTAATTGCATACAATATTTTATACGCACATTTCTTTTCGTTGCATCCTCCATCCACCATTTGCGATATATAATTAGTAATTACACAGCCACCCAGCTTCGGCCAAAGTTTTTTTATGAGGTTTGTTGAGTTATGGCCATACACTAAATTAAATATACGGCTAAAAAGTACTAGTAACCATACTTATCCGTAATAAAGCATTAATTAATCAATCGAGTGGAACAAAATCGCAAATCACTTCTCATTTACCGATTTCAAATTGTGCAATTCGTTAGTGATCTTCCTCTTTTTTTCGGTTTGTGTGTATAATATAATCAAGACTTCGAAATTGGTTTTAATGGGTGGTAAGTAAACGTTTATAAAATCCTCACGACTTTCACCCAATTGTTTGCATAAGTGGTTAGCGTACAACAGGATGTTAAATAAAAATTAAATTGCTACAATATTTGTGTGTGCTTAAACATGGATACCCGTGGAACACCAGAAGCTCTCGAGTAGAAATTATGTTGCAAATTAAGAATTTTTTTAAAAGTATAAGAGGTTAATGTGCAATGTCTAAATTTAAATTAAATGTATTAATGTGGGATACAAGAACAAAATTATAATATTAAAAATTACGATTTTTGTAAGGGTATTCTGTATAATAAAAAAAATGAAGATGTCCGATATTAATACGTGTTCAAACGTCTCTACGAATGGAACACCAGGCAGTCCATACGCTGAGGGTTGTTCTGAATGTCATTCATTTATCAGAGTACCACTCATTTGGAGCTTATTACTGGTGATCTAGTAATGAAGAAAAAGTCGGGTGTGGAAACAGAATTACAAACAGAATACTTATTACGACAATCAGTAAAGGGTACACTTCGGCAATGACAATAAATGCAAAAAGATATACCAGCCGAAAAACACAAACATAAGTCTATTGCAGACTTTAAATATGAGCAGCAAGGAAAAACATTAATTATTGTTCCCCGACAACAACAGCCACTGACAGGTTTCGATCTTTTTAGATCTCATCAGCGTGGCGCAGTTGGAAACAGGGAAACATGATTCAATTAGGAGTATTTAACTCTCCGGGTTAACTATCGATACGATAAAACCATAAAGGTGCCATCTATTGTTTAAACGTTGCACTAGATTCCAAATTCTGTAGGCAAACTTGTCATTCCAGCTCTTGTTGTTCCTACTTTACTAGTGCAATCTGGCCCAGTTAAGAAGTGTAGCCATGATATGAACTGGTACCTGATCATATTTCCTTCATATGGGAATATTTTTTAACAATTCCGATTCAGACGAATTACGTTCTATGAATTTCTCAAAGTGAGAAAGCAATGTAGGAATTAAATCCCCATTCATGTCCTTGGCATCAGTGTTGTCATGGAATTAGGAGCATTCCTTTAAAGGATCGTACATAATGTTCAGAACAGCTTCAATTACATTTACTCAAAATATTTACGTTTCTAAGAAAATGTTCTCAGCACCAGTGCCTTTCATATATTTCCCTATAAAAGCAAGGAAGATTTTGGTCATGTAAAATGTTCCTAGAAGTAAAAATAAAAACATATTTTATTCTTCTGGGTGGTAGAGAATGAATGTAATACTGTACACATCTTCATCGCTTGCAACAGTTGAAATAGTTTACTGAATTTGACTGAGTACATTTCGCACAAAGCTGAGTACAC
This sequence comes from Ontholestes murinus, assembly GCA_963969525.1. Classification (NCBI taxonomy): domain Eukaryota; kingdom Metazoa; phylum Arthropoda; class Insecta; order Coleoptera; family Staphylinidae; genus Ontholestes; species Ontholestes murinus. The sequence continues at coordinate 64,994,299 of OZ018387.1, forward strand.
AGTTGAAAAATATGTTAATGGATTAGGAATTAATTGTGTTCCTAAACAACAGGAACTGAGATTGCTGCATTAAATGCAGGCCATGCGGGAATTATTTGTTCTTCAGGAACGTCTTCGTGTAATTCTTGTAATTGCCCATGTTAAATCCTTACAAGTTATTTTCTTTTAGTCATCTTCATTCATTTCAAACAAACTGCTGGTTCTATTGACGTTTTCTGGCAGTTTGACAGGATTTCGTGCTTTGGTAAAGAGTATCACTTTCTGACAACTCAACTCTTCTCTGAATGTCCTCTTACCCCGAAGAAATGGAGTTTCTGAGAGCTTGGTTTTCTTATTGTAGTGGAATATTTCTCTTGGAAAAGAATAGAAACAGTATCATGAGTACTATCTAAGCCGAAAAAAGTGTTTTCATTGTGGTCAAAGTTATCAAACTCGGTGCTAAAAGTGAAAAATCACATCGGTAGCGCAAAACTTCGTCATAACTTATACTAATTCCAATATGATTTAGGCTTTTAATTAACTTACTACTTCTACAAGGACCATTGACAGCAATCCTATTCATTATATAAAGTGGAGTCCTCTTTTTTTCCATTATGACATATGTAATATAGTGTTTGGTATGAATTGTATTTTTTTTTAAATTTTGTTGGATGTGCCTCCTATTTTTCCACTGTATCATCCGAGTTATCCGTATGAAGAGAATATGTCTGGTTGAAATCTGTTTCGTTACGACAGAAGAGGTCAGCCAAGAACATTGTGAAGTGCTCTGAAATCTTCATATTGTCAATTGCTATCTGTAAGTCCATTGCAAAATCAACAGCGTCAAATTAATTCCTAAGTAGTTTTGCACAATCAAATCCATACTAGCAACAGAAGAATGAAAAAACATTGTTAGCTTATTCGCCTGTTTTGAAATAGAAAATTGGATGTCTCCGCTAAAGTTTTTGTCATAATAAATGTTATTAAATTTTGCAATAACTTCAGTTAAGTCAAACCAATTCCGCATTTCAATTGTGGAGTGTTACATTTTATAAGTAGCTCAATTCTTTAGAACATCTTTCTGGCACTTCGTCACTAGATGATGCAAACTGTTTCATTTTACTGTCATTATGATTAAAATATTTGCATATACAAGCGGGGTGGTAGAAAAGGTCTTTCGCCATAACACACCATCTTTGAAGAAGCGCGAAACTTGAAAAAAAATGTTTTGCTAGCTCGGTTTCGCAAATCTTATATTTTGCTTCCACATATAACACAGTTTAATTGTCGCTCGTCGGGATTATGTGTTGGTCCGCGAACAGGATTTAGTAACGAACCAGTTGGCTTTCCTTTATCTGTTCCAGCGATGTCTTTATTTTGCAATGATTCTTCATTAGACGCTTAGCAATCCTCTCTAACTGACTCTTGGGAGTATAGGTTTTATAGCATATATTAATTTCATGGTACTTAAAGTTCCTATCTAGACCTATTTGTTTAAGTCTGTTGAAAGTTTCATCTCGAGGAATCTCAGCAGCTTCATATAAAATGGCAAATGCCTATGTAGTGAATTTTTGAGAATCATTATTTTCGAAATAAGTTATATTATATTATTTACTTTACAGGATCTATTACAAAAAATATAAAAATACATACATAAACATTGAATCACTTCAAAATTTGGAACATAGATCCCGAAGGCGGAGTTCACGATTTCATGTGTTCTTCCACTCGACCCAATACATTTCTCAGGGGCAATATTTTTTCCATTTCTGGCGAATTTAGGTCCAATTTTAATCCAAGATGGAGTCGAATTTCTAAAATGGCCACTGCCACAGAATATCACCCGACTTTTTCTTCATTACTAGACTACTAGCAACAAACTCCAAAAGAGTGGCACTCTGGTAATTAAATGTAATACACAACCATGCTCAGCGATATTTTGATGATCTTCTTGTATAGAAAATGTCAGCGATTATTAACATTAGTTTTTTATTGCTTGATTGCGTCTTCATTATTGCAATTCTGTAAGATAATGGTAATATAATAATTCTATTTTTACGATGAATTAAATTCTCACTTTTTAAATTTTATGTTAATTAGAAGGTTAATTAAAAACTTAATTTTGTTGTAGTTTTGATCGTTATTATCAAGGAAATATGTACAACAATTTACAATTTACTGATGTAAATACATGTTAAAAACGTTCTGACGTTTTTATTTTAGTTGAAATGGGTGAGTTCCAGATTCCCTCGATGTTATTAAGTGTGTTTTCGGAGAAATATAAAAATAGTGAAACCAAACCAAGTGTTTAATTAGCCTTCTAAGTTCTTTTTTATGTGCCATGTAGTATTTTAATTAATTTGAATCATTGTCTAAACAGAGCCTCTGTAAGGCAAACAAAATAGTGGATGCTAATGAAAGAACAGGATTTTATTACCCTTTTCATAAAAATTATAAAATTTTATATCATGTTACAGTGTAAGTGGCAAAAGAAGTGATTGTGTTTCAACTCCGGTGAATTCATTTTTTGGGTTCGTCGCTTATGCAAAATTGAAATCTCCAATTTTTCTTACTATGAAAACATACCTATGAAATTTCTACTACTTTCACTCTTAAAATTTTGCAAGCATTAATATGTATTTTATGTATTACTTCTTTCTTAAATATTTGTGTATGAATGTGATTTATAGTATAACTTAATTAATAGAGTGGATACGGCTGATAATTAATACTACTATTGAATATAATACTTGCAATAATCTCACGACACTAGTTAGCGCTGTTAATATGCCTGAAAAAAATAGCCATATCAAATAATTTAAGGTATTCATATATTTAAAGAATAGCACAATTATGATAATGGTTGCAACCGTTAATATATGTCAAATTGTGTAGTTGAAATATTCTTACGAAATTTTTATGTTCCGATGCGGGCGTGAACACTAATTTCATATTTCGGTTGGGCTGGGCTCACGAAAACGGTTATAGTACTAGTTCAAAGTCGAATAATAATCCCCACGGGATCGATATTGTTGCGGCTTGCAAAAGCAGTAATTTTCATTTTATTGACCTAGAACCGCATCGTGCTCCTTGCAAATTATGCTACTACGCAACAATCACCGTTTGCTGGAACATAACAGGATAGCAGGTGTACGATAATTAATATCGACATTTCAGGAATGCGCCGTGGTTTCCAAGATTGATTGCGTCTGACTGTAATAATTATTTGCAATTAAACGATTGCACATTGGCAATAACTGTTTTTATGCGAAATTGCCTGTTTGATTTACTCGTTTTTGATTTGATGTCTTTAAAGTATTGTTTCTAATCATCAGAAAGGTTTTCATTTTCTGATCTGAACAAGTAAATGCGGTGTAGATTAAAAGGAGCATCACTAAAATACGCGGATTTTTGATTAAATGCTAAACCAAAACACTTTTTATGATTTAACTACTAGTAATTTTATATAATATATATGTTTATATATTTTAGTTTAATGTTTATATCATGAATTACCACGTAATAGCGGTAGCAACTATCCTTAACCTTTGGCTTAATCTTATCGTGAGAACGACGACAGTATTAAACCTAATAGTTTAATAATTAATCGATTCATTATTATTTCTGCTCATACCAAGATCAAACTAAAATCCATCGTTCATATAAAATGGTAAAAAAATAGTGTTTGTTTTTAAGTCTATATATGTGTGAACAAGAATTACGACGATACATGTAATAGGTGTGTGTAATTGATAAATGGCAAGTCGAATCGTTTTATCTGGAGCATTGTGTTAGCACTTAATCGCAATGGAAAAATGTTTTTATCGCTGAAATAATGGCGGACAAATGTTGCGTGTTAATCGATTTGTTTCCTCTGCGTTCGAGTGCTCGCATTACCGGCGATTCGTCACGCGCTCTTATCTAAAACAAAGACACTTATCAAAACAAACAAACCGAGAATGAAATCGTAAATTCCTTAGCGCGTGATGAAAAAATGTGTCAATCAATTATAATGTGGGATACGGTCGGAGATTTTATTGTTGCATGGACGACTAACCCAAGTATAAATTTATTTTATTCGACTATAAAAGATTTGGAATTATATTTGATCAATCACTTGTAATACATAAATACGGATCTTATATTAAATAATATTATATTATTCATTTGTATCCTGTTATCTAACTTTACTTTTATATATAATATAATGAAATTATTAAGTACAAATGTTATTGCATCTAAATTTATGTTCGTATATTATTTAATTATCTAATTAACTTAACTAAAAATATTAACTGGTTTCTTTTACTAGATACGTAGGAATCGTCAGGTGATCATTTTGCATTGCTTAAATTTAGAATATTTCAATGTTTTCCCATAGATAATATATTTATGATTAATGTATATTCTTTCTTTTTTATAGGTGAGTTCATTTTCCTTCAATTCCTTCTAAAAGAGAGAACGTGATGGTCTTCTAGACAAATTGGAAAGACTATAATGTAAGTGTTGCCAATTAATTTAAACTTTAGAGTTTCAAATTTTCCTAATTTCAATTAGGGTTATTATTATATAGGTTAATAGTGCATTAAGAAAGAGTTTTGTTTCAAAGCGTAATTCATATATATCTTCAAATGTGAGTTTAGATAATTTAAAAGGAGTATAAAGAAGTCTTTTACAATATTTCAGTAACAATGAAATCTTTATAATTTGGGTACATTCCGCACAAATTAATTATATGTGGTAAATGTATTTTGAGTACTATATACTTATTAAATATGTTAGTAACGTCAACTCTTTATTAAAAAAGTTGTATTGCAACAAAGATTTACTATTATAATGTAGTAAATGAATTGGCGAAAAGCAAAACCCTAATTATTAAAAACCTCGCGTATTAAAAAGAATTCAAAAAATCACCAATACTTGTTATGATCGATATTTAATAACAAATTCCATCTAGAGTAATGGGCAATCCCCAATTCCAGTCAAACACCGAAATGCTGTTTTATGGTAAACGTGATATAATGAATATCTTTAAAGGTACGGCGGAAAAAACGGTCCCGTTTAACGATTCCCGCACTGGACAGGCTATAATTAATAACAAATAAAACGCAAGCAGCCGCAATTACGGGCAAAATAATTATCGGGCTAATTGATAATGCGTGCCAACAAAGCGTGCAATTTGCCGAGACGCGACGTGATCGTTTTTACTACTTTATCACATAGAGAAGAGTTTGGAAATCCACCAATATGGACAAAATAATAAGTTATTCAAAAATGGAAATACTACACAGATTAAATAAGTTTAATAGTAGTATTCTAATTTGATTAACACAAAGAAACGCGTTTTGAGTTTTATAACTTGATAGTAACATTTCGTTTCCCAATTTTCAACTATACTATTCTGATGTGACCTAATTAGGTCGAAATCGTTGTTGTCTTTGATGGGAAAACAATTATATACTATTTTGTCGATGGTATAACCATTCAATTAAAGAAGTCAGTGCAAACTTTTAAACAATAGATGTCACCTAAATAATGTCTCTTTTCGAGGGACATTCATGTTGTTAGTTTAACATTTGAAACACTTATAATACGGTGCATTTATAATGTTCCTAAATATACATTATTTTTGAATTATTTTAGATTTTAATTTTATGTAAATGATAAGAATGTATGCTCTACTAGCTTTATATATCTACCTTTTAATACTTAAGACAAGATCTGATTGACATTTTCGATGGCTCTTTATACATATATGTAGTATTATATGTATATTGTAAAAAAAAGGTCATATGGATATAATAAAGACTAGGTTGCAGAATAAGCGTTTATGGTAAAATAATTTATTGCATATCAATTGGAGACACTTTGAGTGCATTAATTTACAAGAGGTCGTAAAACAGGCATTTGTCCTTGGATTGAAGTACGGAGAAACGGCCGTTAGTACCCCCCGCCTGCCATACCAAGCCTATTTATTTCAGATGATGTTAAATCATCAATATGGATTATATTATACTAATACATATGATAGGTACAAGTCAAAGATATAAAACTAGTACATAATTAACTTAATTATGATTATTAAAGGATCTAATTGTAGGAGAAATGTTCCTTAAGGCTCTAATTTAGGACCTAAAATTTAATTAACTCTTCAATTTTGTTGCCGTTTACTTGGTGGTATATTTTAAGTAAGGATTTGAGCAAACACTATATTTTTTTTTCATTACACACAAATTGCGACCTCAAACTAATGAGAAGTTAATGAAAAGTTTGATTGAAATATGCAAAGGTAAAAGAAAGTTCGGATTTGATTTATCAATTTCTTAAATTTAATTGTTTATAAATGACCATATTCTCAACTAAACATTCAGGCATATTTTGTATTTTACGTTCAAATTTCTTCATCTTTGTTCAACTCTACAACCTTACCTTTGTACATTCTTTACATAATACTACATACAGTTTCGAAGTGAATACCAGCCAACTAGTCGTTCAGGAAGCGGAAATTAGCGAGAAATATGACGACGTTTACGTCTCTATTGAGAACCAGGAAGTACTTGCGCAAATGCTTAACACCGGTAGCATCGCGCGCGCGGAAAACCGCGAAAACCTCCTCAACAATGGAGCGATTGCCGTTTAGCTCATTTCGCATTCAGCGTTACGTGACCCCCCCTCCGCCCCAGGTCACACATCGCTCTGGCTAATTAACCGCTTAAACGTGCTCGAGAACTAATTAACTCGATCGCCGGCCGCAGCGAATTTAAGGCTTACTAATCCGCCATTGTTTAGGTAAAGTCGTGTAAAGTCGTTCGGCTCATTTCGAAAATGGTCCGTGCCGACGTGTTTGTCGAATCAATACAATTAGTTCAAGCAGGAATAATGTCCGAAGTTTGTACATTGTTAATAATATTAGTTTGTTTGGAGATGTTCTACCTTCTGACTTTTACCAACATTTACAACTTATCCATTAATATTTCTCAGAATACAAAGGGAATTGATATTTAAAAATATATAAATAATACAAATTATATACCAGTCCTTAAGTACAAAAAACTTTTGCAAGTTACGTTTAAAAAATAAAAAATACTACTTAATTTTTGGGATTTTGAAACCCTTTGCAACATTTTTATGATATTCCAAATCAATAATGTATTTAATTGATTCTGATCCACATTCTCAGCTGCAGACATATTTCTCAAATATCAGTTATCATATAGTATGATAACTTCTGACAATTCTTTACATTTCCTAGTCTTTTTAATTTTTGTTTTTGATGAAACCATTTGTTTGTTTCAAGTATATATTTTTCCTCCTTCACCTTGACAACATTTTGGTTAATTTAAAAAGCCTCATTACGTTTCCTACTCTCTAAATATTTTTCTTAAAATAATCACCAATCGTTGCACCACCGTTTTACAATAGTACCCTATTGTTATTTGATGCGCAAAATCAGCCTTGGTAATCTTTGACCTATACTTGTAGATTTAGGTCCCCGTTTTCAGCTGTAACTTTGAACGTACAATCTTCCAACTTCATAGTATTTACGAATCTGCGTTTATTTTTCTTGAAGCAACTGACATCAATTATGCCACTGCTTTCGCGTACCCTCTACAGCAAATTCTGTTAATATCTCAAATACTTTTGAATTTCATATGGGATATGTCTTGATAATTTGTTTCTGTCTTTTTGAAAACTTCGGATATTTTAGGCTCTAAGTTATTTAATTTGCTTTATTGTGGCATCCAGATATTTTATCTTAAGAACTTTAATTCCTAATGTTAAACTGTCTAGTCTGAAATAATTCAGTCCACTACACTTTTTTTTAAATTCAGATTTCGTTTACCTTTCGATGTCGGATTATAATTTTTTATATATACAAAATAAATTACATCTATTTGCAAAATTTTAGGATTCACAGGGCAAGTAGTCTACTTCCTCATGTTCTAATATTTTCCAGCTTTATTTCATTCTTTTTTGTTTCTGGTTAGTTTTTTCAGTTCACCCTATTTAATTCCTATTATTTCCAGTGCGAAAATTTCTTCTTTCCAAGATTTTCTGGGTCTTTCCTTGCTCCCTTGCTTCATACACTTTCTTTGTTGTTCTTTCTTGTCCCATTCTTGTTATATACCCTAACCATCTTAGTTGGCTCTGTTATACTATTATCTTTACTAGCTCTATTCCAAGTTCCTCCTTATAAGCCTCATTTCTTATCCTAGCAAGGTTTGATTTGTTTTTTGTATTTCCCTTAATGATCTTATTCCTATAGCTGTTAGTCTCCTAAATTTTTCCCCAGTATGTTGTATTTTACAGCATTAAATAGCCTAGCTGCTTTTGCTATTCTCTCATTTATTTCGTGATCTAGCATTTCTTCACTGTTTGTTATTGTACCTAGGTATTCATATTATTTTCATTGTTCTAATTGTATCCCATTTATTCTGATGTTCTGTTTTTCTTTAATTGATCCTATTACCATTGTTTTTGTTTTTTGTATCTTAATGTTCGTACTAGTTTATTTTAGCTGTTCATTTATTGTGCATAGGTTATGTTGTCGTTCTTCCTGTGCTTCCGCGAGTATTATCATGTCATCTGCGTAACTTAGTTCTGTTTCTTTTATCTTTTCCATGTTCCATATTCTTACATTGTATTTCTCCAGTTTCTCCTTGCATCTCTTAATTGCCTCATCCAGTATGCCATTGAAGAGTGCATCACTCAGTATACATCCAATTTGGACCTATATTATATTTAAAGTCTCCATACCTTGTATGTATTTGTCTTTCATTTTCTAATATTCCAGTTATTACAATGTTGTTTCTTCTCTTTTGTTTTTTCCTTCTTATTACTTTCTTTTAATTGTATTATCCTCTCAACTAGCTCCCGTTTTTCCTGCTTCTATTCAATCTCATTTCTTCTCATTTCTTATTATAATTCTCTTATCTCTTCTTTTAAATCATTTTTATTCTTTGCCATTTCTATCATTATATTTTTCATCATATCCCTTAGTGCATCAATTTCTCTTTCGTTAATTATTGTATCTTGTTCTTTATCTACAACTTCTTTATCAGTGCTAATCTGGTTTCCCTTGCGTGCCTCTTGAATTTGTCTTTGTTCTGATGACCGTAATATTTTCTTACTTTGGTTGAAAATTGTGTATACTGTCGCCTCCGATGCCGTCTGTTCGTCTTTGGTTCCTGTTCTCCTTTTTTCTGTGTTCATCTGCTCTGTTTTAGACTTTTCTTTTGCGTCTTGTTATTGCTGTGCCGGTCCTCATAAGTTCCTTCGTGTATTTGTGTTTGTCTCTGTTAGAATGTTAATGTTATCTTTTACAGTATGTTTTTATGAGTTCTTCTTTTAACAACTAGATGTCGCTCAGATGTAATTCGGAAAATAAATTCGTATTTGGACGAATCCAGTGGTAAGAGAACCAACCTTAAAACTGCTACGTTATATGTTGCTCTTCTTAAAAGTTTTTTTCTGGAAGTTTCTCGTTACTTTATTTTTACTCATCCAAATACTTTTTTTAACTTCATCACTATTCTGCTTTGTATGTGTTTAGTTTTCACTATATAACACACAATCAATACATCGTAACGAGATCGTATATACAACTTGCTCGCTGCCGACAAACTTTACTCCACTTTAGTAAGGTATTATTTACAAATTTTAATTTTATTGTATTATTTACAAACTTAAACATGAATCATCATTTTCCTCGTTTCTATTATTGAAAATCTCCACGAGCACTCCACTATTTCTTGTCACCTTTTTCTTATCGTTTATACATTCTATTCAGGATTCGCTTTCGGGTGGAGCAAAAGCGATGAAAGAACTTCCTGGCACCCTCATCTCGCCTCGACTTCTTTTTGAAAAGTTTATTTTTGTCTTGCACTGTTGAAGCTTTCGTTCCTCAGAATCTTTTTGCCCCCTCTCTGTGCATCATCATCATCATCATTCTCATCAGTTATCGTGAAAAATTGGAAATCTTTGATATGATCATCTAACGTCTCTTCTACTAAGTTTTATTCTAAACTAATGGCTTTTGCTATATTTATCTATTTCAATATTTTCAATATTAATTTTAAATATTTAGATCTCTACTTTTATCAGTGTGTTATTCCATTGACTCCCTTATTTTTTCTTTAGTAATACTAATACCACGTTGCTACACTAATAATCTTTAAAACAACGATTTTACTCGCCCCAACAGACTCTTTGAGTATTCGATTACATGATTTTCAACATCATCCTTTTTTCGTGACTTCTGATTCTTACATTACGTTTATTTTTATTACATAAAGCGTCCTTATTTACATAACTTTTAATCATTTCAACATGAGTAGGTTTCGATGCCGTTTAGTAATTACAAATCACTATTGCTATTGCTGATCCTAGAAAACTTAATACTTCATATAAATTGAATGCTTTAATACACATATAGAATTTTCAAAATATATTTATCTAGGTGTTCTGTATTAGTTCGATCAAAATTTCTTCTTAAATATTAATTTCTTATAAGTATAATTATCTTTTTCGGGTATTTTATTAGTCATTGATGTATAGTATAAGTAGTTTTACTATTATAGCGCTAATGATCATGTTGGTGATTAGGATTTCTATTTTGCCGTTGATAAAATTGATGATACAAAATTGGATAAATCTGAAGAGATGTTTTTACCAGATAAAACAGAGTTTTCAGGTTCAAAAGAATATAATAATTATGTGTCGCCCGCATATAAATTTGCAGTGGAAGATATCTATGAGGAATGACGTATACATGGTAAATAATATTGGGCCTAATATTTATCCTTGAGGGACATCAACGTGTATCTGAGCAACTCGGATATTAAATCCTTAATTTCATTAAATCCATTGCACTCTTGTCAAAGCCAATATAATAGAGCTTGGATTTCAATAATTGATGGTTGACGGTATCGAAAGCTTTAATGTACTCGAGTAAAACCATACTTATTAAAAGACCCTTATCCGTGATGGCTAAAATGTCATCTAAAATATTAAGTAAGGTGGTGTAGCAACTAAAGTTAGGTCTGAATCCAGATTGTAAAGAAGGCAGCGAAACATTATTTTCAAGAAATTCGGCAATTTGAATTTTAAGCACACGCTCTAATACTTTTGACACAACCGGTAATATACTGATAGGCCTTTTCTTAGTTCTTCTTAACTTCCTCGGAATTCATGCCGATAGTTTATCCATATAGAACATTTATTACCTTACTGTATGATAACTATTGACAATTTTTATAATAGCCGTAATATTTTTATGTAAAATGAAAAACCTTAGCTTTTGTCACTGTTAAAAATCATTCTGGTAATTCAAGCTATTATTTTTCTGAACATAAAAGAGATAATAGATCTTCCATTGCTGTAAAGTATAATAATCCTTGCTAATTTTCATAGCAATAAGAACTATTTTTTAAAGTTTTAAAGAAGCAGCTATGATTGCTCATTTTAAACATCTGCTACTGTCTTTAAAACCTACAAATTCCACACATAGTTTAAGAATTTAAATTTCTAAGGTTTTATTAATTTTATGAACAGAATTATATGCTAACCCATGTTAATATTTCCTTTATTTATAAGTTTTCGAGTTCTTCATCAACATCAATGTCGTTTGAAATGTGTAGACGTCATAAACCTGATTTAAATTTTACAAATATGTTAATGTTTGTGAAATTCTCAACTTCCCAAAAACATCGTCTAAATATTCACTTGCTACTGCTTTTTATGTCTAAACATTTAATATAGTATTTGTCCTAACATTTCTTTTCAATATTTACTGCTTTTAGACCAAGCTATGTCTATAATTTTCAATCAAATAGCTTCTAATTTCGGAGACTTTATGATATCTTCTTGTGTTTATTAAAAAATAATATTTATTGTTTTGAAGACTAAGTTTTTAGGACCAAAAATTGTTATTCCTGTACTTAGATTCATTCAACGTTATATAATAATAATAAAATAATAATAATTTTCCAAGTCTGTTAATATGCCTCAAATTTTCAGGACTCTAATAACGTCGTCTAATTATTTGCAATCAATTTTGTTGTACTCTTTAATGACCCACTACTAGCTCACAAGTCTAAGATTCTTGATTCTTGATTTTCTTTTGAAAATTTACTTTTTTTAAATTCAACTATGTATATATTTTGCAATAAAACATCTTTTGATTGTTTATCCTTTGACCTTCTAATCTTGAATTTCAATGGGTTTCTCTTAATTAAATGTCAATGGTAATATCTACAATGTTAACTTTCTACCACATTTTCTAAGATATCTGAAGTCCACCAATACTAGGTGATTATTTTCACATATTTGGGACACTACCACTTCCTATTTTCCTATTTGATTCTTGCTTCATATTTGCTTTTAACAATGTCTCTACTACTTCTGCCTCGTTCTACTTCAGTAAATTATTTTTTCTTCACGTTCCAGGCGTCTGGAAACCAACAATGACATATCTGCATTTCCTCTTAGGGTATTGTCTATTAATTTACTTTTCCACCCTATACTGTAAATTTACCATCATTCATGTGACAGTCTTTGCTTACTTAATGAAGCATGCTTTTAGATTAGAAACCTGTGTGGAACTTTTTTGCCTTCGATTTGTTTCAATAATAATATTAAGACTCTAATTTTTGAAAACTCTCTTTAACTGTTTTTGGAAAAACACTAATAACATTTTTTCCATTCATCGTTTATTATTTAATTAGTATAAATTAAATTTTACCTTATGAGTACGTTTAATCACCAGCATCATTGTCGATGCTCACTAGTATTATCGGCACGTTTTCTGAATATTGAAGTTTCCATTCCAGCCACTCATATATCCTTATTGCGTCGATTAACATAGTTATTGGATATTAATAATTATTTATTGTTTTTCAATTTACGACCACATCCTCTCACTTTGCACTCGTGCGCGGCCAATGGGAAAATAGGAAAGCGCGTGCATGAGCCATGAGGTAATGCAGTAATATGTCTAATGTTTTAATTGTCCGATCTAATTCGTCATAATTTATCCGAGCCAAAGCGTTGTCGCCCATTGTTTCGTCATGCTAAATATAAAACAAAAGTTTTGAATATAGTGACCATGGCCAGGGTAAAATCTTGTAAATAAATGGTTTTGGCCTTTTTATGTGGGTTAATCGTTGTGCTTTATAGGTACTTCCAAGTTGGACTGTAGTTAGTCTTGAATATTCCCGGAAATTGATTTCTTATGTTGATGTAAGAAAGTTTTAAATGTGAGGTAATATTTTGTCAGTGCATACACGTTGAAGTATTTTGCATAAGTACCTCAATATTGAAATGGGATATAATTGGTGCAAAATATTATCACCAGTTGATTTATCAGGCTGACAATATAAAAAGCTAAATTAAAGACTCATAAATAGATATTTTTTGATTTTTAATATTAGTGGCTTGTTTATGTGGGTTGATCATTTTGCATAGTTTAGGTACTATTAAGATATATATTATAGAAAACAGATGGCCTAGAACATTTTCTTAACGGAACAAAATTTTGAATATAGTCTTGCTTGCAGACCTTGAAGAACCAGAGTGAAGACGCGCAAATGAATATGATCTTTAAGATAAGAAGCTTTTCAAGTGGGTTACATATAAATTACGGATACTTTCAAAATATAAAGGGTTTGAAATATTTTTAATAATCAATTTGTTATGTTAATAGAACAAAATTTTAAATGTGGTAACTATTGCAAACTTAGAAGAACTAAAATCAAGGAATGCGCCTTTACTTTAGGGAACATTTTGATTGAATGCTCTTGACCTTGAGATTAGATATTTTTTATATGTACAGATCGTTTTGCATACTAAAGGTAAAGGAATTATTCTAATTTTATTCTGATCTTGTTTGTTAAATAATAGGGATACAAACTGTAATTGAAAATTTTACATGGGAATTCGCTATGATGCGCCTTGAAACGGGACACACGGTATATACATTCATGAAAACATCCACTTTCTGTACGAATGTGCTATATATTGATTTATTATATTATTTTAAATTATAATAAAATGCAGAAGGCAAGTGTTTGCAGGTATCACTAAAATTTACTTGCTTAATCGATCAGTTAACTTGAAATGATTATATACTTCTAAGAGTTCATTGACCATCTATCACACTCTATAAATATGTTTTAATATTATTTGATTAATTACTTCAACGTTGTATAAATGAACCAATTAATCCAAATGGATATTCCGCGCGACCATTTTAATTGCACGGTAGAAGAGGAAACATCGTGGAGTGCGCATCTGCTGGTGCCGATGTTAATGGCCACTGATAAAAACCGGCATGTGCAAACTGGCTGATATCTTTATATGATTAATTCCACTCATACTCCATGCTTGTAACTACACTAATAAGGGATCAAAGCACAAGCACAGGCGCAGAAAAAAAGGAGAACCAATTGGTAAAGACAAGAGTCTTTGCGTACTAGACGGAATGCTCTTCCTGTTTTCAGAAATTTCTCACATTTTTATTTTGTAATTTATGCAGAAGAATGTTTGCAGAAAATAACGTATATAATTAAACATCGATAAATCTCCGGCTATCAAAGTGAAATGGATGTAGGTCAAAAGTTGCACGTCCTTACTATTAATATCTCAGGCATATAATGAATATTAAAAGTGCAGGAGGCAATAATTCAAGAATGCTGCACTCGCAAGGCAATGAAACGCGAGATGATTTATGCCCAACTGAGGCACTTATGCTACACATTCGAGTCGAAAGGTTGCCACAGTCGATGATATATTAAATAAATCCTTCTATTTTTTTTAGCAATAAGAATATTATTTTAATCCACCTTTCGATATTATTAAATATAAAATTTAACATTGGCATATAAATATAAAATCTGATTTAAAAAAATATATTAAGCTGGTTACGTTTACAAAATTTAGAGTCAAAACATAAAATGGTAACAATGTCATAAACCTCAAGTGAGGCATATATGCTACCCATTAGAGTTGAAAGGTTGCTATAGTTGATGATTCATACAATAACCCCTTAAATTTAATAATAATAAATCAAGTGTTTATTATAGACATTAAATTATTGATAAATATTATTCTAAATCGGTATTTAAAAAATTTACCCTTACCAACTTTTACATCACATTTAGTAAAAATATAAGCATCATTATACTTATACGACTCTTTCTTGTAGACCAGTTTATAACGTAATAACGTTAATTGATTTAATAATGCGGAGCTTTCTGCCATTACGGATTTACCGCGTCATTTGCGCGATTTTTCCGGCCGCGGAGTTCATTACCGCTGGAGATTCGCTCTCTTCCGCCGCTAATTACTTCTTCTTCTATTGCCTCGCCAAATGGCGGTTTCGAGGAAGGACGCCTGCACACGTCGTCGTCGTGCGGTGCACACACCACATTGCGCCTACCTTCTGAGAATTATTATTGGATGAATGATGTTATTACGCTAATAAAGCCACCACATGTGCCACCACGTACCTGTAATACTTGGGAAGAAAACATCGAAAGAATCTGTTTAATCGTGTAACTCATCTGAGATTCATTTCTAGAAGACGATGAAGTCTAAATTCAACAAATATATAAAACTAATGATCAGATATATTTTAAGTAAAGTGGAAAACATTGCAGTTGATTCTAAAGGTCTCAATAATAGTTATGAAAGTCATTGTAAAATTAAGTTCCCATGTTTCTGATAATTTAAATTACAAATACGGCAATATTGTAGACACTTTAAACGCGACACGAATTGGATTTTTTTGTCAGAACGCCCCTGCAGGAAATCTGAACAGCTTTTCAGGACACACAGCTGAGATTAGCCTCTAAATTACCTGATTAAAGCAATAACGCCGTGAATTTATTTGCTCCGAACAGGTACACGTACCTAATCAGCAGTTTATATAATTTAAATTGTCCAATTAACTTATTTACACGAGCCGCGCTAGTTGCCAACGGTACAAATTGATTTGCGCCTGTAATTCATATTGACGATAATTGTGTAATTGTGAAAAGAATAATACCATAAAAAGTGTTAGGCATGGTTAAGTTAATTGACTATTACCAGATTAATTGTTTAAGATATTAATTATTTAATTTCTGGGAAAACTCATCAGAAATGAATGATAAGATACTTTATAAGATAAAAGAGATTAAAAAAGGACATGAGGTAAGGGAACTATTTGTCTTATGAGTTACCCTTTATACAACTAAGACAAAAATAGCTCTAAAAGATTAGGGCTAACCTGGGAGTTTGAAGAAAAGTAGAAGAAAAATATACTAATAAACCAAGTATTAATGAAAGTACAATAAGTAAATACTAGCGTGACATTAGAATAAATTATTCTCTAATTACAAATAAATAAATCCCTAAAAAAGATAATAGCATTAAAGGGTCATCTATTGTCAGTTATATTAAGTGCAACGTTAAAACATAGATGGTACCTTAATGGTTTTATTTGCGGATATCAGGAGAGTTTCCATGTTTAATAGAAAAATGATATGTATAATCAGGGACTTCAAGACAAAATTACAGATTAGTTCTTAAACGATAGGGCAACACTTAACCATGCACTACAATTGCCTGCAACAATCTTAAGGAACACTCATTAGGGGCAAAGACATCTGGGTCCCGATTAACTGTTAGGTCATCTTTTATTTATTCCCGTTGTCAGAAGATCAAGTCTAGGAGGATTTTTTTCGGCACAAAGTTGCGACTAGCCCTGGCACTAGCTGCTGCCTAAACTATAAATGCACTGACAATTGGAAAGTGCCCTAACAAGATCTTGGAAGGAACCCAAGCCAGAGATGAGTGAGGCATCAAAGACTTACTCACTGAAGGCTGGAGTCGGAGCACTTAGTTATGGTCGAAACTCGAGCACTACTCTAGGTAAATCTTCACGCATCCGAAGATGCGAAAGCACTGAAATCCCTAATTTAGAATTTATGCCATACTTATACATGCTAAGTAGTTTATTATTTGTAATGTTTTAGTAGAAAACTCCTTAGATGAGTTTGGGGCCAGCGAACCACAAAAGTTTTTGGAAGAATCATAACTGTCAATGGGCCTATTTGTTTAATATTATCACCATCGTTTGTTCGGTCGTAACCGCGAAAGACGACAAATTCACTGAAGATAATAGCAAACGTCGCCGGATCAAAGACAAACTTAAAGATGTGCAGATACCTCAAGTACGATCAGCACCCACTACAGTACAGAGTCGTCTTTAAGCTCTACAAACTCATCGACCGCGAGCGATTTTATATGTATATAGTCTCAACAGAGATACGATTGTCTCTAAGTTGACCTTAACATCAAACCGAACGTTAGACATCAATTTGATACTGGTAAAGCTCAGTTATAGGAGTCATTCTGGGACATAGAGATAAAAATAACATACTAATTCGTAACAACAACTCTCTGTTCCCACTGAGTTGCAACAAACAATCGTGCAGTGACTAGCTGATAATGTAACGATTAACTGTTGTTGAGTTCCAATACTAATGTAAATGTTGGGCCATTTGTAGGAATCAATCGACAATGAAAGATCCAAGTTTAGATGAAGGTTTTCGGGACGAAGCCACAACTAGCACTGGCATATAATTGGTGCCTAAGTCGATGTATGTGCAGACGATTGGGAAGTTTACTGGACAGAAATTGTTAAACATTCAGACTAGCTGGAAAGTGTCTGAAACTATATTTTTTATAATTAATTTTATTATTAAAGTTTCGCATTAAAATAAAACAACACAGTTGGGAGGGTTCCACATTTATTGTTGAACACTGCAATATATTTCGCCAGACAGTGGCACATGTTGCAGTGTTCAACAATAAATGTGAAACCCTCCCAACCATACCTAACACTAAAACTGGTATGTTTACATCACTAAGACTATCGAAAGTATCCTCTATGAAAGACGAGTTTTATATTCATCTAATTAATCTGTATTGAACGGAAGTTTTTTTAAAGAAAAATTACCTTTCTAAAGATTAAGATTTGAAAATATTAATTCCTCTTTTAGAAAAAGCAGTGAAGAGAAAAAAAATTGTAATTCTATGAGACGGATGTTCAAGATTAATAAAGGCATTGTATCCTTTCTATAAACGACGCTAATAAACATAAGGTTCTACTTAATATTTTACTTGATATTAAGGCAATAATTTTCATTAGCTGCCTTCTATGAAACGAAGACAAAAATCAAATTATTTTAAGTTGTAAAATAAACAGTACACTTTTTCTAAGGTTTTATATAAACGATATACTTTTTCTAAGAATTATAACCTGTGTTACAAGTGCTAAATAATTCTATAGCCTAATAAACCAACCCTTCTATTTGTTGATCCTTACATTTCCCAGAGTAAAAAAAACACAGCCGGTACTTATAATTCTTGTTATTTTGTTTAAGTTATAACAAGTAAAGAAACATAAATAATCCGGCAACAATTTAAGCAGTATTAATTGAGTTATTGACACCGATGGTCGCGATATTGTTGTCCTCCTCGCGACCGGCCCAAATCCCCCCAAGCATGCAGAATTGTTAAAGCCAGATCAGCCAACGTTAATGAGACCTACTCGGCTAATAAACAACTGGATTTGAATGCGACCGGTATAAAAAGGAATTACCCGAGAAATCCTAAACAAGGCCAACGGAACACTCGTCCCATAAAATCCGCGATAACATACACGGCAACGGTCCAAGAAGGAAAGAGCTAATCCAAAGTTATGTCTTTTATTACGCCGCGATATTTTCGTGCCTTTTTCTCCTTATTTTAGCGTCTTATTTTTACTTTTTCGTGTATCGCGGACGAGAGCGAAAGGCGGATTGTTTCTGGAAATTTGAATAAAATCCGCGGTTTTATTATTGCGCGCGAGAAGAACAAAGGGTTTTGTCTCGTGTTTTGTGCGCTTCGTGTACGTTTTTTTTTCTTGTTTGTTTCGTTTGGGTTGGTGTTGAGGTTCTTCTTCTTCGGGTTGTGTACGTGCGTTCCAGTCCACTAATCGATGCAATGATTAGAAATGTATCGGACGCGCTCACCCAAGGAAATATAACCACAAATTCCTTTTACGTTTCTTTGAAATTTCCATTTCTATAACAATAGTATGGATGTCTGCTTTTATTTATTACAATTGCAGCCAAATTGTCTGAAATAATCGAAATTAATTATATTGATATGCCAAAAATTTGGGTTTATCGCTTATGCTTACAATCGGGTCTTCTACTAAAGCATTATTTAACGTATAAAAATAATTAAATTGGGTGAACATAATTTCTTAGGGCTGGCGTTATCTAGATATAAAAATATATTCTTGTGACAAATCTGGTCAGAAGACATTAATATTTAAATATTATACGAGAGCTTTCAGTATTCTGTATTAGTATTCTTTAACAGAAATAGAAAAAAAAACAGAAACATGGAGGATTGACTCCGAGGTCGATATCCAAACACTATTACTACTGTGCTATGATGATATATCTCCATATATCACCATAATTTTAAATAATTTAATGAGAAACTCGAAAATAGATATAATTGACTAACCCAAAAAATTTAATTCTTATTTTCCGTTTTTTTTCGACTATTTGTATAAATAATGAATAATATAGTTATTGACCTTAACTGCTATGAGTTTGTTTGTAAAGATTTGAATTAATACCAATAGTTTTACAATTGTTTTCTATGCGATAAAGTAATTATGATTTAATAGTTTATTTTCATACTATATGACAAAGTTCTTAAGAAATTGTCTCGAAATTTCTTAAATGTATAAGAGTATAGTCTTGAATACGTTATATATATATATATATATATATATATATATATATATATATATATATATATATATATATATTATATGATTCGAGATGATAGCAATTTTCGATCTCTTTCTTTTCGCTTTCTTATACAGGAGTTATTATAATGTGCGTGTACAGTTACGCACTGTTAATTTTCCCGCCTCTCATGCTATTTTTCGGCGCGCACATAATGGGACGAAGGAGGAAGAGACCACAAGCGAAAAAGAGGCAAGGAAGAGGCGGAGGAGAATAGAATGAACAGAACAGATGGGCTCGCCTCCTATTTATATATAATGTGTATAAATTTACTGTTAGATGGGACGGTCCCCTAACCTTCCATCGACGAACGTAGAAAAAACCTATTATGTATCTCCATCGCTGAAATATTATTAACAACAAAAAAAGATGCGGATGGAAAGAGAGAGAAATTTTAATTAGATAGAGAACTTTCCGCTCACTCCTGTGACGGAATTCCGTCGGTTTAATATATATAGATACGCGCCGGTAATTATAGACATTTATTTGTTTATTATAATAAATATGTGTGTGTTAGTTATACAGTGTGAATTTTTCAGATTACATCTTTATTGCCTGCCCAACGAAATTGCTTCGTGCAACAATGAAATCGCCGCCTCTCTCGGGGCGGTTTCCTAATTAATCCGCCGTGGCGCGCAATTCCACACCGGAAATTAACGATCTCAAAGATAACCCATGGGATTCCGTAACGTAATAATAATAATAATCATTAATAAAAAACGATATACATTTATGTATTAAAACTAAATCGTGTTAAATAATAATAACTATCATTATTTAACAGATTATTTAGTATATAAATGTATATCGTTATTAAGTGGTAAGTCCTTATCAAAAAATATGGTGGTGTAATTGTATTTTCTCTCGTATTTAATGATAACTTTTATTGTTTTGTATTTATTTATGTTTGTTTAAATATCTCCCAAACTTACACTATAAATTGCGGTATTATTGGGCCGGTAGGGACGAGATCGTGTCGCTGCATTGTCGCCGGTGGTAATGGATTATTCGGGTAGAGACGGTTGGCAGCTCCGTTATCAGGACAAGACACTATTCGATCGGACGGTTTCGATAAAAATATATTTATATTAATAAAACCGCATCCTTGCATGACCCTCGACGGACTCGTCGAATACAACACGGGCAAAGAGGGATAAAAATGACGTCCATGAAAAAACCACGACAACCGCAGTCGAAGTGTTCATTCATGAGAAAATATTGTTGGAGAATGTTCATTGGTTTGTTGTACTCAATTATTGTATAAATGTAAAACTCTTGATTGAAGGTATCTTTTTTAAATTATGTGTACTCAATTATTAAATGTTAATATTTGTCTAAACAGCATTTGAACTTGAGACCCGATCATAGAAATAAGCGACGAACCCAAGTTTTCTTTTTTCAACAATTACACTGTTTAATGTTTTATATCACAATTTGTAATTTAATTTCATTATTAAGTATATTTTTACCTGCAAATATCGAAACTATAATCCTGTAATTATTGTCGCATAATAAATACTAGTATAAAACATTAGAGAGTGTTTTCCATAATATCTACTACGTATTAACAAACAAGAACTAAAATTATTCCTAATTAAGCAACACATTATTAATAATTGGAAAAAAATCTCTAAAAATCAAAACAATTACATTCTGCAAACTGATAAATAACATAACCTTTAATTTTATATATTTTTTAATTCAACTTCATTGAAACTTAGAATAAAGTATTACAAATAAATAATCATTACCTCTACTTGAGTTACTGTCGTTGTTAAGCAAATAAATAAAAGCACACTTTCTATTCGTGAATATGCAAATCCGCGCTTAGTTACGGACGAAATTTTTTCTTTCATTTTCGTTATGAGACTAAAGAATGGGCATCTAATTTCATTGTGTTGCCCCGCCCTGCTCATTACAATTGCGCATATCTCTTCTATATATATATTTTTTCGTTCCTCGAATAATCTGTGTATAAGTGTGTGCCTAATTGCGTTTGCAAAACAAAAACACTCCCATTAGTCAACCACAAACGATCCGCTCCATTTTCTCTTTAAAGTTCCGGCCTTTACCTTTCACACTTGCCTACGGCCGTCCGCAGTAATAGTACACACACACATATATAAACTTTGACCTCTTGAAGTGTCAACAATCGAAACAACGGTCCATTTCATGCCATAACGCCCACGATAAGTCGTACGATTAATTTACAATAAATTTAAAACCCGCATATGAAATGCTAAACGTGTTTTCGACCAGTGGATTTAGCAACTTTGTAATCTATATTTTTGGAAAGCAGTTATATTAAGATAACTTCAATTTATTTTTATTGAATTTTAGTTTGGAGTTTAGCGTCGTATCACATTTAGTCTTTCATCTTCAATTTTTAACAACAATATTTTTAGTAGTAAATATTGCAACTAATATTATTTTTGAAACCATAAAATTAAGGTTTAACTAATCGAATTATAAATTAAACTCAATGTGTAATTTTAGAATTTTTATTTTGGTAAAAATTGTGTTTAATTTATGATCAATGATGTATATCGAAGAAGAATTGAATGCTACACACAAAAAATTATTTAGGTTTTATAATAATATTTATAAATAAAATTAGCAATAATAATAACTTTACGATATAACATCACTATTTTTTAGGTATGTAATATACATTAACAATCTATTGCATTGAATTTTGAAATATTTCCATAACAATTCAGATTATGATCTTAACTTGACAAATTAATTAAAAAATATACTGAGGTGAATTGTCGTGAACAACAGTATCGATCTAGATGAAAATCCATGGTGGAAAAGTGATCCAGTCACTGGTGTCTGGTTTGATTAATAGACGCCTTACTTCTAATGGCCCCAAGATAAAATCTCGATGACAACGAGCACCGAATTCACTCTTACTACACCATGGCGCGAAATTTCTCACCATGATCGATCACTTTATTTAACCACAAGTCCACTCGAATTTCCATCTATTCCATCGGCCCGTTTCAGATTAAAAGGCGATACACCTACGCCGACATTTTTAAATCCTAATTATTCCATTTAATAAATTCAAATACTGTAAGTGCTTGGTAACTTTCGTTCATTATTGTCTTTTACGGCCGTGAACGATTAATAAAACGTTATGGAATTTCATGTATCACGACGTAATTGCATTCGCGAGTTATAGTTATAAACTTTAATAAATTCTTTATCGCCGTTTCGCACCTACATTTCCCATTGTTGGTTGCACTTTATGAATAATTACTCAATGGATACTTATGGAAGTGTTGTAATTGAGATTATGAGTAGTGAGGATGACGGAATTCTTACATGCTTTTATGTTACCATACCGTGATGGATCGCGGAATTGTTTTTATTACTGCATTTTATGGTAAACACATAAAACAGTTTGTGTTTGGATGTTTTTTTTTGAGTATATGTGCTTAATTGTTTTAATTAATTTTATGGATTATGAGAGATGGTGATTAGGAGGAGCATGGAGCTTGTATTAAGTGTAATTATTTTTTCCTGGATTGAATGCAAGTAAGGAATGGCTTAGAGGTCGAGAGAGATCAACGCCGAACGGACACTCGAGATCCCAATCTTCGGAAGATCTGGAAAGGTCATGACGCCCATTACCACTTAATAACTCCTTCTTCCAGGATATTACTAAACAATTTACGAATATATGCTCATTATATACAATAATAACAACAAAACATACTCATTAACTCAATATATATTATGGTTTATGATTAAATTTATTTCATTTTGTAATGTGTAACTCTATTTTCTTGTAGATTCCATTAGATTAACATTAACTGCTATGTTCATTCA
The DNA here is from genome assembly GCA_963969525.1 of Ontholestes murinus. NCBI lineage: Eukaryota > Metazoa > Arthropoda > Insecta > Coleoptera > Staphylinidae > Ontholestes > Ontholestes murinus. Next base: position 65,017,968 of record OZ018387.1, read on the forward strand.
TAACAGTCTAGTTGCTTTTAGAAATGGCCGAGGACAAAAAGTTGATTAATACCCCATAAATATTAATTACGAATTTTTCTCAACCTTCCGCATGTGGGATTTTCACACATTAAGTAATACCCGACGCTGTAGAGGAAAACTCGATTAATGAGACTTTCTGGAGTCGAGGCTGAATGAACGTTTAGAGTTGTGGGCGCTGGAAAATCGCAACGTGGTATCAATTCCAAGGTCGATTCATTATTATGATTGTAAAAATATGCATCAATCATTAATAAAACATTTCGGTTGTAAATCAGAAATGAAAGGTAAACAAGGAGATAGGAAAATTCACGTGGGAGTAAATATGTTTTATTTCATATTTATATTGGAATTTATATCAAAATTTTTAAGATCGGTTACGAAGGACAAAAAAAATATTTCCACCTATTAACAATTTTAAATGTTCGTGTTGTCGCGACGGATCTGGTCTAATCAAATTTCAATAAAAATCCCATTAGACGTCTTTGCTAGAGATAACATGATCGATGCGTGGCGATAGTTCACTAAATTTATTCCACCGACCGTCGCTCCATTTATTATATTTCCACCAAAAACATTTGCATAAAAAACTAATTATTTTCGGTCACTTCCTTCACAAACGTAAAACGAATTAATAACACTGTCGTGATAACGGACAACTGTTTACAAAACATAACTCTTCCAACACCCGACTGATTATAAACAAACAGAAACCTACAAATTAACTATAAATCAAAGAAAACTGAATAAAATAATTGAAGACATATTATTCGTAAAGCAAATGTGATTCAAATAAAGGCACACATTTTGATTAAGTCGCGCTTGCTAATAGATAATTCTTCAATAAGTTATTTGTTTACGGTTTGGTTCAATTGATCAAGAAACAAAGAGCTGGAACGCAAGTCAACGACAATGTTGCAAATTTAATTAAACCCTCGGCGCATAAACGTCGCAGAGACGTGACCGTGATCACTTCAAAAGAGTAAACTAAAATAAGAGAGATGCATCTTTGAGGCAATAGTGCATAGCATATAGCACCACCACCGCCGGTCGGTACTAGCCGGGCAGTTCATTAGCATATAAAGTGCGAGTGTGCAGTATTTATCTGTTGTCGCCAACCCCGGCTGCCTTAATTAACATGTAATTAACCAATCTGCATTTAACATTCATGCTCGGCTACGGATAGCACTCGCTCTATAAATATCTGCGCCCATCCCCTCAACAGTTCCTTCACCAACCTACACGTACAACGGAGCAGAGTCGAATCGTGAATCGATTGCATCGCGAATAAATTTTAAAAGGGAACAATGTTGGAGTTATTAGAATTATTCATTAATTTCCTACGAGAATATAAAAGATTAAAATTACTTAAATATCACACAACTCATAAAATAGTGGCTAACAATATTATAAATTTCGTTAGATTTTTACATTCTGGATATATTATTTAAAGATTTTTCTGGTGTTAAATGTAGAAGATCATGCAATTTGGCCACGATAATTCTGGATGAATGTTCTGGTTCGTTATCGTGGTGAAACAGTACATCTCTCTTAGCCAAATTGGGATATGTCTCCTTGAATTTTGAATCGGTCCAATAATTCACTGTATAACTGCCTCACAATCGTTCTTCCTTTTTGCATAAAGTCTATGAATATTATTCCCTTGGAATTCGAAAAAATCATGACCATAACCTTTTTGGTCGATCTTTACCTTTTTCGGAGCATATTCACCCCGAATATCCATCCAGGTTTTATCAACGGTTATGACTCGACGCAAAAACCGCAAATTTCGCTTAAAGAGGTCGAAACATAGCTTCGACATTGACAGCCGTATCCGCTTGTTGTCCACCGTAAGCAATCGCGGCACCCATCCAACCGACACCTTTCTCATGCTTGCCTTATCATGTAAAATATTAATTACCGTCCCGTACGATACGCCTACGACCTCTGTTATTTAGCGCACTTTCGTTTGACGATCAGCGAGAATCATGTCGCGGACCTTTTCAATGAGTTTCTCGGTAACCACGTCAATCATGTGGCCTGGGTGCTTCTCATCAAAAACAGATGTACGACCACGTTTAAATTCATTGAATCTTTACAGTTGTCATAGAATATTAGAATAGACAGCATCCAACTTCGCTTTTATATTTTCGCATACATTTCCATACAAAAATGAATCATAATTCAATTGATATTATTCCTTTTATATTATCTGTAAGTAGTAGTAGTGTTTGGCCATCGACCACGTGGTCTTTACGCCGTGTATTTGTGTATTTGTGTGTGTGTAAATGAGCTTGTTACTTTAAAGGATTATTTTTCTATGTAGTTGAGAAACACGTATAATACAACCGTTATCAAATATAAACTAACCTATGAGCCAGTCTGAAATTTGTGTGACAGATAATACAACTTCTCTCGATCTTCACATACGGATACTTATTGATCGACCCTCATATACTATTAAGGTACAATTAAAGAGAGTTTTACTGAAAGAGTAAAATAAAAAGACTGTAAGACTGTAAGCTGTAAACTTCAACAGAATATAACCACTAATCTGCGTCAATAAAATGAAGAAGGTTTTTTCCTCTGTCGGCATATGTTTCGATTAATTCCCTTAATACAAATGATCATCCCCCGGTCCGAAAAAAAGGTCCATAATAATTCACTGTTATGTTATCTGGTGAGATTATAGGCATTATTGGCCGAGTTGCAAATTGGCCGACAGATTAGGATTATAAGGAGGCTTTTAATTTGCTGCGCTGGTTGCTCGTCCGTAGCGGGATCCTCTAACTTATTACCATACCCTCCGTCTCTGTCCCGCTTGCACACCCATCGAGGATAAATACACATGGACGAAATAATAAGAATAATAACAATAATAATCCTCGTTCGTCCGTTCTCTCTATCTCTCGAGTACCGGTGCGAAGGTATGGTAGGTATGGTAGGTGCATTCCCTGCGCTGCATGGTCCCCGTGGAGTGTGCAGAGTGTCGGCGGTCTGTGTCTGCACACTTAGTGATATTTTCCGGGGTCATGACTCCTCATGCACGTCCTGCATGTGGATGGGTTGGATGGAAGGATTTCGCTACGATGGAATTAATATCCGTGTATACTACAAACTAATTACCTATAATTGCTTGCTCCGTATTACAATCTTTAACCTGTGAATGTTCTAATTTTTAATTACTTAAACAATTATACCATTATTCTATATCGACGATTAGAAAATGCTCTTAAATTTATATATATTATATTATCTTACTATCCATATCGATATATATGTATACCATATTTTTAATAATAAATATAGTTACCACTAAAGAAGTGACTAAGTTTATTATTAAGGTCTATTTAGGTCGCTGAATTTTAATAAACCTCATTATTAATTAGTACATACCAACCACCAATTATAGTTCCCACCCAGAGTAAGAAGTAATGAATAAAAACAAGAAACCAAAACGCATACTTCCTTATTTCCCCTCTTTGAACGCAATCGCGGCATCTAGATATCACAGCGCGCGCATTTGGGTACAAGTTAGGAGTGCAATTATCGATCCTCGCGGTAATTATGAAAAGTGGTTAAAGGTCAAGTCCCATTCGCCGTCTCGCAGCGACCATCAGGGGCAGACATTAGACATACCTCGCCATATTTAGTACCACGCAAACAGGTTAAAATTCAGATTTTTCTAAATAATTTTGATGACTGATTAAGATAACTCCGAGATGTAACTGCTAATTGCGCGGGTTAGAGTGGAATTCTCTAAGAAGAAACGCACAATAAATAGATATGTACTGAAGCCAAGTTTTATATTAGATGTTTATTAAATATACCAGAATTCAATTAAACATTTACAGGAAGGAATTTTTCTCTCGATAAGTATACATTTTAGTCATCATATTTTACTCAATCGGCAATATAGTAAATTTGTAAGTGCACGTTATAAATAAGTTATAAAATCCAATTGTTGACGAAAATACTTCGCTAATTTTGAAAAATATTTTACATTAAATGAGTCAATAAATAAGTACCTTTATGACTACCCGATAAGTCTATTTTCCTGTTTTGTAGTAGAAAATTTCGTTATTGATGTATTATTAACGCTTTTAACTGAAATATTTTGACAAAAACAAACAATAAGGAAGAAAGAAACTAAAAATATACTTGATAAGTAATCAATAAAATAGATTTTATTAAATGTACAAACAGAAAGCCAACAGATATAGAGAAATAACACGCAATACTGTATTTACTGTATTAAATAATGATATATGTCAATAGATCGCATCAAAAACATTTTATAATATCCTCAAATAATATTATTTTAAGTAAAAATTCGAAAACATTTCGTAAATTTACAATAATAAGTCTTGTTAAGAGTACAAAAAAATCGCTTATTGAAACAACTAATTCCCTGAATAATACCTTGACAGATATTTAATTATACAAAAGTAATTTGCATGTTACAAATAGCACAACTATCAAAACACTAGTTTGAATATATGTATATATATAGTATATAGTATATATATATATATATATATATATATATATATATATATATATATATATATATATATAAAAATATATATTTTCTTTCCAGAAAATTTACGTTTATTAAAATAACATTAGTTCTTATGTGTGAGGTTTGGGTTGCATCTCCATGTCACTTCCCCTTCAGTATTAGCAATTCTTTAATTTTAATAATCTGATAAAAAGATCTTATTGGAAAAGTTGCTGAATAAATATAGCAATGTTCTAGAAGTGGCTATGTAATGTTCACTTCACGTTGGTGTACGTGGTGGGGTTAATTAGGTTAGTTTGCGTTGCGTGGATAACGCACATTCGACGTATATTTATTAATTATTTCTAGTTCTAAATACTTTGTTATTTCAACCCCAAAATGAGTGAATCGAATAGAAGACAACGAACCTAAAGTTTGAACACTGACTGGGAGTAATCATATTGTTTAGTTTATTTTAAAGATAATTGTGTTGCAGTGTCGAAAAAAATATAATGTTGAACGTCACTTCCAGAGAGTTGATGCCACTTTTAATGCGAGCTATTTATTTAAATCTGAATGTAGAAAGAAAAAAATAAATCAACAAACCTGTGTGCCCAACATTCGGTTTTCACTAGATCTGCAGTAAATTCAAAAGATTCCACTATTGCTTCTTTAAAAATATCTCACCTGGTCGCAAAGAAGAAAAAGCCTTTTAAATATGGAGAGTAATGAGCATTTCTATCTGGCCGATTGTTTATTTGAGGAATTTTAAAACAAATGTGAGATTATGACAGCAATACAAAACTTACAGTTGTACCTTCACAAGAAAAATTAATTCCTATTTAAAGGACATCAAAACTCAATTAAATACTGGTTCTCACTACAATTTAACGAGTTCGCAGATATATCAGACACACACAGTTATCAATTGGTGTAAATACCATTTTAGAGTAAATACACTTTTCACTTTGTTTTACCACAATCATTATCAAACATGTTTGAGTGTATAATCGAAAGTATAGTCACATTCAATAAATGTCTATTGTGGTATAACAATGTAAAACGTGTAGTTACCACTACGTAAACGCCGATAACATTAAAGAATTAATTAAAAAGCATTGAGTAACTTTACTCTAAAAGAAGATCTACTGAAAATATTACCCATAAAAAGACGAATAATAGGTGAGGATATCTACAACACATTTAGACCACATGCCAAGTTGCACAAGCTGCGATAACCACTGATGGAGCACCAATATGGCAATATCAATAGATTAGTTGACCTCTGCAATAAAGATAAATCATTTCTATTGTTTTTCATCACTGTAATATCAGTTAGGAAGTTTTGTGTGGCAAAATACTACCATTCGAACATGTCATAAAAATAGTTCCAAAAATTGTCAACTCTATTCTAACTGCGCCATTGCAACACTGCCTGATCCTGATCTTATTCTACATAACGAAGTACGTTGGCTCAATAAAGGCAAAGTTTTTGCAAGATTTGTAAATTTGCTGCAGGGAAAAAGCAAACATTTCTATTACATCTGCAGAAGTCACTCATGCAAATATAGAAGTAGAAAACAGGCGTCAGTGACCTTGACTTGTCATCATTTGTTATCAACCTTCAATTTCTTCAAGACCAGTTTAATTTCAATTTAAACAGTTTAATATCATCGAGCCAATGGCATAATAAATACCAGAGGAAAATAGTTATAATAAATAAGTAATATATAAATTAAAAACATGAGTATGTTAAATAGATAGATGAACATAGTAGGAATATCTATCTCTAGATATGATTTTATAGTTCGACGAAAGGTGATCAGGGGCAGTGACTTGAATTGAATTAGGTAAAATATTAAATAGTTTAGGTCCATATTATCTAAATGCATTTTGCGATTTACCTAATCGGCAGTATAGGGAATATATGAGGCTGGTAGATAATGTTGATGATATTGGCCGTAAGTTTTTAGCTTTTTTCGGACTTATACGAGACATTCTAATATATAATGGCAAGGGATTGTGAGAATGCCAAGTTGAATAAAAGCTTCGAGACAATTTGAAAGAGGCAAGTACGTATATAGCACGTCTAAATATTCTACGAGTTATGCTAGAATGGCCCCATGATACATGTAATATGAGTCTTTGAAATATATACCCAAAGATCCCACAACTAATTTTATTAAACAAATTAAATCATTAATTAACAAACCCAACTCCTTATTTTCTAAATCAACTAAGCACAAACTCCTCCCTATGAACCCAATATCTCCCAGACTTTATGGATTTATAAAAATACATAAAGAAAATGAACCCATACGTCCCGTAGTATCATATATTAATTCACCAGGAAAAGAAATCGCTATTGAACTCAATTCAATTTTTAGATCACTAACCAATTTCAAAGATCCCTACTCCATCAAAAATTCTATAGAACTAACTCAAAAACTAACCAACTTAACCATAGATAACAACTGTAAACTAGTCTCCTTTGATGTCACTAACATGTTTGCCAAAATCCCACCTGAAGATTGCATGAAACTAATAATTGAACATCTAGATACTAACAATGTTAACCCCATAGTAAAATCAGACTTTTTAACACTACTTGATACCTTACTAAAACAAAACTATTTCACTTATAATAATAAATTTTATATTCAGAACAAAGGTCCGAAATTTTCATGGAAAATATAACTAAACAAATACTAGACTCCCCCTTAGGCAAAAAACATATCAAATGGTGGTTTAGATATGTAGACGATATCCTTGCATGTTTTAAAGGCACCGAGAGGCAAATAAACCAATTCCTAAAATTCCTTAATACCATCCACCCATCAATAACATTCACAGTAGAAACAGAAACTAACAACTCTATCAATTTCCTTGATCTCTCAATTAACAAACTAAATAACAAACTTAATTTTAATATTTACAGAAAACCCACATATACAGATTCCGTTATTCCTAATCATTCCCGACATCCTAAAAAACATAAAGTAGCAAGTTTTAATTCAATGATCCATAGAGCATTTAACTTACCCTTAAGCCCGCAATCCCTAAACACTGAAATCAACACAATTAAACAAATAGCAGTAAATAATGGATATAAGAAAGAACTAATCAACGAACTTATACACAAATTCGAAATAAAACGACTACAAAAATATTTTTATGCAAAACAGATATCAACCGATACACAGAGTTTCAAATCAATTACCTTCTTTGGCAACGTGAGTCTCAAAATTAAAAATGTCCTCAAAAGATGTAACATTAATATCAGTTTCAAACCATACACCAAACTTTGCAATTTAATTTTTAACGGTAAAACCCAGATTGAAAACATAAACAAATCTGGGGTTTACAAGTTAACTTGTCCTGAATGTCAAAGTGTATACATAGGACAGTCTGGTCGTAGTTTCAAAATTAGATTAAAAGAACATGAACAATCATACAATTTAAAAAATACAAATTCAACATTTTCAAACCATTTATTAGATACTCACCATCATTTTGACAAAGATGTACTTTCAGTAATCCACTTAGCGGATAAAGGCCGAAAAATGGATTTACTGGAAGCGGTCGAGATTTACAAAGCTAAAACTAATCCCGGAATTTCCCTATTAAACGACCAGACTGACCTAATGTATACGCCCCTATTCAACGCTGTTATATAAATAAAAATTGTTCGTAATTTAAGTTACTTTAAGTTTGATAATGAATAGCTTATATTCGAAACTATAGTCACTGAAATTGTTTAAAAATAAAGTGGTAAAACAAAGTTATTGTGTCTCATTTACAAATCATTCAAGATGTACCACAAAGTAAACGCCTCTGCCATCAGACATAAATTATATCTTTTAAAATTGAATTTATGGCTGTTTTGACTATTCTCATGTAAATTGAATTAAATGTTTCAATAACAACTTGTTTATGATCCTCCACGGATTGATATGATTTTTCATATACTTTGTTTTTTACATAACCCCACAGAAAATATTCTAAAATGCGCAGATCGGGAGATCTAGGTGGCCCTGGGATTGGTTTATTTCTTCCCACTTATGAGTTAGGAAAAGCATCATTTAAATAATTTGTAAAGCCAACATGTTATGAGGTGAAGCACCATCATATTGGAACCATTTCAATCTTGTTAGAAATGATAAATTTAAACAATCGAGCGTATCTTCAAATGTTTTCTGAAGAAAATGAAAGAAAATTTTCAATTAGTGAGCTTTCAAAAATATATGGACCGAGAATTATTAATCTAAACACACCATGGATTAAACCCAAATTTAATTTGTAGTTTTCTCTGTGAAACTTCTCGTGGATTCTCTTGAGTTCATCTTTGTTCAATGTGGCGATTAAAAATACCACAATTAGTGAATCGCGATTCATCTGTTCATTATATTTTTGTAAGAAACGTATTATCCTCTTGACAAATGGGTTTATACCACATACAGAAGGCCATTTGATAAGTATTTGATTAATTCATGGCTACCCATTTTTTTATTTATAATAAAACTTAAAATGACTATAACTCACTTATTTTTAGAAATAACTATGTTGCATGTCATATTGGATTAAAGAGCAAAAAATTACCTTTTGAATAAGGCCATAGCCAACTATGGTTTCCATTTAAAAAAATGTAAGTTTGCGTCATATCTCGGAAAATAATGGCGATAAAAATTTTCTGATTATTTTTTATTTATCTAAATAAAATTATCTAAAACTCTGTCCTTTACAGTTTTTTTTCTATCTGTTATTATAACCGAGATATATTGATTTAAAAAAATTGACACCTTTTACTTTTTTCAAAATATCTAATTACCCTTGACTTTTTTTGAAAACTTTGAAAGTGGAATTTTATTCGTCTCGTAAATCTACACTTCTTTCCCCATTTAACCGTTTCTCTATCTCTTATAGTTTCCGAGATCCCCATAGAGGACATCGAAAAAACTCACCCTGTATAGGTTTTATAATTAAATTCACTTGGTTTGTTTCATAAATATAATTTGTGAAACAAACCAAGTGATTTTAATTATAAAACCTATATATTAACATAATATTTCACCAAGTGATTAATGAGAAACAAGTATATGATATAAATAGATATTTATTTTCCAAGCTACTTCCAGTATTATCTCATGTTAATGCTATTAAAATATGAATTATTGGTAAATTGATGTTAATTGATGTCACTAATCTAATTTTTTTAATTTTATGCCAAATAAGAATTTGTTTCTTCTGTTCATGTCTCTTCTTAATTATGTTTTGCTAAATAATTTCTCATTGTCTAGACGCACTAAAATTTCAGTATATTGACAAGTCGCATTGGTCATGATTAATATATTGAGCTAAGGATTTGATATCTCAAAATAATTATTTCACCGGTTGATAGATGGTACTATATAACAATTTTAATCTAGTAAAGTATGTTGAAATTTTATGTCGCAAGAGTTATGAAAGATTTTACGAGATCTGAAAAAAATGAAAATTAAAGTATATACTAGAAAGAAAAATCAAAAAATATACTTAGAACTTATAAAATTACAATTGATTTTATAAAATGTAGATAGATGGCGCTATAATGTGATTAAAGTTGGTTTTACACGCATTGTTTTTTGTTGAGGTATCAAGAATTATAAATAATGAAAATTATTTCTGCGAAAATTAAAGAAACCTTTAAAAAAATAAAAAGACAAGGCCGGTAGGAAGACAAGGCCTGCAGATAGCGGTTTAAAAAATAGTTTTCGTTTAAATGACCATACGTCGGAAATCATAAAATTAAATGTTCAGAAATCTTATAAGCTCTCTCAAGAATGACAAAGTTTTTAAATTCTTTTATATATAGTGAATTTATGGTTATCCAATTATCCAAGTATGAAATGAAATATTACTACAAAATTTATAAACCTCTAGTTCTCCCTTGGGAACAGATACACCATTGAGGTGCCATCTATTGCCGAAAGTTTGCACTGATTCCCCAAATTTCCCTAATTGAATGGATAAATTACCACAATTAATAAACTATTAACAACGATAATGTATTCTGAATAACTGAATAACTGACCAAAATTTGTCATATTTTAAGCAATAATGCAGAATAGAATAATGGCAAAGAATTAGGACGTTGTAGGATGTCATAGGTGAAAAACGTGGGAAAATGGTTTATAACTTCATCAATTGAACATTTTAGGTATATTGCCTTTAAGATACGACTAGCAGTGACGATTGCTAACTCGCGATTAAAGAAGAAGAACCGACAGAAATTCACATCATTGCCCGTGTTGCTTCTTTACGTTCAACGACGATCATCGTATCCGCGGCGTCCTCCCGCGTTTTTATTTTATTTTGACATGTTGTCTGTTGGCAATTATGAATGAAGCCCATAGTAACAGCAAGACGCCATTACCACGATGTTATTTTAATATAGTTATTTATTGTTAGTATCGGGTCGCATGCGATCGGCTCATTTTAATTCTGCATGTCGGGCATCAGCTGACCGAAAAACACGGCTCATGCGACCTGAATTATTGTTATACCAGGGGGAAAACGAACAGCCGTCTCATCCCATCGCAATTCTTAATTTAACACGGTTTACATGCATTTCGCGTTTATAATTTAATACAGATAGATGGTTTCAACTTGAAATCAATTCTGATAACATTTTTTATTTAGTTTTTATTTATAATCTCACCGAAAACATATCCGTCAAGAATAATTCATACTAAAAAATATTTTTTAAAGATTAAGTATTCTTTTTGTAGTGATTTTGTACTGGTTTATAGCGTATTTTTAAATATTCATATTTTATTATTGATTTAAAATGGAGAAATAAGCGACGAACCTAAATTTATTTATTTATAAGGTCTATGAATTAATAGGTACTAAAACACACTTTTGTTTTTTAATTTCAATTAGAATTCTTACTAGTTTTATGTATATAAGCAAATTTAAAATTATTTTTAATAGAGACATAAGCGACGAACCCAAATTTATTTATTAATTCGGCACAAATGATCAAAAAATTCTGTCTATAAATTAATAAGTTCTATAAATTACTAATTTTATTTTAATTTATATACTTAGTTTTCTATTGTTGCATACAGAGTAATTTAAAATCATTTAGGTGAGTCGTTCATGTAGACATAAGAGACGAACCCAAACTTTCCAAAGAACTTATTTATCTAATCTTCACATATAAGTCTCAAAGAACTTTTGTAGAACATTGTCTTGTGTGCTTTTAATTGCAAATTTTTAATATGTAATGAATTGATAATAATCTTTGGAGTATATAATTGTGGAATTTGAAATAAAAGAGACAATACGATGAATTAAATTCTCATTTAGCCCGTGGTGAAATATTTTTATGTTTTATAACCTTCTAGTTAAAAGAGACAATCTTAAAATTTTTGGAAGATTTTCATTGATTTTAATGTAAAACAAGCTGTTTGCATTAAAAACTACGCTTATAAATATTAGACAATTTATGTAGATATATGAAATTAATCAAAATTTCATTTTCAATGCGATGCCATTTGTTTAAATTTTAAGTATATTTGATTAAAATGTTTTTGTAATCATATTATAATTTCGTAAAATTCAATATAGACATAAGCAAGCAACCCATTTCTAAATGAAAAAATATTATGCCTCTTATAAGTGATAATTTCATGTATAATTGAACATAATACACGAACATAATTAACATCTAACCTATTAATAACCAAAATCTATCTACTAATATGTTAATATTAAATTTCTTATTATTATTTCTATATAATATATACATAAGCAACGAACCCTAATTTTCAGTTAGTAAATTCTGTTTATTGTAATGATTCGATTTTGATATTTTTTATTAATATGTTAATTATAATACTCCACTTACCACACATCTACTTTACACTTTAATATTAAATTTTCAATTAATATTCCTTGGCATTAAATTTACACACAAACTACGAATCCAAATTTTTGAAAGCTCTTTTTCATTTAAAGTTAAGAAAACATTTTAATTATTAATCTTTTATATATATATATATATATATATCAACAATATTCCAATTTCAACCCTCCCATCCCCCGTAACACATCTGTGGCGACGATTTATGTGCGGCGCACGAAGATAAATAAAGGTGATACATAAATATTTAAAGAAAATAAAATGAACGGAATAATTTATAATCGACGTCGACAAAGAAGGCGACCTATTGTCGAATGTTAAAGAGCTGCGCGGACCGATTATGCTCGAGAAGAGTCATAACTTTTCATTGATGCCTCCACTTCTTCTTCTTCTCCTTGTTCGCATCGACTCTAGCTCTTCGCTCATTCGCTTCTTGTTGGAACCTCCGCAACAAGCGCATAAATAATCAGATCACAACAATTAATATTAAAGCGCATTCTTTTACAAGACAAATTAATACTAACGCACTGAGGGATGGCGTTGAGAAATAAGCATACGCAGAAATGGCCGTAATTCATCGTTGAATTAAGTTATGGGCGAGGCGGACGCTTAATTAAACACGCATCGAGTTATGTTAATGCTTATTGTATCAACATTAATTTTAATAAAAATTTCAGTTTTTAAATGAAATATTTTCTCTGTCAAAAATACTTTTTCAATTTATATTGGAAATGAATTCACTTCTTTTAACAAACAATTTTTACAATTTTTTCTTTCTATTTCTTGAATTATCTAGCATTTTTTCGGATAATTTCTATCATTATATGTTCTATCTTATTAGAACTCTGATAGAATCTCTTCGTAATGCAGAAAAAATTATATGTAAAAATTAGTATTTCCATCTGCAGAAAATACCAATTTGAAGCATAATTTAATGATTAAACATGCCCGTAGAAAAGTTAGAAGAATTTTGATTTACATTAGGTGAAATAAGTATAACCATCTGTAGACACGTTTCGATCTCTAGATCTCATCAGTACAGCATTATTATCAACTTGATTATTACACCTAACTTCTTTATAATTGGTATAAACCGATAAAGAAAAGTTTACAATGTATATTATTAAATCAACTCTGCAATATTGTAAAGAAAGTTTCCATCCCGTGAAGATTAGTACTGTCGCCTAGTGTTGATATTTATGTAGTTGCATTACTTTATATCCACGTATATGTGTGTGTGTATTGCCGTTAACCGCAGATTATTCCACGGAGTGAATTTCTCCTGCTGCCAATTACATTTCGGGATGTGAGTTACGAGCCTGCGGATCCGGCGAATTCTCGTGAAGCAATTTATTGCACTCCCGACGAAGAGTTATAACGCGAATCTCCCGTTTCAATCTGATATTTAATACCCTCGACGAAGTTAACTAAATAAACCAAACGGAAAAAGGACCGATTCGATCGCGCACATTTCGCAAAAAGCAGAGTTATTCAATACCGCGTTTAACTTTTCTCTATTTCATCGAGTTTTTCTAGAGATGGAGGAGGTGATGCGGTTCAGGTTCTCACCTCGCGATTATCTTACAGTGTAAAGTTATTTTTCGCCAATTTGCTAATTATTCCGAGTACATATCAGAATGTATAAAACGATTTATAGTGTAGTAATTTAGTAATCACTACAAAATCGTTTTTTTATTAATTGATTCATATCAATGAGTCAGTTGTTACCTTTTTAATCTAGATAATCCGCATTAACCCAGATGGACTCAATAAGGTCGTTGCGAAATGCAATAGAACCGAACAATGCTGGAATTTGCTTAATCCGTAGCGAAACACTTTATTATTAAACGGGTTTAATAACGTGCAAAGGCGAATGATAACTCAATCAACAGTCAGAAGTGAGCTAGACTTAAAAATAAATTATTTACATAATGATAGGTATTCCACAGGGTTTTAAATATTTTTTGGGTTTCGAGAAACGTATGTAAATTCAGTTATAAATAAAGAATTAAATATTATAGATATAACTTTGATTTTATCAGCTCTTGATCAAAACTCGAGTCACTGGTTAAGTCACTTGATGACCACAATATTTGAATTAAGAATAATTTATTTTCAATAGCATAGTACAAATGTCACTGCGTATAATCATTACAACTCCAATTTACTGTATTACATCTAAATTAAGAGTGCTTAACTATTTTATATAGTGGTTTCCAATATATACACTGCCTAAATAAAGTGTGCTTTAACAACTTTAAAGTTTAACCAATTGGTGGTGATTTTAATTACATCTGAAATTAAATATGTTATTATTGATAAACCGAAACTACTCAAGTAAATAGAGAAAAATGTAAAACAAACCAAGTGTTTATTTAAATTAATTTAAACCTTTATAAATAATACTTTAAAATGTTTCACCAAGTGATAAATGAGAAAGTCATTCAAGATATATTAAATATATTATTAATTTGAGTTTTTATACTAACCACCACCAAATCATGGTGAATATAAAGAACGGTTTATTCCAATAATTTATTCTTTCCATACCCATACGTACGTAATTATTATACTGTAGAGATTGTGTGCTCATTTGCAAACAAAACACATACACGGGGGTATGGCGGAGTGGTGACGGAGGATCGTGTCGCCCTCTCGTATAGACGTATAATGTTAATTATAATTTTAGTGATATGTAAAGTGTGTTATAATGAGAGGTGTTACGTTGATGGATGTTGGTAATAAAGTAAACGGTCACATCTCAATCCCGGCCAGGGGCGCGGGGTGAAGGGGCGTGGAGATGTGGGGCCGTTGTTAAGTGCCCGGACTTGTTTAGATAAGGGCCCTACCTTACCTTCAAACGTGACCGACCTCTATTAAGCAGACCTTTCCAGAATGTATCAATAATGAAATTCGAGTTTTCGAACATCTTCGACTTTTAACGACTACTAGTCGCTGGTGTCATACATAATTGATATTTATTTATTACGTTTTAGTACCAACCAAGATATCTTAGATTTTACATAATGCTATTGGCGAGAATACATAAAAAGCATCCAACTTTAACGCCATAGTAATTACGGTATATTTTAACATATTAATTTATAAATAGAATAAAAATCATTTTTTATTGAGAGACTCTTTTACTAAAGAACAAGAATTCAACTAATTACGTTTGTTTCATTCAATTATTGTAATGTAATTGTAATTTCAAAATAGATTATAGATGATAGAAGACAGAATGAAATGCAGATGACAGATAATACATATTAAAAACTGCAATGTAAAGAGAAAAATGGCATTAACTTCGCACTGAATTTAAAAATTCATTATGTTTTAACTACAAATGATTTGTGATTAAAACATAATCAATTTTTCAATTCAGTGTCAGTTTAGATTACTACGTAGTAACGGTGTGATATGGTGTTGTGCGTCGTACACGAATAAAAAATATTAAAATTAATGATTTTAAAATATTCCAGTGAAATAATCGATAGTTAATTCATTTATAATAAATGATAACATTATTTAATCGATAACAAATGGTATATAGGTATATAGCAGATGAGAGGTAGAAGATATCATATAAAAACAATACATAATAAACTAACCTATAGCAGGTTTCAGATGAGCAAATTTTACTTTCAAATAAAAATATATAAATATTACTTTTAAAACTTACTATAATTAATTCACATTAATTCACAAATATCATTAGTTATACCAAATAATTATGTTAATGTTAACAATAAGTTGTAATCTATGGCAGATAGATGATAGAAGATAAATGAAAGATACCAAATTAAAGATGATAAATAATATATATAGCAAGTCACAAATGAGAGACGATGAATGGCAGATTAGGGATGCTAGGGTAAATGAGAAGAAAAGCTGACGTCTGATAGATGACAGACGACAGAATTTAAATAAAAATTATAATGTGATATTTACGTAAGATATAAATTTTAAGTACATTAATTTTAGTAATTTTTATCGCTTATTCATAAAGAAAAAAGGTTGAGAAATATTAGAATTAGTGCTTAATTTTAAAAATAATCCCTTTAAACGAACGATAGTAAGTTGACAGTTTCCAGAAAATAGTTGACAGATGTCGGAGTGGAGATAACAGATGACCTTGAAATATGCTTTAAAAAATGTTTTCATGGTGTTAATTAACACTTAACATTTAACAAAGCTTATTTTGTAATTAAAAAAACACATTTTCTAAAGATCGAGATGATATAAAAATGGCTTTCTAACTGTTCCAATACAATACATAATAATATTTCCTTCATGAATAAACTATAAGGTCATTTACAAACAATAAATGATAATTCCAATATAAAAAATGTTGTTCTTGAATGAACCATATTATAAAGTTATTACCAAGTTATCAAAGTCATAAATGACTTACGAACAATAAACTATAAATTGTATAAAATTATACGATCATCAAGGGATAAGACTCAATGTGCAGTCACTAAGTTTCTAAGCCAAAACTTGGCTTTCTAGGAAGTCTTTAATGAAGAATATTTATAAAAAATAACAGAGAATAGATGACAAAAATAATATGGCAAATAGGATATGAACGATGACATATTACTAATGACAGATGCCAGATTGCAGATAATAGTTAAATAGTAAAGGTCATTATTTCTCTCTTAAATTATAATAAAGTGCAATAATAAAGAAAAAAAATAGAAGGAAAATAAATCATATGCCTAGATAACTAATCAAAATATTCTTCTAAACTATATAATTCTTTCTCACATAAAAACTTAAATAAATTTGTTTTAAACATCTTGATAGTATTAATACACTTGAGAGAATCAGGCAATTGATTTAATAGTACAATGCCATTGTAACGTAAAGATTTTTCCTAAGCAGTTAATCTGTGTTTTGGTATATTAAAATTACTTCTATGTCGCGTAGCATAGTCGTGATTAATTTTGTGTTCTTCAAATAAATCTTTATGTTTGTAAACAAATGTGAGACATTTATAAATGTTTAGTGAATACACGGTAAGTAGGTTGAATTTTTAAATATTCGAACAATTCGTTTTTTAACAACAAATATATGCGAACAGTATTTATTTTGTCCCCAAAAACGTAGCCCATATCTCATATTAGCCACAAAGTCATTGTTGTACACAGTTTTAAAGAGTGTTAACTTAGGAGAGATTTAAGTTTTCTGACAAAACACATTCCATTAAGTTTTCTACGTAGTTTATCTATATGGTTATACCATCGTAGAAACTCATCGAAATCAATTCCTAACAGTTGTACAGATGTACTGACAACAAACCTTTCGTCATTTATAGTTAAATGTCAAGGAGTTGGAGTGCTCATATTAGTCTTAAATTTTCACAATTTAATGATAATTTAATTTTCAAGAAACAATTTTGCAGTTTGATGATAGATTACAGATGACAGACGACAGAAGACATATGACAGATGGCAATTCATAAATGATAAATGAGAGATATTTTGCTAATAATTATCTTTAGTTTAAAATGAAATATTTATTGGCTTTATTTTGCTTCACATGTCCACTTAAAGAAATATTCAAACAATTCATACAAATATACAAACACATAACAATTTAGAGCACAATTTAGAGCAGGACGGAGTGTTCTTCCACTCATCTAGATGCTGATATCCTCAATATACCTTCGAGAGAGATGCAACGATTATAGCCATCTTCCATCTTTTTGATGCCATTTTTGTAGTATGATTTGTCTTTAGGTCTCTATTTCGGCGATTACTGCTTCATAGGTATTAATTTTCTTTCCAGAGAGCATCCTCTTGAGGTCTGCAAAGAGGAAATATTCGCTGGGCCAAATCTGAAGAACACGGTGTGTGGGAAAGCAATTCGTAGCCCAATTCATTGAATTTTACCATCGTTTTTATCGATATGCGAAACGGCGCATTACTTAATGAAACAATCCTTTTCTTCTCCAAATGGGGCCGTTTTCGATTTCTTCAATCAAACACTCCAGCGACGGTATATAATAGCCGCTGTTGATTGTTTTTCCCTTTACAAGATAATCAATGAACAATATACCATGCGCACCCCTAAATACAGATGCCATAACCTTGCCAGCCAACTGTTGTGTTTTCTTCACTTTGGATTGGGTTCGTATGATTTCTGGAGTATAGTGATAGATCCATGTTTCATTCATTGTCATATACCGACGCAAAAACTCCTTTTTATTACGCTTCAACATTTTCAAACAGTGCTCTGAATCATCAACTGGTTTTTTATCGCCAGTGAGCTCACGCGACATCCACTTTACAGAGAGTTTCCGCATGCCCAAATATTCATGCACGATATGTCCTTTGATATCTTCAGAGTCTCAGCTATCTCGATCAACTTTACTTAACGTTCATTCAAAATTATTTTGTTAATATTTTTTATGTTTTCGTTTGTAACAGCCTATTTTGGACGTCTACTGCGTTTATCATCTTCGATGCCCATATGGCCTGTATGTAATTTAGCAAACCACTTACGAATGGTTACTTCCGTCCGAATAACACGTATCAAGCTAAGTTTTGGGTCTAGCACTATTTTTTCCCATTAAGGAACAATAAAGTTGCTTAACTCACAATGCTATAACTCACAAACCAATTGTCCGATCGTTGTCAAATTTTGATACGTATCGTGTAAAGGTTAGTTCACACTCAAAATCATATGGAAAAAATTTAGTGGTCCCCTCTATTAGAAACGATACGAAGTTTTCAGCCAAACTGTTACGAATTAAATTATAAATGAGAGTCATAAGATGAAACGAAAGATCAGTTTACAGTTGGCAAATGGCAAAATATGAGTAATAAAATTAACTAAAATAGAAATTAAATTGCATAATTCATAAACTAATCATATTCCAAACCATATGTAATTTTTGTTGTTGAAAAATTAGGTTCAATTTTGGTTCATCCATTATCAAATAACAAATTATAACATTATGCTTATGACAGATGACAAAAAAAGGAGCAGATAAAAGATGGCAGTTGTTAGATGATAGTTGACTTGAGAATAAGAAACTTTAATTTATAATAAAATTAACATACATTTTTTTAACTTATCACAGTTCGTTTTTAAATACCATGGGATTTAACTTGTACGTAAACGACTCATATCAGTTGACAGTTTATAAATGACAAATGTCAGAACAAATTAGAACTTATCATTATTATAAGAAATAACATGTCGTTCCTGAACAAGTAATATTCCATGTCATTTATTCAAAAAATCACGTTCAATTTTGCTTCATTCATTATACAACCACAAACTATAACTTTAAGGTAAAATTAAATGTATTTTTAATAAAATATTCATCATTCCTTCACTAAAGTCATAAAATACAATATAATGTTTAGCAAAGAAAATAATATTTACTTATTAATAGATTCATTGCTTTGTTCTAAAAATAATACCACTTAACGAGATATAGTACGTTAAGTTGGCATGAAAATAAGCATGAGACATAAGACATAAGACATAAGACATAAGACATAAGACATAAGACATAAGACATAAGACATAAGACATAAGACATAAGACATAAGACATAAGACATAAGACATAAGACATAAGACATAAGACATAAGACATAAGACATAAGACATAAGACATAAGACATAAGACATAAGACATAAGACATAAGACATAAGACATAAGACATAAGACATAAGACATAAGACATAAGACATAAGACATAAGACATAAGACATAAGACATAAGACATAAGACATAAGACATAAGACATAAGACATAAGACATAAGACATAAGACATGACATAAGACATAAGACATAAGACATAAGACATAAGACATAAGACATAAGACATAAGACATAAGACATAAGACATAAGACATAAGACATAAGACATAAGACATAAGACATAAGACATAAGACATAAGACATAAGACATAAGACATAAGACATAAGACATAAGACATAAGACATAAGACATAAGACATAAGACATAAGACATAAGACATAAGACATAAGACATAAGACATAAGACATAAGACATAAGACATAAGACATAAGACATAAGACATAAGACATAAGACATAAGACATAAGACATAAGACATAAGACATAAGACATAAGACATAAGACATAAGACATAAGACATAAGACATAAGACATAAGACATAAGACATAAGACATAAGACATAAGACATAAGACATAAGACATAAGACATAAGACATAAGACATAAGACATAAGACATAAGACATAAGACATAAGACATAAGACATAAGACATAAGACATAAGACATAAGACATAAGACATAAGACATAAGACATAAGACATAAGACATAAGACATAAGACATAAGACATAAGACATAAGACATAAGACATAAGACATAAGACATAAGACATAAGACATAAGACATAAGACATAAGACATAAGACATAAGACATAAGACATAAGACATAAGACATAAGACATTAGACAAAGGGCAGATGGCTTTAGAATAATAAACTTCAACTTAAAATTGCCACACATTAGTATTTTTAACTTATTAATATTCCTTCACAAACGTCATGAAATATACTCTTCGTGTTCGACTGATATTAGTTGATAGTTTACACAAATGACACAAGACAAATGATTTATGAATAATAAATATTAAAAATTCCAAAATAGAAATTGATATGTATTATCATAAGAGATTACGTATCGTTCGGGATATTTCAACCCAATTCTACATTTTTTTGAAATATCATGTTTAATGTTGATTCGTTTATTATCAAACACCAGATTATAATCTTAGGGTAAAAATAAATATACTTTTTATAAAATATTTATTGCTTATTTGCTAACATCATAGAGTATTATATAACTCGTATCAATGAAAAACAATACCATTTAACGATACTTTAAACAGATGATAGCTGATAAATGACAGATAACAGTAGGTTGTAATTCAAATAAAATACATTGCATTGGTTGATTATTAAGGGTATTGTATCTATGAGATATATTTTAGAAATGCCGAGGCTGTTCTGTACGTAGCTTTACCGTAGAGTACTGAAGATCTCCTGAACAGCACGAGTTACAAAAAAAAGTTTACCTACTAGTAGGTAGGGTTCTTTTGGCTACAATAAAAAGAAGAAGAGTGGCATATCGCGGATATATCATGCAGAATCAGAAAGATTATATCCTTCAAATAATCATAGAAGGCAAAATTAAAGGAAAACTAGCATAGGAAGAAAAAAGATATCGTGACTCAGGAACATAAGTCAATGGACTCGACTGAATACTGTCGGTAGTTTGGTTCATACACTCAAAAGTTGAGAAGAAGTGTGTCACAAACATCCATTAAACATCCATTTGCACCAAAAGAAGAAGTTGTATTTTGAAATTAACGAATTGATTGATATAAACGAACTACTTAACTGAATAAAATAAAATTATTGACTTTTTTATAATTAATTGTGTTATAAAGCTTTTGCATATACATATTTGAGTTTGAAAAAAACAATTTTTAGTATTTAAAAAAGTTATTTCATAGAACTAAAATGTCTGAACGAAATGCTCCAAATGCATCATATCATTTATTATTTAATGATCTTCATATCGTTCGTTGATAAGTCAAATAATCGTATCAAATTTTAATAAAACAAAAGATTTAGATATAAACGAACCTTCATAATTTTAATAATAATTAATAATGAGAGAAATAAATCTCTATGAACTTCTGCACTAATGTTTTACATAATAATGTAAAAACTCCAGCTAACAGTTAAAACAGCTACTCCCCGTACTAAAGCACGGCCAGGCATTAAATGATTAGTACGGCGAGTAGTTGTTTTAACTGTTAGCTGGAGTTTTTACATTATTATGTAAAACATTAGTGCAGAAGCTCATAGAGATTTATTTCTCTCATTATTAATCATCATTAATACTGCACTAGAAATTTCAATATTTAATTTGTATATCTTCATAATTTTAATTTGTCGTTCGTTTGCAAATTTTATAAAAAATCGTTTCTAAATAAACGAAATCCTAACAAATGTCTTTAATATTCTAATTTTTGGTAGACTTCTTAAATAACTGTAGATATAGTTAATTATATCGTGTTGTAATTCTAAATAAAAAGTGTATATCTCTTTTATGCGGTTTGGATTTTAAACATTCGTCTATTAAATTATTTGTATACTTTACTGTGCGCTTCCTTACTCTTTCACCACTGATTTATGCGAAGATATTTATAATGAGGTTGACACTGACGGAAATCTAGTATTCTTTTGAGTTATGATCCGAGATTCCTTCTGCATCTCTGGTACACGCCCAATTGGCTAGCCATGGTGATTTACCGTCATGCGGTATGCGCGCGAGGACACGACTATCTCCACGTCGGACAAGTGTAGGTGTTACAATAAAGAAAAGACAGTGAAATAATTAGACCGAAACAAGACATTTACACTACTTTGCGATTGCTAAATTTGTTTATTTTTATAAATAAAAAAATTGATATTAGGAAATATTAAATAATTAATAATTATTTTATTTTCAATTATAAAAAAGCATATTTTACTGATAACATCACTCAATCTTATTTCTCCCTCCCACTCTCTCTTCATCTCTCTCGATTGAGATCTCTATTAGAAACGACATGTTTGTCCATTTTCTTTTTTATTTCTTTTCGTTTCCACCTGTTTTCTACCCTTAATTATTCTATGGCGACGTCGGAATCAGGTTTATTTCCTTTTTAAATTGTTGTAGTGATATTGTTATCTCTTTGGGGCCGTAAACCAGTCCCGATGTTGCCGAGCGTTGTCGTGTGGGCGTCACCTGAATCCCTATGTAATTAGGCCCAAATGTCTTGTTATGTCGGCCTCCGACTCATTAAATAAACAGTAAGAAGAAAGGAAAATGAAAACAAACAAAAATTGTACGAAATTCCGATAATTAAAATTCGTCGAAAATGTAAATCTACAGATGACATGTTTAGGTTTTAATATTGGATATTATAGTAAAAGAACATCCTTTAATTGTGTGCGAATTAATATAGAGTTGATACTGATGATACATAGTAATTATGCGTAGAAATTGCTTGAACCGCTTGGTTTTACTATTTTATGGTGTATGAAATATTTAAGTTATAGTTAAAGTAATTTTGAATATAATTTCAAATGTTTAAAACATGACAATTTTCTTTTTTATATATTTAGATACAAAATATTATGACAATATTTTTAATATATTTTAACATTTTGTTTGTAAG
Source organism: Ontholestes murinus (assembly GCA_963969525.1). Classification (NCBI taxonomy): domain Eukaryota; kingdom Metazoa; phylum Arthropoda; class Insecta; order Coleoptera; family Staphylinidae; genus Ontholestes; species Ontholestes murinus. The sequence goes on from OZ018387.1 coordinate 65,041,641, forward strand.
AATGCAATCAACAAATAGTTGATAATAATAATAAATTATAATCCTGGATATGAAATGTTTAGATTTTAATATTAGATATTATAGTAAAAGTTTTGAGTGTATGTTAAAATTATTTTGAAATTTTAAGCTGATGACAATTATTAAAAAAATAACGTGTATAAAAAGTACTCTTACTGAATTAAAACAAAAGGTTTTTAATAGTAATAAATCATAAATTTTGTGATGAAATATTTAACATTCAATATTGTATATAATAGAAAAAGAAGTTTTGAAACTGTTAAGCTTATGGCAATTGTTTGAAAAATAATATTGGTTAATAAATTATTAAAATATCAAAAAATTAACAAATAACAATATTTATTATCAACAATTACAACTACACCTTCTTCTCGATTCCCTCATCCTTCTGTAAGCCTATCAACTCGAGCTGTATTTCCTCTAGTGTCTTGCCTTTTGTCTCCGGTACAAGCGTGTAGATCAAATAACAACCAATCATGCTGCATACGCTGAAACTCCAAAACGGTACGTACATCCCCATCGCATCAGACAGGGCATGGAAGAACTTGGATGCCAACGTTCCAAAAATTATCGAAATGGTATCAGCGACACCGAGGGCGTTTGCTTTAACAGAGGTGGGAAATAGTTCTGAGAGAAACAGCACGGGTCCGAACGACAATCCGAAACTGAAGATTATGTTGTAAATAATGAGGGAGGTTATAGGTAGCCAACCGATGTAAGGAAGGATTGCGGGGGTGTACGTTTGAAGAGTGAAATATAAGGCTTCTCCTGATAATGCGCACGCGCAGCCGAATGAGGAAAATAACATAAGAGGTCTGCGTCCGAAACGATCGATCACTGCAAGGGCGAAAAGTGTTGCAACTACACCAGCCACATTAAAGATGATGACCGAAGATACGGGGTCCAAATTACCACCAGCATCTTCGAAAATCGTCGCGGTGTAAAAGATGACCGGATTCATTCCGCTGAATTTATTAGTGAAGGAGAGTATCATATAGATAACCAATGCTTTCCTATTACTTCCGACCAGAACTAGATCCAGCACGCTAGATTTTTCGCATGCCTCTTGCCTCTTGACAGCTGCTGTTATTTCAGAAAATTCTTCGCTTATTATATCAGAGCCTCTGAACTTCACCAGGCTGTGTTTTGCCCCTTCATGGTCTCCCTTCTTGATAAGATAGTAAGGACTTTCAGGCATCCAAATAAAGGTGATGAAGTGTATGCCGGAGATACAACTGCAGATCAGTGAGCTGGTGAATATTGATAGGTATGAGCCGACCACGTTGATGAAGAGCATTCCCATCAGTGCAGCGACGGCGATGGATGAACCTAAAATTCCTCGTATTTTCGGATCGGAGATTTCGCCTAAGTAAATCGGTAAAGCTGTATAGACCGCGCCCTCTGTCGATCCGATTAGGAAGCGGCTCAGGCAAATAGTGAAAACTGTGGGATAGTAGGCTATGATAAGGAAGCAAATAGCTATGATTGGGGCTAGGGAGAGAAGGAATTTTTTGCGTCCAATTCTGTCGACGGTGACGGCTGCCAACAGGGCTCCCACAGGGGCGCCTACTAGGGGCATCACGGCGCACCATGATGCCTCGGTACTGGTGAAGGGTACTGGGGAGCGTTCGTGGTCCTGCAGGAATGGTAGATACGGTGATGACCAACCTAGATTGATGCCTGATGTGAACGGCAGGAATGCTCCTAAAATTAGATTCAACATTAAATTTATATAACTAGCCCTCAAAACAAATGAAAATTTTACAATGTTTATTTAAGGAAGTTATTCCATTTTAAAGCTTTTCAATTGTTTCATTAGACAAAATTCAAAGTATATAGATAAGAAAAATTAAAATTACTAATAGAACTCTTCAAAACAAAATAATTAATTTAAAGAATAACTCGGCATTTGTAAAACTTTATACAATTTATTGTTTATATATTTTATATATTATTTTTAATCAGACACAGTTAAAAAAATTTAATACAAAATATGAGATGATTACCAGAAATTCGGGGATCAATTTTGAAAACAAATCAGACCTTTATGTCGATTTAATTTAAGAGAACTGAATCTTACTTTTTTATCTAGGAGATTTATTAATTGTAGGCAGTGTTGCTAAATTAATAATAATGGTTTATAATGTATAATTATTTTAATGATCTAAACTTCTGTGGGTTCATTTTGCAGCATTATCAACTCATACAACATATAGAAAAGCAATATATCTTTCACTGGAAGTTATTCTAAAGCGAAACTAAATTATAAAATGATGTATGATGTATTAGAAATACTTGCTTTTGTTAAATAAATAAAAAATCCTGTGAATGCGTTAATTTCGTAATACATATTTTTAAATAATTCCAATAAAATTCATAAAATAAATTTGCTAATAAATATATATTTTTTTAATATTAATGATTTATGTTAGATACTTTTAATTTGAAAAACAAAAACTAAGCTAATAACCATTATTTGCATAAATTTACAAATATAGATTTAGTTAAATCCAGTTTTAATTTAATTTTAGTTGACTCAATAAAATATAGGTAATTCCCAGAACAATATTGTCAGCGCCCACTCAGATTTTTCCGAGGGTTTTTCGTTTTTTATTTGTTACTATTGAAATCAGAGACTAACACTTTTGCTTTTAACTCAAACACGGCCCGTGGTGTCAAAATTTTCAAAGAGTGATAAAAGTTTCTAAAATAAATTTTCTATTAAAATGTAGAAAAATAAATGTAGATTTAGGGAAACACCCTGTATAGCATGGAATTTACTTGATGTTAATTTAGGCTGCACCCTACTATGAATAGTATTAAATATATTTGGAAAAATGTGTCAACATTTCTTAATTTTGATTGCCTATGTTTTGGTTATTTGAAGACTTTTATAATATTTTTTTACATAAATCGTCATTAATTTAGCTCTAGTATATATGGTTACCTTATTCCCCGTATCACAGAAACACCCTGTATATATTTTATTGCGAAATTCAGATTATGATAATTAATAATTTTGTAGGATAACTGTTCTCTTATTCAATTTATTCCATTTTAGATTTCTATTTTTTAATTGTACTGTACAAATATTCTAACTCAAATTTTAAGACTATTATAATTATTATTATTTTTATCATTTAAAGGTAATACCTGAGGTACTTACTTATAAAGCACTAATTTTGGCGCAAATGTTTTAAAAAGTTTATTTCGGAAGAATACGTCTTTGTTGAAATTAATCCCATTTTGTACTTATTAAAATCTAACACTCTACCAATATGCGAACATAAAACTTAAAATTATTGCAGTTTATAGCTTTTAATATCATTAATATTATAAATATTTATTACCTGAGAGCGTTGCCAAGTACTGCACCACTCTGCTCCCCATATTGGTACTGATGAGACACGTATCAAACGTCCGTACACCATTTCAAATATGTCAACTCGTCTCGCACAATTATTTATGGTCGCTATTGTTTTGGTGCATTTTTAAGAGTGCCACTGTGTTTGCTTTCCGAAAATACTCTTATCACGATGGACCAGACCGCACGAAATGAAACAATCAAGGTTAAGGCGACTCGGACCTCCTTTTCCTCATCAATTGCCAGGCATTGTATACTACTTGTAGGCCCAACAATAAGTGTAGATAGTCTGTGAATGAGTTGTGCACGTTAATTAATTCGTTTATTATTAAACTGCATTGTTGTTAAGGTTTTGATTAATAATTAAAAATTTACAAAACTGTGGCAATGGAACAAAAAATAAGTTATTTAGTTTGCAGGAGTTCTCTAAAATGATAATATTATGTACAAGTAAATTTTGACGAAATATCACAACATATAGGTTTTGAGAGAGAAAAAACATCTTTATTGTAGATAGTATTACACAATATATTATTATAATAATTATTATGTTTCTTCGTCCTCTCCTTGGCTATCGACCTTAGGTCATTCAGTCTTTAGGTTTTGATTTTGCTGTTTATAAAGTAATTATAGGTTTCTCAATGTTACATATTATGTCAATGTTCTTCATGCTATTAAACTTTTAGAATATTCTGATATTATCCTTGTTTTAATTGTATTATCTGTAATTATAGAAATGCAGAGAAGTAATACGTAGTTTTTTCTATAATTCTGAAATTCTTGATAATTAATGATTGAGATAATTAACTTTGGAAGTAAAAACAAAATATAACTAAGTAACTAAGAATAGTTCTAGATATTTATAACATTATATTTCTCCTTCAGGTTCTAGAATACTTAATACTATTTGTTCCTTTTGGACTTAAATAAGTGTCCTTTATTTCTAAAATTAAGTACAAATCTTTGAACATCTTAGATTTTCTACAGAAGTTATAAATTGTTCTAAAATATTACTTTTAATTATAGAGTTAACTATAGCAATACTGACACTAATAATTATTACTAAAACTATAGTTCTAAAATTCATAATACTCTAGATTTAAAGTCCAAGATTTCATGATATTCTAGTCCAAAATTGTATTTTAGCAAATCTTTTCATTTTAAAAAGTGTTTTACAGTCTAAGAGTTTCTAAAACCTTAATAATTCTTTAAAGATTTATTAGTTTCCTATTTTTCGTTTTTTAAATATTTTGGCTTTAATAAGTTGTATTCTATGCTAAAGTGGTTAAGTGAGTAATTTAGTGATAATTAGAAAAAAACAGGAAAATATTTCGTAAAATCTACAACAAATGAGTCTTATTAAGACTACAAGAAACAAATCACTTTTGAAACAACTACTCCTCTAGCTAATACTTCGACAGACATTGAATGATACAAAAGTAATTTGCGTGTTACAAAATAGCAAGGCTATCAAAGCAACACTAGTTTGAACGTATTTCTTTCTGTAAAATGAACTAAAAATGATTGAATGTACGTTAAATAGTTTATGAGTGACTATATTATGGTAAATTTGGATTAAGTAATGAATTTAGGTTGATTTAATTAAAAATAAATTAGCAAAATTTAGTGGTTTAGAAATGTTCTATAACTTTACATCTTTTACATCCTATTAAAAAATCTACACTTTCAGATTTTAAATAGTTCAATAAAATTAGTTTTATGGTATGAATAGCTTTAAACAAAATTGTTTAAAACTACATACTATTTTGGAGTCACCTAGAGTTGCATCTATATTATTTTATTTCATGTTTGAGTTCTTGAGTGAAAGTTATGAACTGTGTTGTTTTATTTTGATTAAAACTAAAAAAACACTTGGTTTGTTTCACAAAATATTTTATGTTTTTTAGTTCTAATAAAAATAGTTCAAAAATGTTTCACCATGGGTTAAGTGAGCAATTAATTAAATACAGGGTGTCCCGTTAATGTGGGGAAATGGCTGGAACATATATTCCTGGGGTCAAAATATGATGATTTAACACAACTTATCTTTATCCAAAAATTTATGGTTAAGCCGGAATTTGTCTTCAAAGTTTCAAAAAATTTTATTTCTTTTGTTTATAACAATTGAACGCTTAATTCGATTTGAATGAAATTTATTAATAATAACTACCATAATATAATACATCATTTCAGTTATTATGGTCATTAGTGATTGACAGGAAGTATAAAAAATAGTAGTACCACCACTTAAAAACTAAAATATTTTTTTATTGGTGCATCCAATAAAAGCTAAAAAATATTTCTTGAAAGATCAATTAATTTTAAAACTTGTTTGTATCTTAATAATATTTGATATCTTTTACGGTTTTTGCAAAAAATAATTAAATATGAATATAGTATGCAGATTTGCACTCATTAATAAGTAAATTAACTTATTCAATTGAATAAAAATTAAATAATATTAATTGATACAATAAATCAAAACAACATCTAACACTTTTTAAACAATTATCTTTGCAAAATCCTAATACAAGCAAGAAATCTGTTTGCTGCAAATGTGAATATTTATGAACTATAATAAAGTTAACAATAAATGATTTAAAGACACTCAGTAATTATTATTTTACATAATTTACATTTTTTTAAACAAAGACGGCCACGAAAAACATATATTTTCGATTTGATGGAAAACTAGATTTTGTTTTTACTAGATAAAAAAAATATATTTTATTTTTTTGTGCAAAAACCGTACAAGATATCAAATTTTATTAAGATACAAAAGAGTTTTAAAATCAAATTCTCTTTTATGTAGTATTTTTTTAGTTTTTATTGGATGCACTAATAAAAAAATATTTTAGTTTTTATGTGGTGGTACTACTGTTTTCTATATTTCCTGTTAATCGCTTATGTCCATAATAACTTAAATGATGTATTATACTAAGGTAGTTATTAATAATTAATTTCATTCAAATCGAATAAAGCGTTCAATTGTTATAAACAAAAGAAATAAAAAAATTTGAAACTTTGATGACAAATTCCGGCTTAACCGTAAATTTTTGGATATAGATAAGTTGTGTTAAATCATCATATTTTGACCCCAGAAATCTATGGTCCAGCCATTTCCCCGCATTAACGGGACACCTTGTATATGTGTTATTTTATTTCTCCTAAAATTTGTTACAACTGTTTTAAAAATTACTTACGCATTTAGAGTTCTTTTTGTTTCATATTTTTTTTAATTCTATGGTTCCTAGTCTTTATTTATATATTTTATTATTCAAATGCTTGTGAGAATTCTCTAAAGAATTAAAAATTTTAAGAAATTCTTTAAAGATCCAAAATTTCTAAATTTTTGGTATTTTAATAAATAAAATAATCTGTAGTTGTAGAAAATTTACTATTCCATAAGTTATATCTAGACCTATACTTCCAAAGTTCAAGACATTCTGAATCTAAATAGTGTAGTAGTTAATTCACTGCTCCTTTACATTTCATTGTTTTATTCTATACAGTTGAAGAGCTCCTAAAATCAATAATTTTTTATTTTAATTATTAAATAATTGGGAAAAGTTTCATACCGTTACCTAGATTTACATCTATAATGTTTAAATGCTTTTTCTTTAGATTTAAATCTGTAAATTCATTTTGATTTAAGGCTCTGGGATTCCAAAGAATTTAAAGATTTTTCAGAATTTTATTTGACAAGAAGAGCTATAGAGTTTCTAAAATTTTAATTGGATCATCTATGTTTTCCCTAAACTGTTTTTTAAATAGTTATAGACTTAACTATACATTTAATAATAAGTTTATAATACTTTTAGACGGCTTAGGGTTCCTATATTTCTTAAGTATTTGAGTGTCAGGTTTTAAAGATACTTAAAGAAGTACTTATTATATTTCTATGTCTATATTTATTTATTTATTTATATCTTTGGTCTTCTTTTTTAAAACAATCCATATAAAAACCAATTAATTACAAAAAACAAAATGTAAAATTTGGAATAAAAGAAGTACTGACTAAGATCACCATTACAAATTATGTTCTTTCATTCAAAACATTTTTGCACTTTTTGGGAAGACAGGCATTCTCATACTTCCTACATCCTAAAACTTTTTATTTTCTTTATTACCATTTTTTGTCCACTTTTTTTGGGGGGGGAGGGGGGAGTGTTCTATAATTATAGATAATTATAGATAATATTTTTTCTATATTTATAGAAAATATTTCTGCAAAGTATCAAAGCAACAATATCTTTAATAGACAGGTAGAAGGAAAATTAAGTTATGATATCGAAAAATGCTTGTTATAGGTCAATATATTTATCATATTTTCTATAAAAATAAACTTGTTTAATTGTACAACAAAGTTAAAATAACAATCTTGACTAGATTCTAAAAATTCCTTTTGTTTCCAACTATCTACGCCTTTTGCTCTGGGCCATTTTTGGGCCTTCCAATCAAATCCAACTGTATCTCCTCCAGAGTCTTCCCTTTCGTCTCAGGTACTTTATAATAGATAAATGTGCTTCCGACAATCGTAAAAACAGCAAAACACCAGAACGGAACAAACATGCCAGTTGCATCTGAAGTCAACTGAAAGAATTTGGAAGCAACGGTGCCCATCAACGCTGAAGTAGCGTCAGCTATCGCAAGCGCCTTTACCTTAATCGTAGTGGGGAATAACTCGGAAAGAAACAACACGGGTCCGAATGATAATCCAAAACTGAAGATTATATTGTACGTGATTAAACTGAGTATTGGCATCCAGTAAAGGTGTCCGATTGATTCAGGAATGTAATATTGTAGGGTGAAATATGTTGCGCAGATGATTAACGAAATCGCGCAGCCAAAACCTGAGGAGATCATCAACGGCCTTCTTCCGAATCTATCCACTAGAAACATTGCTGATATCGTCGCTAATAAACTAACGATGAAAAAGAGGACGACGGGAATGACTGGATCAATATCGCCACCAGCTTCCGTGAAAATGATTGTTGAATAAAATATGAAAGGGCTCTTTCCACTAAACTTATTAGTAAACGATAGGGCTAGATAGATAAGCGCACCCTTTCTATAACTGGGAACTTTAACAATATCCAAGACACTCGATTTCTTCATACTCTCCTGCCTTTTAACCGCACACGCGATCTCCTTCAACTCTTCGTCAACATCTTGTATCCCGCGCAATCGTATCAAACTGCGTTTTGCACGCTCTTCATCTCTGATCTTTAACAAGTAGTAGGGACTCTCCGGCATCCAAAAGAATGTAATGAAGTGTATGATGGGTATAGCTGTACACACAAGGGAACTCTCCTTGATGGATAGAAACGGTCCGATCGCGCTGATGAATATCTGCCCGATAATGGCAGCGATCGGTACGGATGAGCCGATGAATCCGCGTATTTCCGGATCGGCAATCTCACCGAAGTAGATTGGCAAGGCGGTGTAAAGGGCGGTTTCGCAGGCACCGATTACGAGGCGCGAAATGATCAAGGTCAGGATTGTGTCGGCATATGCCATGCTGATCAAGGAGGCGGTGATGATGGGCGCCATACTCAATATGAAGGGTTTTCTGCCCATGCGATCGACCAAGAGGGTGGAGAAAATGGCTCCGGGGAAGGCGCCCACTAACGACATCACTGCGCACCAGGAGGCCTCATCGCTGGTGGTTTTGATGTGGGTGGTGTTTTGGTCGAGGAGGACCGGGAGGTACGGTGACGCCCATCCGGCGTTGATGCCAGACGAGATTGCAGCGAATGCACCTTAAATTAAATCAAAAATATATTTTTTTAAATTCTCATTTCACTATTGACATTTTGCTAATACGTTTTATAATATTTAAAGTATTATTATATATTAATTACTGTTACTAATGATTTCTATTTTGTTTCAGGTATGTGTTTCCTTAACATCTACACACACTTCAAGTATTTATTAAAGTTATTAAAGGTACGTTAATATTTTTAAACAGTTTAAAGTAATTTATTACATTAATTTTAAAATTATCTTTTAAACAAAATATGACGGTTGGCAGTTGATAGATAACAAATAGCAAGTAACAAGATAGATGGCATGTAGCAGTGGGCAGATGACAGATAGAAGATAATAGGTTATAGGTGGGAAATAAGAGATGATAGGTAACAGATAAAATAATACAGATGATAGACAGATATATAACAATTGACAGGTTTGATATATTGATAATTGATAGTAGGTAATAGTGTATAGGTAACACATTCAAGTTGCTAGGTGACAGATGACCTATATCAAGTTTAACGAAATGTGTAATACAGTAATGTTTATTCAAATTTACTTTTAATTATTAGTAAAATCATTATGGCAGATTACCGAGGATAGATGATAGCTGACTGTTGATGGTTTAATATGTTGATGACTAAAGTCAGGTTTAGTGAAATGTTTAATATACTAATATTTATTGAGTTTTAAATATTAATAATACAATTATGGTAGTTAACATATGGTATATGATAATTGACTGTTAATAGTTTATAGCCGGCAGATGATAGACGATTGTTCACAGTTACATTAATAACTGGCTAAGTTAATACATTTTTTTACAAATAATTATGAATTGGGGTTAAAAGCAATGCTTAATATCTTAATAGTTTTGCCCTGATTCAATTTAAATTAATATCTAATATATGATGGATACAATTTGGAATCGAATCGCAAAAATCAATCAAGTGTAAATAATATAATTTAATTGTGTAGTGTGGTCTGTAATTGAATCTCTTGATAACTTTTTAAGTTGAACCATTTGTTTTTAATAAAAATAATCACTATATATAGTCAAAAATATCTATATATTTATATACACGTGGTAGAAACCATTATAATTCTAATAATATAAATATCACACTAGCAAAAGCTCAATTTCTAGTAAAATTAAGTGAAACTAAATATAGTCATTGTTAGTCTCTTGGTTCCTGTAACTAATAAACTAGATTATTTGTTAAATTAATTACATTTATAATTATGCCAAATATGCTAATTAGTCAATAGAATTTCTTTCTTCTACTTCTTTAAATTCTATCAAACTTTGACTACTTATCTAATTATAAACTGTAGAATATCGTTTGAATTCGATCAGTTTGCTAAAACGACTAATTCGTAATATTAATTTGAGACTTCAACTCCAAATTTGGATTAATTTATATTTTCTGCCTAATTTCTACTTGAACCATTTGTCATTAAAGCTGTACTTCTCAGAAATTTCTCTTTAGATATATAATTTCTATATAAAATCTAGAGTTTCTATTAGTTCAGTTATTTTCTAAAATTCTTGAATTCATTTAAATTAAAAGTTTCCTGTAACTATTTAGGAACTGTGTGAAATTTTAGAGCTCTACTTGTCGAATAAACTTAATTTGGATTTGGAACTTCTAAATTAGATAATTATAGTTTATCCTACGAATTTAGAACTTCTAATCATTTATTTATTTTCTATAACTATTTATATAATAATTTCTTTCATAGTAAATATTATATTGATTATTTAACAAATGCAAGAATGTTACATTTTTTTTAAAGCTAGATTCTTAGGCTAATTAATTTTATAGCAAATTTATATTTTTTATTGAATTTGGCTTATTAATTATTTTTCTTGTCCCATTGGTAATTCAACAATGAAATAACTTAACTAATTAATTGTTTTGTTCTGATGATAGTTCAAATAGGTGACATATATTTTTTTTAATTGGTAACATTTCTAATCATAGTTAAAATAAATAATTTATTATTCCAAACCAATTTTCTAATTTCATTATTAATTCATAATTTAATGTATTTGCCTAAAATTTTATTTCATGTCAATAAATTCTAAGATTTTAGTTAGACCTTTTAATTACCTAACTAAAGTTGGATTCGTTCAAGATTTTCATAGTTGATTAAGTAATTATGAACTTTACATCTCTACATCATCAAATGTTTATCTATCAATTTAGTTAGATCCTTTGATACAAAAACGACAAAAATAACAAAAATTAAAAATTATATAAAATAAAAATATTAATTGTACTAATTAGTCAATGCTACACTATAGTTACAAGTGGAAAAAATAAGTGATCCAAAGTTGTGTATTTCAATTTGACTTAATTTAAGAAATGTCTCATCAAATTCTAATGATTGTAAAAGAATTATATAATATATCAATAAGATCTTAAGAAAATGTTTCTACCTGTTTTCACCTGCACTACACTGATGAGGTCGAAATAGATCGAAATAAGACCTTGGTTGTTATTTTTAGAAAATAATACTTTAATAGGGCTTTACAATTTTAACTTAGTAGTTAATACGAGCTAATAAAATTTAATTTTCATCCTTTATATATAATAAAATATCGCATGTGTTTTATTTAATTATTACAAATGATACTTACCACTGCACATTGCCACATATTGAACGAGTCTTTTGCTTCTGAATGGATTGACAACGACCTTCATTGCAGCTCTTACGCGTACCTCATCCTCTTCACAAGCCTACTCGTTAGCAAATCACCAAATTAGCTCGTGAAAACTCTGAGAAAAACTTTTTGCACAGTAACCATTTAAGCCGTTCGCGAAATTTCACTCATACCATAAGCCCCCCCCCCCTCACTTGATAATAAACAACTGCAAATATTTACGCACCGGATTCAGCCACCTTTTGTTCGGATTCTCTTCATCAAATATTTGCTCTGAGCAAATAAATTATAGTTTCATAATGTAAAAAAATCCTAGACATGAATTACATTTGTAACAATTAATAAAATTAAGTAAATAATTATAAATAAAATCACAAACAAAACAACACATCATTTGTTAATATGAAATTCTATAAGGTTTCATTGCATTATTTTTAATTCTTTCATTATATCATATTAAAACATTTTAATTTTATTTTATTATCAATTTCTCTGACTTTAATTGTATCAGACTTGTCCGTGCCTGTGGTTACATGAAAATTATGTAAATGAATTTATTTATAGCGTAATTAATTTTTTACTATACAATAACATTCACAATCGTCTTCAATATTATTTTAAGTAACCTTATCAGTACATTTTTTGACTTATCTTAATTCATTAAATCTATTGATTTACATTTATTTCCTTAAGTATAATTATGATGATTCATTTCTCCGAAGAGGTAAAAGGTATCGGTCTGGGAATTTTTATGTGACTGCCCGGTACAGTTTGCGGATTTAGTGTTCGCCATAAAATCGAAATGAAAACGTTATCTTTAAACGCGAATTATATTGCCTCTAATTCAAGATAAGGATGTAATCGCGCCGGAGATTTACTCTTAATTTTTTTATTTCTGTTGTCTGCCAACGAAATAGCCAGACGATGTTTTAAATTATTATTTTTATTTGAATTCCAAGTACAAAACCACAAATAATAATTCTATCAACTATCTTTACTGAACTTATTGTTCAATAATAATAAATTTATTTTATCTTTTATCTTAGTGAGAGGAACTAAAAAATACAATATAAATATATCTTCAATTTTAAGTGACCTCGATATTATCAAGAATTTTTCTGTTATTAAATTATAAAAATTCTTTGTAAAATATTGAATCTTTCTTGAAATTTCACTTCTTCGAGTTTTCTTCTTTAGACCCTCAAGTGCATATTTCTACAAATAATATTTTGAAGGGGTACCTATATACGATTCTCCGTTTGTAAATTTTAAAAGTATCTTCTTTCTTTTCCTTGTGATGTTTTTTTTTTATTATTTATTAAGATTATCATTAAGCCGGCTCTTTCCTATTCTCTTTTTTTAATTAACAACGAGATTAAATACTTTTCTCAAACGATTATTCTTTAATAAAATTTGCAACATTTCATCTTCAAAAGTACCTTCCTTCTAAACTAGACAGTTTAGATACGTTTCTGAATCGTATAAAATAACTTGTTTTCTTCATGTGCTTTTTCTCCTTAGCTACAAAATTATGTCTGGTATCCCTCTATGATCAAAATCAGTTTTTTATTTTATTTAACGTGGTGCACACGTATGTTTCTAATGTTCAATTGCGGTAGATGTGTATGTAAAGTCTGCATGGACATAATTGGTGCAATTAACAATAGCTGCCGAAAACGATGTTCCACAAAGAGTGCACGTATATACACAAATACAAGCGGCACCGGCGCTCGGTACGAGGCAATTTGTATGTAGCAGACGTCCACGGAGCCGAGCAGAGAGCAGCAGAGAGTCAGCTGCCTGAAAATTATAGTCATTTAAATTTCGACCTTGAGTTGACCTCGGGGGGAAGGCAGGCCCCATCATCTCCCTCTAGGCGCTCGTCGTTTGCTCTAACGAAAATCCAATTGCGCGAGACGATGGAAAAACGTCCGTACGATGAACTTATGTTTGTTTTTCGCGAACTCTCTTCTAAGTTTTGAATTGTAAATGGCTCCTGTGAGTATTGGTGCTGCATATTAATTAACATCACATATTAATAAAAATTATATAACAAGGAACGCGAAAAATTAGTTTTATTAGGTAAGTGTAATTAAATTCCTGAAAATGTTGCAAGATGATGTTCGTTTTATTAACATTGTTGCTTTTATTAGCAGACATAAATATTAGTGAAGGTAAATAACTCTGGGGTTTATTTGACGCACTTTTCCGCATTGCCTAACCGTTAGTTTTGATGTTTAGCATTATACAGGAGAAGGCAAGGTATCAAATTTTATGAGATTATGTAAGAATCTGCAATTAATTTTTAATAGAGCTTCCTTTAAAATATATCCAATATCATATAATAATCTATAGCGATAATACACTAAATTAAATAATAAAGTTATTTTTCCATGTGGATGGTTTTGGAAAATTCATATACATCTGCACCTGCAATTGTCACATTGTGTTAAAATCAAATTAATATTCTTAGGTACCTGGTATCCCTCAAACATCCAAATTAGTTCTTTGCCTAATTCATAGTAATAAGTTCTGATAAAGATTTAAGCAGTAGTTTTTGATTAAATGTCCGGTTATCGATTATAATCATTAAAAATAAAATTGTAACTATGGTGAACTTATATTATTAGTATTATAAGGGTGTTGTCATAAATATTAAACTACCATTCGTATACTGATAATAACTAAACCGACAGATTACCATTTTTTCCATTATCATTTCATTATTACGAACGATATTTTTCGGATATTAAAAACGCATTACCTTTGGGTATCCGTCGCGGGCCGTAGAAACGTATGCTAATTGAAAATGGAGAAGAGGGCGCATTATGCAAATGCACTTAATTTGAAACATTTAATGCGGCCGAGGCGCGGAAAGATAGCATCTCGGAAACACACGCTGGAGAATATTAATGGCCGCCATTTTTCATAGCAATCGAACGACCCCGGGGTTCCAAATTGGGTCCGTTTTTCAAATTGGCTAAAATCGTTATTGCATTATTTCAAGCTGTAATTAACAAAATTTTAAATATTTCAAATTATAAAATGGTTGCTACTAAATGATCAAACGGCAGCTGGTATTTACTAACTATTTTAATTTTAATTAATGTAGCAATTAAGGATCTTTAAATAAATAATTTAATAACGTGTGTTATCTATATCCAATTAAACTTTAGGTTAGTCAATAGTACCTACTACATAGTAACTATATATTATATATTATAGTTGCTATTACCTAGAATCTAATAACATAATAAATATTTAATATAATTTAAATAAATACATTAAATTGTATTAAAATAGTACCTAGTAAATTTAACAATTTTGTTTCATGTAAATACATAAATGGATAAGCAATGCGAAATTATTCGAATCCATTTGAACTTCATACTAAGCACTAGTTACTAATTATTAGTATTTAGTAACTAGAATCTATAGCTTAATAATTTAATCAAATTTACTATCATATAAATAAATAAATAATGTTATTCATTCAATTGAATTTAATAAAACTTGCAAATCACTGATCATTAGTTACTAGTACTTAGCAGAATATAACTTATACCTAGTAAGTAATAACTAGATATAGTACTTAATACATATACTTGCATCTACTTACTTGTAACTATTAACGGACTACTAATAACTAGTTATCAGTCATACTAGTAGTTACATATTTTAAAGTTGACGCTATAATAATCAAATATTTTTTCTACATTTACATATTCTCAATTATAGCAATTTAGTATCATTTATAGCTTTATAATTTAAATTGTGTACAGTAATGGTCACAAACAACTCTATCAAATTGTTTATTTGCTGTTTTTATATCGGATACTACCAAATTTAGTACCTAGAAACTTACAAGTTTTAACAACCTTCTAGCCACTAACGACCAACAACTATAACCTAGAACCTGTCCAACGCGGTTAGTAGCTACTAGCTACTAGTCATTGGTAATTAGTTGCTAGCCATAATACACATTTTATTTTATTTTTTGTAAACGATGTGGTCAACACTTTTCTGGAAATATCAATTGATTAAATAGATAGTATCTGTTTGATAAATTTTGAACATTGTAAAATTTAGTACCATTTCTAGATTTTTAATTTATTAGCTACTAATACACGTTTCCAAAAATTATCACATATGACATATGAAACATGAGTTCAACTGTTGTTTTCATGACAGATACAATAAACATTTAATTCGTTAATTCTCAATAGTAACTGGAAGATAGTATATAGTACTAATCGCTGGTAACTAGTAACCTGTCATTTTGAAGTAGTGACTAGTCATACTGGGCACTGCGTATTTTATAATTGTTGAAATCAACATTCTTTTAGTAATTATGTATTGATTATTTAATTGCTTTTCTAATCTATTCTCAATAGCACTCTGGATCTAGTAGCTAATCAAATAATAATAAATAATTCGCAACTAATTTTATTTTTGCAATCATCAGTTTACAAACATTTTCTTTTCTTATACTAAAAAGGCTCCATTATAGATTTATTTAGCAACCTAATAACTAGTAAGTTGTAACTTATTACTTGTAACTAGTCAATATTCACTAATACATGGTAACTATTAATTATTCACTTGTATCAAGTACCTATTAATTAGTAACAAGGATTAACTATATTTTTTTTAAATATCAAATAATCTATACAAATCACTTTAGTGACTAGTAACCAGTTATAATTGTAGCTATACTGTTGTTAATTGGCAAATAATAGTAATGATTCACTTAATTCTCATGATGATTTGTTGTTGTTAACAGGTAACAGCTAATTAACAGGTACAGTACCAAGTATTTAGTATCTATGTATTATTTATTAGCCTCGAATCAATAATACCTAGCTCCTAGTACTTATTATTATTCATACTAATGGCTATACAATTCATAATTATTATTGTAATTAATATAATTTCTGGCCATTATAAACTACTTCTATTATTTTCTATCAATTATTTGTAGCTAGAAACCGCTCATTGTTTTAAGTTAACTTGTTATAATCAAAAGTATATAATATTTAATTTTAAAAAAAGACCTTTATTGGCATATAATCCTCCATTACATAAAATATCTTTCCTACACACTATTTACACATGCATTCCTCCGCCAAGTGCGGATTTAATAATATTATGCTATTAACTGCTACTAGTAAGTAATAATTATTAAATTTACAACTAGTTGCTAACGTTACTTATTGTGCCATCTATAGTTTAAGTAGGAATTACATTAAACCGCCGATTGAAACATTTCAATTAAACGCTACAGATATAGTTACTATTTTAAAAATTTCATTAATTACTACTTAAATTGTAGAAAGCAACCTTAGTACATAATTGTAAATAATAATAGAAATATTCTAAATGTTTATTAATAGTTCCTAACTAGCTATCTGAGTTAATACATGAAATTGCCCTATTAGTTTCTAGTTGTTTAGTGTGATTAGGTTTTTTATATTAGTTCATTTGTTTTCTTGTAAACTTCTTCAGTTGGTGTGCTTTTATTTAGTTTGTATATATTTAGTTACCAGAGTGTCATTTGCTATTGCTGCTGTTTGAGATATATATTAGTAATAATAATTATCAGTATTACTAAGAAATATTTTACAGTTAAAATACCATAAGAATGATATTCGAAAACTACTAGTTAGTATTTATTAGATTTTAATATAGAAAGAATAAAACTTCTACTATTTGATTAGTTATTATACTATAAATACGGTTATTAAATAATCATTGAATAATTGCTAAGAAGAATTGATTGTAGTAACAATTATAAACATATAGCTATAAGTTTGAAATTACTAGTCACAAGTTTTAAGCTACTTTATGCTATATACTAGTGATTAATAAGAACTAGTAACTAGTACTATATACTATCTACTACATAGTACTAGTTTTTACTTAATCAATTAATAGGTATAAGAAATAATTAAAATACATTGAATACACTAACAATGATTAAATATGTAGCTACCAGTATGACTGATTACTAGTAACTAGTATCTATATATAAATTATTGTTAAAAGATACTAATGAATAGTACCTAGTAACTAAATAATAGTTACTATGCAGTAGTAATTAGTGACTATTGACTCTTGATTAGTGAGAACTTACTAATTAATTATTGCCAAAATGAAGATTATTATATTGGTTACACTAACAATTATAAAATGTATAGCTACCAGTATGAATTTTTACTAGTTACTAGTATAAAATTACTAAGAGACTAAGTTCTGATCATAAATAATTAGTCACTTCTTAACATTGTAATTATATCTCTAACGTTAATAACTGCACCCTAGAATCACCTTCATTGTATCTATTACAACTATTACAGATCCTTTTACCAATTATTTAAATAAAATACAAGGTAGTAGCTGATATATTTTTTTTAAAAGCAGTATAATTATAATAACTATCTATGTCATTTTTTATATTTTTACTTTCCCTATATAGTATATATAGGGGAAGTATTGTTTCCATGCGTGAAAATGTCTGTGGGCGCTGTATCTCAAAAACTAATGATCTGATTGGGATGAAACTTTAAAATTAAGGTTTTATCGTTAAAAGCTGGAACTGAAAAGCTTTTGATGAACATTCAAAAACAAGAAGTGGATTTTTACTCGAGGTCGTTTTTTATTTTTTTTTTTTCGATACTTTTCTTAATATGAAAAATATTACAAAGCTTTTTAAACAAAAGTTAAAGGGAAACTGAACAAGTTATATTAAAATATTTTTTTCATAAAATTTTCAGCTTTTGAGAAAAAAAATAAAAAATTGAAAATTTTGATATTTTTGCAAATTGCTAATAAACTATTGGAGTTACATGAATTTTATATAACAAATAATTATAGAGAATTAAAAAGTGAACTAATGATTAAGAAAAACTTTTTTGCGTAAACCTCATAATTTTCGAGAAAAATATATTGTAAGTACTATGATGGCCACATCACCATTTTTATTTTTAGTACCAACAAATATAATGCATTTGCACGTTTTGAACAACTAATTAGATTTTAACAGCTACTGCTTGCTAAGATAACTACTAAGATTAAGTATGTTAAAAATAATTTTTCACTTAGTTACTAAATAAAATGGTACAGGTGCTGAAGATTCAATTACAAAAAGGTTTTTGATTAAATATTAGCAGTTATTTATTACTTAAAATTATTATCAATTAATAATTATTAAAAATTAAACCCCCATCATCTATTGTCACTGCTAATATTTCTAACTAATAACTGAAAAATTGAGTTGCGACTACGCCAACAAAATTATTATTATACAAAAATTGTTAAAAGGTTTGATAAGTCAATTTTATGTCAGTAACATTATATATAGTAACTTAAAATTTTTATCATAGTTACTAGTTGCAGACAAAACTATTAAACTTCAATCATCGGTTGTTACATACTCAACTGTTTCTGTAGCACTCAAATATCTAATATAATAAAGTAATTGTCAGCAATAATAATTATTAATTAAGTATTTTACCGGAGGTAAGAAGAATCTTCCTCTTTTTAAGCACACAATACTATCAATTGCTAATATGAGGATTTGCTAATTGGTAACCTAGTTATTTAATTAAAACCCCTAAAAATATAGTATTAGTACCGTTGAAAAATATCATGTGGTATAGCAGTAACTGAATTTAGCAAGATAATACTATAATATGAGCTTTTCTGGTGTAAGAAACTCTACTGAAAACATATTGGAAATATATGCGACCACTCAAGGCATGTAACTGTGTTTATATATATATATATATATATATATATATATATATATATATATATATATATATATAATAGCTTAATTATTGAAATGGTGAGGTAAATAAAATTATTAAAGCGTTCCCGTTTAATGAGGGATTAATTAGGCGCGATGATTGATGACTGTCCGTGGTAATTTTATATTTGTGGTCCGTTCCGAGAGTAATTGCCGATATTTGTACATAATTCAATTTTTTTGTTTTAATTAGTCATTAACGTGCGCGTTTTAGTGCGCCGATGATTTATTACGAAACGGGAGACCGTTAACGACCGATGATTTTCAAAATGAATCCTAAACCATCTTGAAAAAAATATAAACATTCAAAAACCTAATATTTAGTCATTGTTGTTAAACATCTTGGAAATTTATAAATGTTTGTAACGTAACCATTTATTGATCACAATAAATTTTCATCAGATACATACGATTGACCGTAATATGCGCACCTCCTGGGTATCGTTACAGGAGGTGGGGTGGTCCGGAGCTCTGGGTCGGGGGTGTTGCCGCACGGTAGCTACCCGCAGGCTGCGCACCGCACTTGCAAATCCGGTAACGGGTTTCACCAATAATCGGCAGAAAAAGGCGATTTTCGCGTGAGTATTCTTTCTTCCTTTTTCCTTGTTGCCGTATTCGACGATCGGGGCGCTGAAACCGCGGAGAGTCGAAGCGGATCATTTTCATAACTGGTTTCAACGGAGAAGAAGAAGAAGAAGTGGAAGATGAGGGAAAAAAGAAGTGCGCTCGCATGGATGGCATGCATGCAGGAAGGATCGCTTTCCATTTCGTCTCGGCCGGCAATAAAGTAAGAAGAAGTGAACGAGGGAGAAGAAGAAGAAGAAGAAAAGGAGCCTACCTTCTTAATATCGGCATAATTCAGGGATAGACAAGCGCGTGTGGCGTCTTACATCGCGAACCAACTTATTGCCAACGCTAATCTCCTACAAATATACAGTTTCCGAGAAGGGAATTAATTGCAAGTGCTTACCTACATAACTTTGAAAGACCAACTCTAAGTTTTGCAACCTCCAAAACTTTATAATTTTTTTAATCTAATTTAATAGTAATAAAATAACCTTACAAAAAAGTTTGCAAGAGATTTTAACTTTTTGATATATTTTCACATTGGTGACTCAAAGTCACAGTTAATAACTAACAACTACTACAATAGCAACTTTTATATTAGCAACAATAAAACTATAGGCTTTATACAAACTTCAATAACAGCTCAATTCATCAAAAATTCCTCAAAAATGAGGCCTAAATACGCCAGAAATATCCAAAATATTGCTTCAGTGGCCAAAATTGTTTAGTGAAAATCAGAACATGAGATCGTGAACTCCGCCTTCAAGTTCTAAGTTTTAAATTTTTAAGTTAATTAGTGTATTTATGTATGTATTTTTATGTATATTTTAATAGAGCTTGTAAAGTACGTAAAATAAATAAATATAATTATTAACTTTTACATTAGCAAATAATACCTAATACATTATAGTGTATTAAGTAGTAAGTTAAAGTAGCTTGCTACCCTAATAGCAAATACTATATTAAAGCGAAGAGAAGAATATACAGCGAAGTTTGTTTTAATTAATTATTAGTTAACTATTAAGCTAACTAGCAACTGCTATCATAAAAACTTATATCCGAGTAATAATATGTATTATAACTTTAGCTTAATTAATTTATAATTTGATTGAATATTAGTTTCTAACTAGCAACTACCATAATAGCATCTACTACATTAGCGGTAACATATATTCAATTATTTTGCAACCTTCACGTTAGCAACTATTAAGGCTCATTCCGTATGATACATGTTCAATATGTATAGTTGCATTAACTAAATCCATCACATTAGCTAGTATTAAACTAAGTAAAGCAATTATTACAATTGTACCTGCATATAATAATAATCTTTCTTTATTTCTCTGGCCTTACATCCCTCATAAGGACTTTGCTTCCAAAACAATCCTCTTCATCCGAGGCGATTGTTTTGGTTTCGTAACTTATTGGTTTTTACTGGGTGAGGTAGTTGGCTCCACACCTAACCCCCTTTTTGGAGGGCCATTTCTCCCGTTCTCGTTAGCCTGAGCTTGTCCTCCAAACGGGTTGTTACTCCGTTTTAGGCAAAATTGCTCAGGTTACCGGGGTTCACCACTTCATAAGAGGCTTTGTGGAGGTGAGAGTCGGAATTAAGCAGGAGAGGCTATACGACGTTAATGGATGCCGCGTTGCGGTGTGCATGCACTACCCCATTTGAACCCCAATAATACAATTACAAAAATAAACTTTTTAAAATAAGCAATTTAAGTTTCGCTTATTGGGAACTGACACTAGAGTTGAATTATTAATATCAATATCAGTAAAAATTAGCACATTGGCAAGTAGCTACTTTAAGTAGCAGGTTATTAACGAAAAAAATATTGACTTTATATACTATAAATGTAATTAATATGTTCAAATAGCCTTATATAATATAATATAGGTCATTGCGAACATTGCAATATGTTTGCTAGTAATTATAACATCAACTGCGTATATTTTAAATTTAATTCACTACTACTTTCTAACGCATAATAGCTGTCTCCGGGCAAAATAATTATAGTCGTCAATTGAAACTTAGCATCTGTATATACTATACATATATAGGTTCAACAACTTCAATTACTGACACTATAGAGCAAGTATAATATTTAAGTAACTACAGTTTATACTTTAAATAGGATTTATTAGGAACAATTGGGTCCAATTAGAACATTAGCTCTGTACAAGAGCGAAAGAGAAGGTTTTCAACTACCTTTATTATTATAACACAAATGTAGCAACAAACTACAAAATATAGTATTTTTAGATTTTCTAATCAGTTAGGTTATTAACTAAGGTATTACCCTTGCTATTTAACAAATAGAATAGCAAATAATTACAATTGGTTTACGCATTAACGTTAAAGAGTTGGTTGGTAACTATCTACTACTTTAATGGCGCCAATGAATTTATTTTCTGATATAATATATTATTAGTAGTGAAGTCAAATATACTCAAAATGTATTTAAAATCACATTAGGAAGTAATTCCAAATTTAACTTATTGTTTGCTATCATTAAATATCTCGGTTACTCTAAAAAATAGAAAATAGTTAGTTATTAGTTACTAACTGTATAATTAGCAATAGGTATAAGAATAATAGTAATTGAATGGGGCAGTAGCAATCTGCAATTTGATCAAATATGGCATAGAATCATATTATTAACTAGTTAATAAATATAACTTAAAGAAGCAGCAACTCAACCCAGTTACAAAGAGGGTATATTCACAGTGGCAAGTAGTTGATAAACGTAACTTATCGTTACTATCTATAAAAATATTGGTACCTATATTTTTTGGTGAATAACTGTAACGTTACTACTATATGATTTTGTAAACATTTGATATGATAAAACACACTAACATGTTCATTGTAGTAGCCACAATAACATTAGATTTAAGTAATAAAAGCGTTGAATCTAGTCAAATAGGGGATATAATCGTATTAGAAACTAGTTGCTAATTGCAACTTGTTATATACTCCCTGTAAAATTATTGGTTACTACTTATAAAACACTGAGTATTTTTAAGATTAGAAACCAATCCGTACTATATATTTTTTTTAAACATTAAATTAATACCATGATATATTTTTGTAGTTGTAACCATAATAACAATTGTATACAGGGTCCTGCAACAGTGCGTCAGGCTTTCCTAGCGCCTTTCTCGTAAGAGATAGAAAAAAATGTTTCGTATAAAAATTTATTGATTTAAAAATCTCTATACCGTAAAATTATTTTCAAATATACAGGGTGTCCCAATTTTGCGGTATAACAAAAGCAAACATTTTTTTAAATAGAACACCCTGTATATTTTTTCATTTTCTAATTTGGATAATATTTTATAACTTGAACCTTTTTCTGGTTTTTGATTTCGATATAGCATTTCCGAGTTATTGACGTTTTCTGAAAAAAATGTAAAAAGCGGAGGTTCACAAAAAAAATTATTCTGATGTTCTATTTAAAATTTAAGAAATTTTCTTTTTTCTATGGTTGGTCATAAGTACTGTTTATGTACCAGTGTTAAAAATTTTCACTTTGGAGGAACCCTGCCTTTGAATCAGACACGCCATTTTCTAAAATTTCAAAATGTTCAAACTCTTTTTTTTAAATAGAATCATATATTTTTTTAATTTTATATTATTCTGCATCTAATTTCCTACAAAAAATATTAAGCATACCCTATACCTAAAAGTAATATTTTTCAAGATATAAAAGAATGTATATTTCAAACGGTCCTTGAATACGAATTTGTTTTTGAATATGAAAATATGCATCTGTCAATTAAACAATTAGTTTGACATGTAAATCTCTCTGATATTTGCTGCAAAGTGATTATCTCCGTTTCGCGGTATAAGTAGACAGCAAATTATCATCATGGATTTCGAAAAGGGCGAACGGAGGAGAAATGTTTTAGGAACTTACTAAATAGATTTATTGAAATGAGAAGTGTGAATTACAAAAAAGAAGGAAGCCTATCATCAACGAGGAAAACCAACTTTCAGTGCTATTAACAGCAACTGAGCATCCCAACGTAAACCAAAAAGACATTGGTGAAGGAACTGGCATAAGCGAGAAGTCAGTACAAAGCATTCTGAAGAAAAATCGATATCATGCATACCATATTCAGCTACATCAATAACTGAGTAATACTGATTTTCAATTTCGTTCCGAATTTTGTATCTGGGGAAGACAGGGAATTCAGGACATCCCATAACAACGCATCTGTCAACAGGCAAATCTCACTATTATTCAACTGATAATCCGCATGTTATGAGACAAGTTGATCATCAGCATCGACGGTCTTTGAATGTCAGGGGCGGAATTTTTGGAAACCATGTAGTAGGTCCACATTTCTTCGAGGGCCATCTCAATAGGCCTATGTATTTGCACTTCCTGAATTGAATTACCCCGAACGTTAGCTAATATACCCTAACTAACAAGAAACAGGATATGGTTTTAACAAGACGAAGCACTTGTCCAATTTTCGCAAGACGTGAGGGCATTTAATTTTTCCCAACCAGTGGATTGGTAGGAATGGACCCACAAAATGACCTGCTAGATCTCCGGATCAAACAAAACCTGACGTTTTCTTGTGGGGATACTTAAAAGAGATTGTTTTTTAAGGAACCACCAACAGCACCAATGAATATGCGTCAACGAATTGTGGAAAGGTCTTTTCAGCGGCGAATTAATTTGTGCCTAAATGAAAATTGAAGACATTTTGAACATTTACTGTAGTAAATAATTTTGTTATCTTTCCCGCCTTTGGAATAAAATAATGAAACGTATTATCTGCTTATGTTTATCTCACATTGACACTTACTTGCATTTTGTTAGTTATTTTGCCTCAGCATGATCAACTCCGTACATAGAAGTATGTATAATTAACTGGTTATTTTTATGAAAACTATTAAATATCTCAATAACTATGGGGTTTAGACATATTATTATTTGCAAAGTTTGGCATTTCTTTCTTATCTAATCGAATAATAAGAAAAATAATTGTTTTCGCCTATCTGGGTAGCGCTGAGCATAAATTCTTTAGGCTTGCAAACAATTAATTCCACCTTCTGCAGTAGCATATATCATATCAATTAATTCTTCTCAAAAATTTCATTGTTATAATCGTAACGTACAATGCAACCATACATACCAAACTTATTGTTTAATTGACAGATGCATTTTTTTTCAGTCATAGCTATCTATTCAAAAACAAATTCGTATTCAAGAACCGTTTGAAATATAAATCCTTGTATATCTTGAAAAATATCAATTTTAGGTATAGGGTATGCTTAATATTTTGTGTAGGAAATTAGATGCAGAATAATATAAAATTTAAAAAAATATTAGATTCCATTTAAAAAAACAAGAGTTACGACAATTTGAAATTTTAGAAAATGGCGTGTCTGATACAAAGGCAGGGTTCCTCAAAAGTGAAAATTTTTAACACTGGTACCTAAACAGTACTTATGACCAACCATAGGAAAAAGAAAATTTCTTAAATTTTAAATAGAACATCAGAATATTTTTTTTTGTGAACCTTCGCTTTTTACATTTTTTTCAGAAAAACGTCAATAACTCGGAAATGCCATATCGAAATTAAAAACCAAAAAAGGGTTCAAGTTATAAAATATTATCCAAATTAGAATTTGAAAGAATATACAGGGTGTTCCATTTAAAAAAATGTTTGCTTTTGTTATACCGCAAAATTGGGACACCCTGTATATTTGAAAATAATTTTACGGCATAGAGATTTTTAAATCAATAATTTTTTATACGAAACATTTTTTTCTATCTCTTACGAGAAAGGCGCTAGGAAAGCCTGACGCACTGTTGCAGGACCCTGTATACTTATAACTATTCTATTAAAAACGAATTGCTTAAAGCAACTTATTATCTAAAAATTAGTTTTTTAATACTTTTGAAATTATCAACTACTATCAGTAAAATTAGTAATATTATTTTGTTAACATCAAAATTTATAACATAGATTCATTTTTACCATAGTAAGTAGCATAACAATTAATTTTAGTTATTAGAGTAGTAGCCAATAGCCTATGGTAAAATCTAGTCAAATATAGTATTGATCGTATTAGTAAATAGTTGCTAATTGTACCTGTTATTTACTATCTGTAAATTTGTTACTTTCTAGATATTATAATTTTTGTTATTATCACTATATACATTTTTTTTTAAATCAGACCTAATAATGTCGATAAGTTATTTTTTAGTAACTCTAGAATTAATTAATTATAAAGTAGTAATGTGAAATCTAGTCAATTAGCTGTTAGAAAATAAGTAGTAACTTCTTTTAATTGCCAACTCCTATTATTTGATAACATTAGCCATGATAATGTTCATAAATGATAAATTCTTGTTGTATAAAATATAATAACAGTAGACAAAAGTATTATTCTGGTCGAATAGCGGTAATAATTGTATTAATAATAAATTGTATATTATTATATTGTTATTTATTTGCTATTATCTTTAAAATTAGTAAGCAACCTCGAAAATATGATTCTTGGATCTTATCGGCGTTCACTTTGTGGTACATTTCATTATTAAGAATAAAGAAAACACTTTCACTTTTTTAAAGTGGTATAAAAAGTAAAAGTGTTTTCTTTATTTAAAATTATGAATTTTGTTAACATAAACATCATTTTTATTGTAGTAACTATAATATTATTAGATTTAGGTAAAATAAACTTTCCATCTAGTCAAATAGAGGATTTAATCGTATTAGTAACTAGTTACAAATTGAAACTTATTAGTCCCTACTTGTAAAATTATAAGTTACTACTTAGAAACCAATCCATACCACATGATTTTGTAAAAATCAGACTTAGCTTAGTATAGGTTTCTGTGGTAGCAACTATAATAATAATTGATTAAATTAGTAACGACATTTAATTTGAAAAAATAAGGAAAAAATCACATCATTGACTAATTATTAATTGCAACTTGGTGGCTATCAGAAAAATTGTTAGTTGCCATTTTTAAAAGTACCTTCTAACATCAGTAAATGTAATCATTAAACCATACTCTATGATCATAATAAACGTAATAACATT
This sequence comes from Ontholestes murinus, assembly GCA_963969525.1. Classification (NCBI taxonomy): domain Eukaryota; kingdom Metazoa; phylum Arthropoda; class Insecta; order Coleoptera; family Staphylinidae; genus Ontholestes; species Ontholestes murinus. The sequence goes on from OZ018387.1 coordinate 65,068,894, forward strand.
AATAGATATTGGTTGTACTAACTTTAATATTAATTGATTGTAAAGATAAAAGTAGTAGCTAATAGCTAATCACTAAATATTGAATTGACGAGGCGGATACATGATGAAACTCCATAACAAATTGAAATAAAACAACACAGTTGGGAGGGTTTCACATTTATTATTATTCATCTGCCTGATGAAGCCACTGTGTGGCGAAACATGTTGCAGTGTTCAACAATAAATGTGAAACCCTCCCAACTGTGTTGTTTTATTTCAATTAATCACTAAATCCCTTGATCTGTTCAAATATATGTTATAATAGAATTTGAAACTAATTGCAAACTGAAATGTAATATTTACTATCTGTAAAATTATTGAGTACTATTTATAAAATGTGTTGGTTATTTATTATCTGAAATAATAATGCAATAAATACGCATTATATAATTTTCAAATAGAGGTTAGAATTCAACTAGATACTAGTTGCAAATTTTAATTGTTTCTTACTATCTGTAAACGTATTGGTTAGTACTTATAACATTGTCGGCAACCCTCTGTAAAAAAACAACTAGAAATTTCTACTATTTGATAATATCAACCATGATAATATTAATAACTTTTCTCTTAACTGTAATAACAATTAATTGGACTAGTAGCAATGTTGAATCCGATCAAGTAGCAATTATTTTCGTATTAGTAATTTATTGTAAATTTTTACCTGTTTATTATGATTTAAAATTAGCAACTAACCTCTAATATATAAGTTTTCTTTAAATAAATAAATATTGGCAAATCAACAACAGATGCGTGCTGTCATTGAGAACATTACAATAAATCTAAATATGGACAAAAAATGTATTGGAGTCTTCTTGGACCTAGCCAAGTGTCCGGGGATTGTCCTGAGTTTATTTAAAAGCTACATAGCTATAATCGTGAACAAAGAGTTAAAGACAACAATACTATAAGTGGCCCTCTTCATTTTGAAATAGGGGTTCCGCAAGGAACAGTCCTAGGCTCAATACATTTTATAACCTACATTAACACCATATTAGCTATAGACATATTTGCCAAAATTGTGTCATATGCTGATGACTCTCTTTGACGGAAAAACATGGGACGAGATAAAAACAAAGGTACAAAGAGAAATTAGAAAAATAAAATATTGGCTAGGTACTCATCTACTATCACTAAATATAGATAAAACTTAATATGAAGCATTAAGGCAAATAGACACAATTTCAGATCTATAAAAGTTGACAGTATGTGTGTCGAGTTCAGGAAGAGCGAAGCGGTTAAGTACTTAGGCATCATAATGGATCAACATTTGAAATGGAAAAACCAAATCGACTTTGTAAGAAATAAAATTAGGAAACTAATCTACAAATTTTATCACTTACGAGAATACCTATCAAGATAATTACTTATTATAGTTTGCAAATATAGGGATAAGAGGAACAAAAACAGGAATCACCTGCAAAAACTAAATGTCATTCAAAAATCAAAACCCATCTATTATTTTCTGTGAATATACCCAATATTAGATCCCTATACTTCCACAGTATGTGTATGCATGCATTCTTACACAACAATTCTTTAAACTACATATCATTAAGCCACGACACTTGTAGTAAATTTAGGCTACATATTCCCAAATGCAATAAAGCTTTGTTTAACTTTGAAAATGATCGTAACGGATCGAAACACGAGTCAGGAAACTGTTAATAAAATAATGGAACAAAACAAGTGTTTTACTCAACCCATTTTGCAATAAAGCTCTTAGCCTCAGAACTCACTCCTACACAATACCTTTTTTAAGCGCCTTCCCGAACATATCAAACAACTGTATAATAAAAAGGAGTTACTCTCAAAATACTATATTTTTATAAACTATCATCAATTCTCAAATATATTATAATAAAATACCTAACTCAGGTATGAGCACAAATGCTCCAGAGACTCTTTCTTATAGGACGCCATAAGTGTTCACTCATTTAGTTGTTTTGAACAATTATTGTTACACCTATTGTTAAATATTCTTGCCTAGTATTCTTTTTTGTTAAATACCTTGTTGTATTGTATATATGTATATAATAGTTTGTTCAAAATATTATTATACATTTCACATGGTTCTATCTTATCTTTTTTTACCTCAATATCATTATAGGATTTTCTTTATATTTTCACCAGCAGAGTTGTTCCATGTAATATGATGGTTATAGTACATTTTAAGCAAGACTAATTACATCAAGAGTAATCAAGTAAATTAGGTATACCACAAGATACACTGGATAACAGTTTTACTGTCATATATTTTAGTATCAATCAATACTTTTTTCAATATGTTTAACATAGATGCATTTTTTTGTTCCTATTATTATTATTATTATTCATATTTATTCATATTATTTGTTGTTCTATATTTGGAATTTTGTCAGCAGTTATTACGTAGAAAATCATGATAATAGTCGTTAAAACTATGTAAGTGTTTTAGAAATGAAATGTGCAAATGTATTGGATATACGCAGCAACAATCTGGTTTATTAGCTGTTGTTATTTTGAAGAGGGTATCCTTCGAGGTTCCAACTGCGGTCGAAATAATCTCGACGATATAAATTTAACTATTGCGCATCCAACAACAACAGAAACAATTAATGACCACTAAACCGTTTCGTGTACACATCTACGTATCTTTAATTAGTGAATGTCCCGTCGACAGGACGTCTTGTTAACCTCCACTTTGTTTTGCGTGGGCGTCCGTTTCACAACGCTCCAGGAAAATATTCACATCGAGGGGCCCAGCCTAGGAATTTCAGACAGAACAATACATTAATAAAAAAATATTTAAAAAATGAACAGATTATTAAAATTGTAGCTAAAACTCTTATGAAATGCAAACTAAATATGTGATTATTGAAATTATTATTATTTAGAAACACAAATTAACTTTTTTGTGCTACACAATTGTTTCCAGGTTTTTGGTCACAAAAAATTAATTAACTATGTTAATAAACAATATTTTGTTGTAACCTTATTTATATAATACATGATTTTTATTACGTTATCAGATCATTTTCCAACTGAATTTCCCACACTATAGTTAAAGCAAGAAAAACCATATTTTATAGAAACAATGTTTATGTATTTTATTATTATGTATAGACAAACAGAAGCTTTTTACTTTAGAAATACAATTACATATTACATAATTAATTTAAGAATATCAAAAGATTTGATCTGTAAATTTATATAAATAGTGTATATTCAGGTGTACCTCAGGGTTCTAATATGGACCTAAACTAGAATTTTACAAATAAATAAATTATTTAATTACCCTTCTTTTAATGTTCAAAGTTGGTGTCTCACTGTTTTTTGAAATAAAATTAACACTGATTATATGGCGAATGATTATAAAATTGATAAACATATACAAGTAGTATTTAGTGCAAAATTGTTTTTTATATAATATGGTGTAACTATTCAGGTGAGAGTTCGACAACCTTGGTAGCAACAAAAAAAGTAACCCCTTCAAAGAAAAACGCAATCGCTGCTCGTTTTTAAATCAACGTTCGACTATTAAAAGTCCATCATCCATCACCTGTAAATCGAAAAGCTCTTTCCAGCGCGGACGAGAAGTCGTAAAGTCGGTAGTTTAGTGTTTACGTGGAATTGTCGGCCATCAAAATACTACACCACGGGCATATGTGTGTATGTGCATGTGTGTGAATACTTTGAATACGGAGAAAACGGGTAGATTCGGGTCGAGACGGGAGAGAGATATATTAGCGGACTGAGACACATTGGATGAAGGCGAGCAGTGAAGGAAGAGGGAGGTGGTGTAGTGGTGGAGGAGAAGGAGACGAAGAGGGCCCACGCTGCCATGTCTATCGCTCCTCTGCCATCTACTTTGTGACGGGTCAACGCACCCTCCGATATTTTATATGCATAGAAAAATAAATGCAAAGGATGGGGAAGACGGGGAAAAAAGGCGCAGTGATCAATCGCCATTGTTTCGATACGAATTTTTTGGTATGAAGATGCGGCCTCATTGTTTTCAAATACGTTTTACTAAGGAAGTCATGATTTTACCAATAATAACAATATTACTACTAGTTCATTATTATAATAATGTTGTCAACAAATGATGAGGCCTGGTACACATATCTTTCTACTGAACATGAAGGTCTTCTTGAAAATGTGGCCAAAAAATATATAGTAAGTAAATTAAGTAAATATATTATTATTATTATTATTCTATCAAAAAACTAGCTAAAATATAATTTAAGTAAACACATCATAATTCTAACGTTAATTATGATTATGATAATTTTAAGTATATCAAAATATTGACTTGAGAATTTTATACTACCTACTGCAGTTCTGGTATTCCTCGGATTAGTTTTTATTAAAAGTCTAAAAAATAAATAAATACATTTTTTGTAATTAACTTGAATGTTATAGAAAATAATTTTGAGTACATCACTTATTTCACAAATTAGTAATTCGTGTACTTATTTCACTAATTAAGGTGTCCTCTAAGATTCTAATTTGGGTCAATTATCGAAATTACGTGGTTCGATTGAAATACGTTTAACTGGTTGATTCTTTAGGGTTCTAGCTAATAAATTAAAATGGGTTTAGACATAAAAGTAGGACAAAATGGATAATCACTTCCTTTAACGTTAAACATAGTCTAGTCCACCAAAGAAATTTGTTCATAGGTTAATAATTGGTTTAATTATTTCACTGATTCAGATATTCCTTCCGGTTTTAAGTTTTATGATTGAATTGAAGTAGTCGTAATTTCATGTAAAAATGATTACAAATATTAAGAAAAATTAGCTTTCCAGGACAAGATTAAAATAAAATAAGCACAAAACCATGTTCATTTTATAGTATAATTATTTCCTCCATTCAGATTACTCTCAGGATGTTAAGTTGGATTTTTTTTGTAATTCCATATTTCGACTGAAATAAATCTAATTGTTTACAATTTCTGTGTGCCTCTTAGACCTCTATCTAATAAAAAATATGGTTTAAAAATAGGTAAGTACATTATGGTTCACTTAGAGATTTTAGGAATATCTTACCTTTTTTGTCCAGCTAATAGGAATACACAAACTAGTAGAAATTGTAAGACCTAATGAAATTAAGTTGAACTTACCATTTAGATTTTATACCAAAAGATTCATCAATCCCTCGGGGTTCTAACCTATACCTCTTTGAGAAATTTCTCGTTTTTTCTTAAAATAAGTCTAAATTTCATGAATACAATGAAGTTGACGGTAACGACTTTTTAAGTTTCTATAATTTAAATAAAAAAAAAATATTTGGTTTATGAAGATATTGTTTAGAATTCAGTCTTACAGCTTATGTCGTAATTTGATGATTCGAATAAAATAAATTAAATTATTAAATTACTACGAAATCATGGCTTTATCAAAACATGGTTAGCCACAACGTTATATGTCATTACGAACATTTTTAACCTTGTACATAATAATTTAAGATATATTTAAGGATGTGGTTTATAAATAATCCGGAAAGTAAACAACTGAAAAAGACATGCAGGTAACATATAAAAATACTATTTCACAGGCGAAAGTCGAGGCTAATGACAGATTGGTATCATCAGCAAGTAATCCAATAAAATCTATGTGGAATATTATAAATAACTAAAAACCATAGTATCGAATACAGTAAAATCTAATTAGCAGCCCATATGTTAAATGATTTCCTTGTAAACATTCCTCATGTAATTAGTAATGAACTACCTCTCATGTAGATCCTTTAACATTAGTCAATGAACATATTGAGATAGATATATCACAATTCTCTATTCAGCTTGTATCACAAATTTTAGAGAGACACAATCATGGGTATGAAGAATAGTCCTAGTACTGACACTTACAGTCTATCCATCCACATAATCAAATGTGTGTATGATGCAATAATTGATCCTTTTATGAAATTAATCAATCATATCGTTAAATCATGTACATATCCAGATGTACTTAAAATATCTAAAGTAGTTCATATCTACAGAAAAGGAGATTCTAATGACTGTAATAATTACCAACCAGTAGTCTTCCTCCGATGCTCTCTAAGGTAATTGAAAAAATAATGCTCATTTAACTTAACACTCACTTAGAAAAAAACAATATTTTGTCCGTGCAACAATTCGGATTTAGGGAAGAAAGTCGCAATACTGGACCTTACTGAATTTATAAGTGATACTTACAAAAATGGGCATTTTGCAGTTGCTACATATGTAGACCTGTCAATGGCATTTGATTATGTTTCCTTATAATTTTAATCCTCAGAGTTGTGACTTCTTCATATCATTCTTAACCAAAAGACATCAGGCAGTCACCTTCAACAATTTAAGTTCACAGTTTCTTGAAACAAGATATGTAGTACCGCAAGAATCAACTCTGGGTCCTCTCCTTTTCCTCTTATATATAAATAATTTTTCGGGATATATGGGGGGATGCAAGGTTGTATTATTCACCGATGATACAACCTTGCTTAACTCTTCTATCAGTTTAGGTACTGCTTTTCAAGATAATGAGAACTAAAATATGGTTTACTGCTAATAATATGAGCCTCAATGTGAAGAAAACTGAAATAAAAATATATACTCTAAATAATCTTAATATGATCAACAATACCGATAGTGTAAAATTTCTAGGTGTCTACATTGACAATTCTCTATTATGGGATAGTCATGGTGATAAATTAGCTGATAAACTAAATAAAAAATATTTTGGTTCCAAGAAGATTACAAAATAATGTTAGACCTCAAATTCATCTAAATCCATCTAAATAAGCATTATTTTGCATTATTTCAGTCCAACCTCTCATATAGTATAATTGTCTTGGGCCAAGCTGCAACGAGACACTGAAACAATCTGGCTTAGCGTCATGACTATAAGGTAGCATTTTTAAACTTAAAACTTTTAACATTTCCATGCCTGTATATTCTGCATTGTCTAATCTTAACTAAGACATGATACACGAATGAAAGACAACTTTTCTTACCTTCTCTAAGACTTCACATATCAAGAAATAGTATAAATGATTATGGATTAAAATTTTATAATAAACTTCCTACTAGTTTTACGAATATATTTAGGTATTAAAACCTTAAAAAAAATTAAAGCATTTTTACTTGAATGTGCATATTACTCTTTTGAGAACTTTCTAGATTATACATTCTGATGAATTGATGTTATTTAATTTTAATTTGTGTTTTTAATTCACACTTTAATTTGTTTGTAATTTTTAATAAAGTGTATTTGTAATGTGGATTTTAATTAACTAAATTATTATTGTGATGTTATTTTAAATTGTACATGAATTGCATTGCTCTGTTATTTCCAAGGACCTGTGTTAGCCATTTGGCATTAGCACTACTAACCAATATTATTATTAAATAGAAATTCAAAACTTTTGTTTTTGAGTTACACAAATTTATTTTTGAAATCACTGCAACATTTTTTTTACCACGAAGCCATTGCGCGAATGGTTATATTTTATGTTTGTTTCTAATGGAGTTTTACCAAGTATCGCAATGATCAATCTAATAGTGTTTTTTTACCACATATAACAATAAGATGTTTTATAAGTTAACAATATTTGTTTTCAAAAATTGAATACAATACATTTCTAAATCGAAAATGTACTCGTCAGGTTCCTGTGGAATATTCATGATCCGATAAGAATAAATTTTAAATCTCACAAAGAAAGTCTTTAAACGGCTAGAATAAAATTAAATTGAGACAGGTACAAAAATAATGTTTTTTTAAGAATTTAATATTCTATTTATATATCTTAATAAGAACCCTGTGGAATAGCTGGAGAAGAGAAATGAGCTTTGGAAACAAATTAATTTGTTGTTAAAAAAATAGAATGTAATAATTTTCTACATTAATTAATATATTTTTTTAACAACAAATAAATTATATTTCAGATACTCTCCAGTTATTCCACAGGGTTCTAATTTATATCGTTTTTAATTTTCATGGCATAATAGTAATGAGGTATTTCATATGGATCCAATTTTCGTTTCAAATATGTTAATATGATTTCCTCTAAATTCTAATTTCAAAAATATTAATATTTCTCCAAAATCATGTATAATTTTTATTAATTTAACATTCCAATAGATTTTAAGAAGTAGCAGATTTGAAATATTCTATATATTTCCAAATTGCCATCTATTTTGTATCTTATATAATTAAAAATTTCATTTTAACTAGAAAACAAATTTCTGAGCAGATGAAATAGATAAATTTTGTGAGTAACCCTAAATTGCTGTAATCTGTATAGTAAACTTAAAAAACAGAGCACATTCACAAACAATTGAAAATTAATGAAAAATAGTGGCAAACTTTCTATAAATAGTAATTTAAAACTAATGTTGCTTTGATAGCCTTGCTATTTGTAACAAGCAAATTACTTTTGTGTCATTCAATGGCTGTCGAGGTATTAGCCAGAGATAGTTGTTTCAATAAGTAATTTATTTTGTAGTCTTAATAACTCCTCTCTGTTGTAGATGTACGAAAATGTTTTCATGTTTTTCTAATTATCAGTAAATTTTCTACAACGTAAAGGACTTTTATATTTTACACTTTTGTTAGAATTCAACTTTTGTTTAAATTTATTTTTTTGGTATTGTATTTTTTTATTCTCCTCAAAAAGGGGTATTGTATTTGTTTTTGTTTGTTTATATTTTCTGTTTTTGTTTCTTAAACATCGTGTAGATATTTTATTTTATTTTCAATATGTTAAGTATTTTTCAACGTGTTTTTATATTATCAATTGCTTCTGCTTTATTAATAATTAGTGATCTTATTTCTATATTTTTTTTACGACTTCATTAACAAATTAAAATTAGTAGAAGGGGAAAATACTATGATGACATCAGGATTTTCCGATTTTATTGTTTAACACGGTGGATATTAATACAAAAGACTTGAAGTTGAAGTTTCTGTGTAATTTTGCCTGTCATAATCAATATAAAAAAGTCTTTATGTATTTTTAATGTCATAAAGTGAAAGCTTTCACAATTACGTACACATATCCGGTCTCCAATTTGTCTTTTCGATTTTTTTTGTAATTATATTATTATACGATAAATAAACCATTACATTTACTCCTTCGTGAGAGCTAATTAAAATAAGAGGAATTACAGGAATTTCATTATTAAATTAATTAAAAAGGTTTTATATATTTCTTTCGAAGTAATTTATTTACATTGTATTGATTTCAGTGGTGTTGAAAGCCATGATAGTCGCCCTTTGGTGTGAATTTGCGACGAGGTGTTATTAATGAGGGCATCGCCATATTTGTCTAGGCTCGTTGAAGCGAAGACAATAACAAATAGGATTGTGGTGTGCGCAGCCCGAGGGGTTTCGAACAATGGCCTGCGGTTTATCAGGGAGACGCACGCTCGCCGCGGCGTTAACTTCCTGCTAATAAATTTTAAACTTAAATAAGCTAGTTAAAAAAATAAGCAAGTAAAATTATTAAATGTATATCGCGTAGGACTTTTTATTAGTGAGATATTGAAGATAAGTCTAACTTAGGATCAATTCATTGAATATTATGTTATATATTTCTTATTACTACAGAATGTGATACAATGTTATTATGTTTAAAATATCGCTATATAATTTTCTGCTAAGGTATGATTATTATTAAAGAATATATCAAAGAAATCTCTTTGTGGTCACTATGGAATGACGACATTCTTAGATGTGAGCAAGGCATTCAATTGTGATTTACATCACTTACTGCTTAAGAAACTAGAGTGTTATAGTTTTAACACTTAAGCTCTTAAGCTCTTACTTAAACAACAGACTACAAAAAGTTTGTTTTGGCATTAAGAAATAACATTACCTTCATAATAAGCATGGTATGTCACAAGGCTTGATATTAGGACCAATCTTATTTATAATCTATATTAATGATTTCCCAATGAATACAAATTGCCGAAGTATTCTATTTACCGATGATTCTACTCTCGTTAGTACCTCCGAAAAGCTTAAAGATGTAAGAGTACTCCACAATGAAACAAAAATTGCTGCTAAAGATTGGTTTACCAGCAACAAATTATTTATAAATAATGCAAAATCTGTGGATATGATGTTTAGCCTTAAACAACACAATGACTCATCTTCAAACTTAACAAAATGTATAAGATTCAACCTAGATCCTAGTCTAAAATGGGACGTTCACGGTAGTGAAATAGCAAAGAAGGTGACAAAAGGCATATTTTGTCTTCACAATCGCTAATAAAAGCATACTATGGTTTTATCACAGTTACCTCACATACGATAGTCTCATTTGGGGTCATTCGGCCACACGCCATAGACTATTTGGGTAACAGCGAAAAGCAGCTAGGATTATGGAAGCTTTATACACGGTATTTTAACCTTGCCAGCAATGTATATTTATTAATGTCTATGTCACGTTAGAAAAAACATAAATAAGCTATAAAAGAGTTGCTCATTGAGTTGTTACCATATAGCTTTGATGAGCATTTCACTGAGTAGTTGATTGCACTGAAATCGCTATTCTGTATATTCGTTGTTTTGTACCTATACAAGTATTGAATTTTATCTATTTTTTGCGCATTCCTTTGTTTGTGAAGAATAGGATGATCAGCGGGTTCGAGTAGAAGCTCACTCATATGAACTCCGCCCTTCTACATACAATTATTTGCACATATTATTTGCTTACATTGTTAGTACAATTATATATTTTATGTAATGCATGATATATAAAGATTGAATAAATAAATAAATAAATATACTACCTCTAACATTACTGAAATTAGTTTTCTACAATTATTTTATCATTTGAGTACGTTTTTTTTTTCAGAGGTATGAGAATAATTACAAGAACATATCAAATACAGATCCGTTATAGATTTAAAACTATTTTTCATGATGTTTCTACTAAAGACACAAATTTTATAATCGCTAAAATTCATTTTCAGCAATGATTTAACGTTGTAAGTAATTTTATTTTCTAAAGACGCATGATAATCATTACTATAAGATATCAAATACAGATTCATTACAGACTCAAAAAAAATTATGTGCTTAAATCTTTAAAACAATTTTGTTTATCGTTGAAAGTAATTTTTCATGATTTTATGTTTTGAGTAATGTAATATTATTTTTAAACATTAAATTATTGTTCCCTGTCAGCAACAACTATCGCAGTTGAAGATAAGGAAGCGAAGTGAAATAAAAGTCAAAAAATGATTTAATGATTTAAGTGATTAAACGACAGGCAAATGCCTCTATAGCTATGACTAATGGTTAGTTATATTGATTACAATATATATCAAAAGAAATGTTTGTGAATAGTGCCAGTAGTGTGTGATTGGTAGCTATTTACATAGTATTATTATTTACACATATTAGAGAGTAGGTAAAAGGCAAGGATTATAGAATCAGAGGAAGATAGAGAGCTAAAGAGAAGGGACAGAAAAAAGTTAAAAACTGGCGCGCATAGAATAGGAGAAAGAAAGAGCAATCGTTTAGCGAAGGGCAATCAAAGCTTTATCTAAAATTCTGGAAGCGTTCGCAGGGAGGTAACTGGCGGCTTGGAGAAGACGTAAAGCTACGTCAAGGATCGTGTACGAGATATATTCACGTAGGAGTCTGCAGATATTATTGTTTATACGGAAAACTCGAGAGCCAATCCTCTGACTGTAATGCGGTTGAGGACGTGTTGGAGTCCAGACATTGAATGAACTTGGCCATTTCGGTGAGGGAAAGATTTCCCAAAGCAAAGACATCGGCGGAAAATTCTGCGCTCCATGGAAGCGATTCTGTTCCTTAGGAACATTTTTTTATTTTGGAGTTTTAAACTCTCCATGTACCATTAAAGTAGAATAATACTATTAAGGTACTGTCTGTTGTCTGAAAGTTGCACTCTCAGTCCCTAGTTAAGCAGATAACCACCGATAACCATAAGAAACTGTCAACAGCGACAATTATAACAATGTTTAAATATTAATATTGCTATAATTGTCGCTGTTAACAGTTCCCTATAATTTTCGATGGTTATCCAACTAACTAGAAAATAATGGTGCAACTATATGCCATCTATTGTTATTAATATTATCTTATTTTTCATAATTTCGTTACACTCAGAGGTATAACAATCATTATAAAAAGTTATCGAAGATACGTTCTTTTGGGGTTTATTCTGCAAAAGATACTACTTCTTTTAGTGCTAAAGGAATACAAGTATTCTATTTCTTAAGCACCGCCATTCTAAATTCTGAAGAGGTATGACAATAATTACAAGAAGGTATCCAATACGTATTCATTAGAGATTTAAAATTAATTTTCAGGTTGATTGTAAAGATAAAAATTTAATAATCGCAGTACCTTTTTTTCTACAATGAATTTATTTTTTAAGCATCACCCTTTTAATTCTTACTTAAGTATGGTAATCATCAAAATTAAAAAGACATCTAAGACACGTCCTTTATAGACTCAAGTAATTATTTTGAGGTAATTTCTACTAAATATTATTATTATTTAATTTTCATTTAAATTTATTAAAGGCGGATTTATTTATTGATTTACTTTAACACTTTAATATACTTAGATATAATTAATATTCGAAAAAGTTAATTACAAGTTTGAAAAGTAAAATTTTAAAATTATCTTCCACTCAAACCCTGATTTTTCTTCAATAATCATATATTTCATAATACTTTCTAGTATTTACTTTTAGAACAAATCACTCTCTATATTATGTCTACGAGATAACATCATTTTAGAAATTAATTTTTCTAAAGATTCATACATAATCGATAAAAAAAATTCTACAATTAGTTTCTCTTTTAAACATCCTCAATTTATTACTTACAGATGTATGTTAATAATTACAAGAAGACATCAAATAATCACAAATAGTTTGTTTATAATATGACTAATGACTAAATAAGGAAACGGATTCCACAGATGTCAATACATAAAAAAACATATTTTCACAGGGAATTGAAACTAGATTCCCCTTTGTCCGTGCCAAGTAATTACACGTGGATCCATCTTGCTCATTTACTAACGACCCATGACCACCTCTCCTCGTCTCTCTTGGCTGCAATCGCACTTCTCGCGCTGCTCCCGTCTCTCTCTGTAATGACAAGTCCGAGTAGGAGTCGGCAATCAGTCATGTCTAAGCGAACACCTCAGAAGACTTTGATATATTATTTGTGTGGTATACACACACATACACATGCGCAAGATTAAAAACAGTCGAGATTTGTTCTTTAAAACACGCCATGTTTGGAATTCTTTACACCTCTAACATCTCGGTTCGACACCCATGAAAAAAAAGAGTTTTGGAAAATAATAATAATAATAAAGGCTCGATGGAAGAATGAATCGCGAGGTAATTAATTTTTCGGTGTAATTTATCTTGTTGCTCAATTTTCGAATTTTATAGGTAATATCTGTTATTAGTAATTAAGTAAGACATATTTTTAACTTGTATAGAAAAATTTGAATAATTTTCAGATTTAAAAAAATTGAATTTCCTTGCTTGAAAATTAGAATATATAATTTTAAAAGTAGTAGGGAATAGATCAAAATCCATAAAAAGAAATATTTAACCAGGGGATTAAATAAATCACTAAGGGATTGGAGAAATAATAATAGTTATTATTATTGCTAGTGTGTGTAATTTTTACACTGCTTTGACTGTACCGAGTCCTCCGCCTTCTCTTCATTCTTCTCAGTCTTCTACTGCTTTTCCTTTTGTTGTTAATTGTAATTGTGTGGAGAAAAAGAGAGCCGTTTTTGTTGATGGGAATTCTCGAGGGTAATGACGGCCCGCCGCGCCAATTCTGGGCCATATAATTAAAATGCGAGCGAAATGAAGGTTAATGAGGCGTTCGTTAATTTGTGCAGGAATTTAATAACTCGGCGGTGGTTTCGAGCAGAAATAATGAAAAGGTATACAATTACCGATTTCTTAAAAGGCAAAACATCAACAAACATTGAGTCGCCATTATTTTTGCAGCTTTATTGCGTCGGTGGATTTTAATGTTTTAGAACTCAAATAACGAACTTTGGATTAACGATTCGTTCATTTCATTCTTCGAATTGGTTAATCGACAAAACTCCAGTGGATAATTTTAAGCCGAAATGAACTACTTGTTATCATCGGTACTGTTTACGTATTGTATTAAAGGAAAGAAAATTATTTTATTGTTACATAAGGTAAATAACGAAATTTCACCATGTATCACCATGTCAATTCAATATTTTATACAACTGTAACAACTATATGCTACACTCGATTTCATATGAAATGTACCTTCCAGAAAGAATAATACGAATAATCCGAAACTTGATGAAAATAATTGTTTATTCGTTGGTACGAAATGATTAAACTACCAAAAGAAGGAAACTTTAGTTTAACAGAAAAATAAATAATGAGCTACATCACCTCGAACAGCAATTCAAGAATTTACCCTCCTAGGCATACTTAGAATCAAATGGTCTATATCTACTTGAGGCACCTCATTCCAAGCAACTTATAAATGATCATCTCAGATCTCAGATCATCTAAGTTGTTTTACCCATTATGTCTCAGACATACTCGACGGGGTTTAAGTCGGGAAACCTTGCTGGCCAAAGCAGCATTTGCAAATCCGCTTCTTCCAAGAACACTCTTGGTTTGTTTTCTGTGTGAAGTCTAGGGTTATCTTACTGAAAAATCCCATTAGATAGCGTCTGCGTAAATGGCACCGCGACGGATTCCAATATAATATCAATGTATCGACGAGCGTTTAATGTATGTGGAATATGAACACCAACGTTGATTTTCGTCCCAAAATGATTGTACCCCACAGCATAACACTCGGTGTTCAAGCTATATGGCGTCTTTAAACCATCTCTAAATTTCTTCGTTCTCCTTGATATCGACGCACCCTTCTTAGTCCATCATTCTTCCATAAACAAAACTTGAATTCATCGCTAAACGCGATGTCCCATTCTTAAACCCAACCCTGCCGCTCTTGACACCAAGCCAGACGAACAGCTTTCTGAGGTGGGGTTAGTAGAAGACGTCTAAATGGATGGTAAGAATGGAAGCCAAAGGAAGCAATTCGTCGATAAATGGGCGCAATTGAAATCTGGCGATTTACAGCTCTTAACTTTTTTATTGAGAGTTTAATCATTTTTTACTAACGAATAAACAATTATTTTCACCAGGTTTCGCATCAATCGTATTTTTCTTTCTGGCAGGTGCATTTCATATGAAAGTAAGTGTATATTAGTAAATTAGTTAAACTCAGGTATACTTCACACTTGGTATTATTGGTACAGTTTCTATACCTAAAAAATATAAAATTTCCTCTTCTCATTGATTCTATCTAGAAGTCATTATTTATTGTACCGTTTGCATAAACTGATGATTTTGATTAAAATTTTCTACTATCTGATATTTTTAAAATTAAAAAAATGATTAAAAACATTGATAATTTTTTTTTAAATTAAGACTGTTATATCATACATTTAAAATTTCTACTGTATAAAATCATTTTCTTTCAACTTTTTAAAATAATCATTGTTAACATATATTATAAATTTGAAAGTACTACTGTATAAAACTGTATAAAAACATTGGTAACATTTACACATATTAATACAAATAATATTCTTACCTTAATTTATTTAAAATTAACTTCTACTATTATACCATAGTATTGTAGGTACTAAAAACCATTAGTAATTCTAGTATCACCGAAATAATTGCACTTTCCATTTTTCGTAAGTACTTTTTTATAATACAACTTTAAAACGTTGTGTGTGTTTTATTTTTCAATCAGAATAACTCCATTAAATGTAATGTTGTAGAGCATTACGTGGGTAGTACCCAATGTTATTACTACTTAAAAATCAAATAAAATAGCTTGTTAAAAGTTAATCTTCTCTAAAATGACTATAGTTTTATTTGTAGTATTACCACCAACAACTATTAATTCCTTAGTAAATTTAAATTGAATTAAAGCGTACTACCAGAAATTATTAATAATTATAATTAACAATTATAACAAACTACCATAGCATTATTATTAACGACTATTTAAATTTAATTACTCTTTAGGTTAAATCAAAACATAGTACCAAATGTTTGTACATATGGTAATAATTTTTGCAACCAATAATTTGTCTGCTTTTACCAAAACTAATCCAAATCTACCATAGTTACGAGGAGTAATAAATAATAACCATTTCTTTATGGAAAGTATTAACTTGGTTGTTACAAATACAATACAAAAAATACTTAATCTTCAAAGCACTCTCCATTTAGAATATGTTTAAACGTCTATTCTAGTGTAGGAAGCATCTTTTAAATTTGTCCTCTCTGTTACCTTCTAGCACCTTTATAACCTTGCTTTTTACGTATTCGGTATGGGCCAAATGCTTCAATTTCATAAATATATTATTGTTTGATAATAACAAGCTGTAGTTGTCGAAGCTATAGTTACAAGTATAAAATGATACAATTACCGTTAAGTGTTCTATTTATTTTGAAGCTTCAATTTCAAGTCGTTTTTATCCTCGGAAACATAAAAAATCCTAAATCCGAATTAGTTGAGGTGATAAAGTAGCAAATACTGAGAGCCGGGAGGATTGTCATTATGTATAAACTACACACCAAAATTTCACAAAGCCGGACTTTTTCGCGTCCTTCTTCTGCGCAACGTTTTCAAAACTTCCAAATAAAATTGTTGATTTACTGTTGGTTTTGAGGGATTCTGAGTGTAAGATCTCTTTGATCAAAAAACAGATCAACATAATCTTTTTATTCAATTTCATCTGCCGAGCATTTTATGGACGAATTGAGGCAGTTGACTTTCATTGATGACTTTTGTTTACTGTCTTTGTCGTACATGTAACACCATGACTTATCTATAGTGATTTTGTTGGATCGTTGTTGTTTCCTTCATTTCATGACAGACGACCATCCCTTTGATCTCCGTTAAAAACAAGCTTTGCTGCACCCCCAAACCAACGATCAGAATGCTCTGAATTGAGCTCCAGGACAAGCTGAATAAGCCTTCTAATTTAAAATTAAATGTTTGTTTGTAATGGATGTAAATCAGTTGTTTATAAATATTATAGTTTTTGTCGATAATAAATTTCAAACTCTTAGACGCTCTATTAAAACAAGGAAATTCTAAACCACATGTTACTATTATATTTCCATCTAATAAGTTAACCATGATTCCCTTAACTATTCTCATATCAATCTTACAAACAAAGCCATTCGAAGGTCAATATATCTGGATATTCAAAAAAGCATTTGCCACGGTAAGGCATTAAGGTTTGCTTTATAAGTGTTTCCTTTAATTGTTCCCTATCCTCAATGATATTTTTATTGATGAAATTTTCTCCTTAATAACTTTTATCAAGTAAAATACACCTGCCATTTGTATAGTAAAGTTGTAAATAACTCAGATTGTCAAACATGTGTGTTTATTTTCACTACAATTGTAAATTTGTTACTTTTTCAGGTGAATGAAAGTTTAAAATGAAATTACAAATATATATATATATATATATATATATATATATATATTAACACTATTGGCACTATTGGTGCGGTAAATATTTTAAGTAATGGTTTTGAGTTTGATCTGTTGATTTCCAAGCTTTTGAGTAAATTTAATTTTTTCCCTTTCTTCTCTGCGTGGAGAATCTGAAATTCCTCTTTGAAGGTGTGGTTTTAAATCTAATTTTTACATGAATGATTAAATTTTTACAATTTTTTAATTGTCCGAAACTTTGTTGCCATAGCAATCATACATTATTTTTCCAATAGGGTATTATAGTAATTAAGGTACCAAGGGCATTATTTCCTACTGTTTTACCAGAGGCAGTAGAAACAAGAGCAGAAAAAACAAGCCAATCTTCACCAGTGTATGAGAAGGAATATATCTTTTTCATAAATTGGAGAAAGATACACAACATAGAAGTAAATGAAGTTTGCGAAACGGAACTGTTGGCATAGATAGCATAGACATTTACTCTGAACTCTATATGGACCAAATTTTCAATGTTAAGGAAAAAGTTATTATTGAACAAGTTTTGTTGTTTGAATGAATTATGAAAAATAATATGCCCTAGGGCTATTGTAGAGCTATTCATTTTCTTCACATTCATATAAATGTTTGAACAAAATCTTTTATTATTTCATATAAAAAAATATTTTTTAGTGAAAAAATTCCATTTAGTTTTTTATTAAAAAAATTTCGATTGTATTGATTTTTTGCTAGACAACCTTATTCAAATACATATTTAAATAAATATCTTTTCAATATAATTTATTTCTTGTACGTGTGAACTTCTGAACTGAATGATTTATAAAAGTGGTGAGATTGGCCAAACAAGAAAAAATAGAAAAAATGATTGGATATAGCGATAGGAAA
The DNA here is from genome assembly GCA_963969525.1 of Ontholestes murinus. Lineage (NCBI taxonomy): Eukaryota > Metazoa > Arthropoda > Insecta > Coleoptera > Staphylinidae > Ontholestes > Ontholestes murinus. Next base: position 65,087,348 of record OZ018387.1, read on the forward strand.
CGCACACAACTAGAAGTATGTTATTTATTTAACGTTGCACATCTAAATCGTAATCTTATTTATCAGTCTACAGTATCAGATTGAAACTGCATTAGTTCAAAACCTCAGAAACTGTTACAAATGGAGAACAATATCTTAATAACCTAAAAAGTCTCTGATTCAACTGGCCCGGACTAACAACAGGTCGTTAATTACCGCTATGAAATGATCTTGAAAAAAAACCATTTTACCCTTATAAAATGCGTCCTGTACACGAATTATCGGAAGATGATTTTGATGGACGTGTAATTTTGCGAAATTATGATGAACACTATTTAATAATAATATTTCCATTATGGAGATCTCATTGTATTTCCAGACGAAGTTACGTTCTGCATAAATGGCACTAACAACCGCCACAATATTGGAATTTAATCCACTTTGATTGAAATCCCTCCAAACACAGCATCCGGAAATGTCAATGTATAGTGTAGCATTATTGGTAAATATAGGTCCATTTTCATTAGAAGGAATATTACATCGGTGGTATATCTTAAACTACTTCAGAATAATATTCTTCCGAGGCTAATAGAACCCTTCCCACTTATAAATGATCTAAGATTATGAAATGTCAATGAAAACATAAGGGTTCAGCAAGATCGTACTCCTCCACACTATTTACTTCTGGTTTGCAGCTACTTGGACCGAGACCTTGGGTATGAAGAAAATGGATGGATTGATCCTCAGACTTGACATTTCTGGGTTTCCTTCTGGGCCGTCTAATTAATCGTGTATATATCAATAATCCTCATGTTTTGGAATATTTAAAACTTCGTATTTGCGTTAAAGCAGCACCCATTCAAGAGTACAAGATACAAATTTCCATTAATACTTGACAGGACCTCCTGTCTCTTATTAAGTTTAACCGGTGACTTTCATGCTGTCACAGAAAATTTTAATTTTATTTAACGTTTTTTCGCAAATAATAACTAAATAAAAATTTCTATTATAAATTCAATTTTTATTTTCTTATTTGAAATAATAAATATTTTTGCACAAAAAATATATGATTATAAAGAGAATTAATAGCTCAACTAAAACTAAAAAAATCGAATTCCATTACAAAAATATCATGGACGTCATAAATCAAAAAATTACTGACGTCATAATATATGTATTTTTAAATGGGCCAGAAAGTGCGCAATAGATAACCAAAATCGACCTATCCGAAGATTTTATTATATTTTGATCTATCTCGGCTGGAGCGCTTATATTCCTTATTTCGAAAAGACCCTATATAATATAATTTTAATAAAATCGAAACTAATTTTCTAACAACTTTCTACGCTGTTTTTAAAATATGCTTTGGGATCTTTAAATTATAGGTTTAAATGCCATGTTTCTATGGCTATTGTACCTGTAAATCAATGTTCTGTTTAAGAATTTTTAAAAACTGATTGCTATTTACCTACATTCTTTGAGTGTAGACATATTATATTAATTATTGCTATAATAAATTAATTGATTAAAAGGTATTTAGATCTACAACTAGTTTCTGCTGGAATTTTGTAGTTTTATATTAAATTTCTGCAGAAAATATTTGTTTGTAGCCAAATTACTAAATACATTTTAAGTCAGCATCTTCTTTGTGACTATAATATATTAGATGATAGAAAGGTGTTTAGGTGTTTATTATTAGTGGATTTTGAAATCAATTTGTGCAGTAATTAAGTTTTTACAATTACAAATCATTGAATGGCGTGTTTTACTTTTAGCATCACTATCTTATTTACAGGTATAATACTTTGGGAATTTTAGGGGAAACATATTTTTTGGAAATCTTTGAATGTTTTTTGTTTAATTTACCTTAATTTTAGAGTTTTGGTTATGATGTTAATTTTCTGTTTTTATTTTCTAGGTCTCTGCGACGGATCCTGATTGCGGCGTCAACGCGATGGTCAACTACACCCTTGGCGATGGCTTCACCACCGTTAAAGAGTTCGAGGTTAGAAGTGGCACTGGCGAAATCTGCATAACTTCTGGTTTGGACTATGAAACTCGTAACGTTTATGAATTTCCTGTCGTCGCAACAGATAGAGGTTTGTATAATAAACTACCATATAGTAACGGTTGACATCACTATCTTCGTTTTGTATTTTACTATCTTACATAAATTATCTAGTTATTATACAGTAGAAAGTCTTGTTTTCTATAGTAACAGTTGAAACCATTTCAATCTTGAGCGAAATTGAATTGATTACACAGACGCAGAACTCACACGAAGAAAAATATTGGTACAACATTTTACATGCCATCATCCCTTAACAATTTAGTAGTCAGATGATGATGTTTATGCGACGTGAAGAGTTTATTACAAACCAGTTTTAATTCGTATTGATTCGATGGTGATGATGGTAATATTACAGTGGTACGGGCTATATTGTGGCGTGGTGGTGTGTTTGTGTGATTTACGAGGTGCAGAGAATCTGTAAGGGACACGACATCGTATATACACTCACACACATACACCGCTGAGTCTATGGTCACGACGGTCGTGCTCCAACGAGCTCCATTCTCGAATTTCTTCTCTTCTCCTCTCATCCTTCGAACTCCCTTCGTCGCATTCGTGCATATTACTCCGATCCCGCGGTTTGACCCCCAAAGATGCATATATCATTTCTTCCGTGAAATTCTTGAACCGAAGATCACACGAAGCATTGACCCTTATTTTATTAACGTATATACCATACCGACATTGTTTCACAGTCTTTGAAAAAATTGATAAATACTTATAATTATCAGAAAGAGATCATAAATAATAAATCGATTAATCATTGTAGTTGCGATTATTTTACGTTAATGTGTCTACCTGAGTTTTTATCTTCATTAAATTACAGCCTTAAATAATAAGGTAGTCATTAACAATTATAATAGGGATAGAAGTTTTGGATAACTTTTGGATGAATATGATTAAATTTACCTTTGAAATAATCCCATTCTTGTTACAACTTATAATTTAGAAGTACGTCGAGATTATCAGGTTAGGTATTAGAAATTATAAATTTTATCCAATATGCTAACAAAAATATTCTACTATTATACATAAAAAAATTCTACAAACTTTTTAATCGCATTTTAAAAAGCTTCCATTCTCACCTTCTATTCTTCTGGTAGATGTTTAGCTGTGCAGAGTCTCTCTTGGAGACGATTCATCAAATGGTTGACCCTAAGAAGGGATTATTATTTGACACTATGTTAATATGGCTTACCGCATTTCATGCCTTTATTAAATCTTTAAACAAAACGATAACCATTAATAATTTTAATAAGGAACACAGAATAGTTTTGAGTAACTAGCTTAATAAGAGTTGTTAGTTTAATTTGTATATCTTAATCTTTCAGGTTAATTAACAATATTTCATGTCTTTTTAATTATATCCTGATTTGCTGGAAATGTTTCATTATCACTAATCTGCTTTATACATTTTAATTATTGGCTTTAAATCTCATTTTTATTTTATATTTTATATTATGTATACTACAATTGTGTTATTATTAAAATCTGTTTTACAATTTTACAACGTTGAACTCAGTTATAAATTATTGCTATTATTATTTAATTCCCCTTGTGCGGTATGAATAATACAATTGGGGGGCTGATTGTCGAAACGTGGAATTGCAGAATTGTAAATGTACCCGCGGGGAATTCGAGGAATGGTTTCGCGGTGATGTATAAATCCGTAAAGGTGGACGTACGGTCCGAAAATGCCGTGGTCGAAAAGGACCGGTTCCCGTAATTGAAAATAATGAATAAATTAAATCGTAAACTCTTACTCACAATGCGGTCCGAAACGATACACACTCGGAATTCATCAAATTCTTTCCGATCTGGAGATTTGTAAAAATAACCCCGAAACGACTTTTTTCGTCTCCTGCGCTATCTCCGTTTCGAAACGGCTGGCCGGCCGCTTCATGACGAGGATTAATTGAATACACCGACAAAGATGTTTACCTAAAATCGACAATCTATGATGAGAAATTGGCATCGGATGGTATGCCAGGACTTAATTTTGGTTAAATTTTGTCGCTGTAAAAACGCGACTCACTGATTCTAAATACAACCTGTAAAGTTAATCAAATTATGGTTAATTAATAGTAAGATAAAAGTCTTTTCAAAAATATTAGTTACAATATTGTCGACTGAACTAAGGAAATATATACTCCAGGCGGACCCTGTATTATATTTTCGTTTTCAGACTCATATTCTAAAACTCATCAGATATTTCTTCTATCATAAAGCAAAAAGAGATTGAAATAAAACAACACAGTTGGGAGGGTTTCACATTTATTGTTGAACATTGCAACATGTTTCGCCACACAGTGGCTTCATCAGGCAGATGAATAATTCATCAGGCAGATGAAAACGAAAATATAATACAGGGTCCGCCTGGAGTATATATTGTTGCAGTGTTCAACAATAAATTTGAAACCCTTCCAACTGTGTTGTTTTATTTCAATTTGTCATGGAGTTTCATCATGTATCCGCCTCGTCAATTCAAAAAGAGATTATTTTACGTATTTCTTCTATTTGTAATTGTGAATAATTTTAACCGATATTTTCTTCTTTCTTGAGTTTTTAGTTTAGAACGATTCTATTTCTATATTTAACTTAAAAGTTCTAGTCACATTTTTGTAATCTACTTCGTATTTTTAATTTTTTCTTTTCTTAAAATGTGGAAGCGTTCTTTTCTCATTTCTCTTTGTAAATTCTTTCTCATTTCCTGAGTTATTCAAATGTGAGTTGAGTCCTCTTTTATTGCTTCACATTTAGAACTAATTTTTAATTTTATAACTTCCCTTTTCAAGAAGCATATACCTTTGGTTTCGTGAAATCATTTCATATATTTTAGGAGTTTTCTCATTTCTGAATTTTGAAACAAAATATTTACAGAGAAGTTATTTATCTTATTGGTCAAGGGGTTTTCTTGAATCAATTATACAAATTTTAACATCTATCCGAGACGCTCGCCAGTCGCAGTTGTCTCTCTCTCTCTCTGACATAGTCACCCTAGCGCTCAACCTGTTTTGATCTTAGAGGTTCTTCCTCGGACTTTCTCTGCGTCGTAACGGCTTGATCGGTTGTGGTGCTGCAATTTATGGTACACGCCAATTGCAGGGCCTGTAGGATGATGTAAGGTCCATCTCTTCGAGGGGCCAGTTTGAAGCTCAATCCCTTCATGTGATTATTTAGTGGCTGTAGGATAACCCATACCTTGTCGCCAGGAGTGTAAGCTGGGGTCGCTCTCCACTCTGGTCGGCTGTCTTCTTAGCAATGGGCGCAATTCATGGCGAAACGAATCGATGGTAACATTTCGGCCCATTAATTGTGCTGGTCCTTGGTGAGGATTCATAGCTGAGTCTTGAGGTCTCGATTTTTTGATTCAACTGAATTTGCTTGCGGACAATAACTGGGTAAGAGTGCGTGTTAGATTCCCATTACGAACATCACATGCTTCATAGCAGCACTGACGAGTTGAGTCCCGTTGTGGCTAATAACCCTTCCAGGAAAATCATACTTCATTGATGAGAGTGCCTGGCTGTAGCTTTCTCCAACGGGAAAAGCTCAATCCATTTCGGAGCGAGGTCTTCCACTATGAAGATCATTGTCTTCTCATTCAGGGTGGGAGGTAGTGGTCCGAATAGATCGAAGGCTAACACTTCAAACTGTTGGCTAGCAGCGTTTGAAGTTCGTAATCTTGTAGCGTTGGCACTCACTGCAAATCGTGCTTTTCTATAGTATCTTGCATTCCCTTTCAGTAATAGTTCTTCTGAATGCGTTCTGAACCTGAAGGATCAATGGAATCTCCCTCTTAGGAATAACTCGATGTACGTCTTCCTGGTCGTACCTGTATAATACTCCATTGGCCATTAAGTAGCCCTTGCGTGACCAGTAAACGGCGTTCTCGTTCGATAATACAGATGTCTCCGTTTGTTTGGGCTGCTAGGTCCACGGTGACTGTGCAGACTTCCCACGGGTAATCGTGGTCGCCTTCGAGGATAAGTATCTGATTTTTGCTCATCGGGCCAGTCATCCTGTGGGTGACTGGATACTCAACAGCCATCGCAGGGGTTGGTGGTAAGTCGTTACTGTCACTGGACATCCGTCTAGCATATTCTACAGGATGTTCGTCCGGTCCCTTCCCTGGCTTAGTACTGCTCTTCTTCCCATTTCAAAAGGACTTTTTTCTTGGCTGGATTACTCAAAGGCTTGGAGATGAGATGCGCGCAAAGTCTTGTATGAAGCATCTATACCATGAGTACGTCTGAAGAAACAACACTGATTACTTGACGTTTTGTGGTCGGGCCATTTTCTGGATAGCTCTGACCTTATCGGGATTCCGTAGAAACCCATTCTTGGAGATCTGATATCCAAGGAAATGTACCGTCTTGGAGAAGAACGAACTTCTCTCCCTGTTGATTCGAAGATTGATCACTCTGATCACTACTTGAGAACTTCTAAGTGATTTCAAAAGTCTCAGACAAGATTACCAAGTCGTCCAGGTATGCAAATGAATTCACGTCCTTCAGGTGCCTTAAAAACCGGTCCACTGGTCTTTGAAATGTTGATAGTGCGTTCCCTAAACCAAATGGCATCCGTTTAAATTGGTACGTTGGATTGGATACAATTCTTGGAGGTGCTTTAGTATGAGGAGCAGTTGTTTTAACTATTAGCTAGTAGTTTTAACATTATATAAAATGTAAAACATTAGTGCAAAAATGCTTATAGAAATTAATTTTTCTTAATATTAATTTTATCAAGTTTTATTTGTTTATATTGACCTTAATTTTTAAATTTAATTATTTATGTCACTTGTCATGAAAATACATACAAAAACGTAGTCCAAGAAAGAAGATAGAAAAAGAGTTTTTTTTGTTTTTCTTTGTTTCTTATACTGAAATGTTAAGGGATCAGGTTTTCTTATTCACATCGGTAATGTTATACAGGGTGTTTCCGTCACTCGGGAAATAAAATTAACCACATATACTAGAGTTAAAATGATGATGATTTGTAAAAAAAATATTTTAAAAGACCTCAAATGACCAAGATACAGACAATCAAAGTTAAGAAATTTGTATACATTTTTCTAAATATTTTAAATACCGCACGTGGTAGAGCGCTGCAATTTGGAACAGCCTAAACTAAAATCAAGTAAATTCCTTAGGCTATTTGTCACTTGGATCGGACGAAACCATACTATACAGGGTGTTTCTAAAATTTGTTTGCTCAGAATTTTTTTGTTTGCTCGTAAATCTACATTTATTTTTTCCACAGTTTTAATAGAAACTTTATTTTAGAAACTTTAATTGCTCTTTGAAAATTTTGATAACAATAGCCGTTTTTGAGTTAAGTCTCTGATTTCAATCGTATCAAACAAAAATCCTCGAAAAAATCTGAGTCGGCGATGACTTGACTTGCCTATGTAGCTTAAACAATAAATGGTTAATTTTATTCCCCAAGTCACAGAAACACCCTGTATATTTGCTTATATTAATCATCAAAATTGCTTTGTAAGATTCGTGCGTTTCTTCTATTTCAATTATTTTCCCTTAGGATATTTCATTTTTTCTCAAAATTCAAAATTTCCTATATATTTAAAATATAAAGTATTTTCTCAATTTCATAACGAGAGGGAGACCGCCGATTCTTGAACCTCCTCCTCTTTTTTGAGGGAATTTCTCCTCATTATTAAATGAGTAAAAAACCTCGTGGTTGGGAGGAACATCTAAAGAATCATCATACCCCGCAATAAGAATAGGAGGAGATGAGGTTACTTTTACTATGATTAATCATCTGAAAATTAATATTACTTGGGTTAATTGTGTATTATTAATTCTATTAAAAAATATTACCTTTTAAAAAAAAATCATCTTTTATTGTTAAATCTTGTCCCTTAAATTTGAAAAGTTTGATTTAAAGATATTTGTTCCTGTTTGAAGTTTAAATCCTTTTTCTTTGTGCAATGATTTTTACTATATTTAGATTTTTGTGAGAGTATGTTTTATTAAATCTTTGCACTTTTGAAAAACTTCTTTTTGAAAATATTATTTCAAGCGTTTTTTCTTGAATTTGAATACAAGCAACTTTATAAACATCTGCAGACGTTTCGATCTCTCAATCTCATCAGTACAGCTTTATTATAAAACTTGGTTGTTAGATTATTATAATTATGTCAGCGTAAATTCAATTCATTTTCATATTTTCTCACACCTCTAAGAAAGTGTTGTAAAACGTACATTACTTTTGTAAAATTCAATATATGTTGAGGTATTAGCCAGGGAAGTATTGTTTGAATAAGTGATTTGATTAGTAGTTTTCGTATTTTTAAATTATTAAAAAATCTGTTTACTTTAATTAATTTCTTGTGGGAGTATTTTGAAAATGTCTTCTTGGTACTTTTAAAGATTTCGTCTTTAATATTTTTATTTTTATTTTAGTAATATCAGTTTTACATTAATTTTTAAAGACGATTTTCCTAAATTTTAAATTATCATTTTCTTTCAAGAATTTTAAAGACGAATAAACTTATTTTTGTATTTTAAAAAGTTCGGATTCCTTAAATGTTTGCAATAACATTTTCTTGCGATTTGTTTTTAAATTTTGTGTTTTTTAGATATTTTAAATAAACACTTTAGAAGAGTGTAGATTTTAAAATCAACTTTACCAACTTTACAAAAAAATATAATTATTAACTTTCGGAAATTATAAATATAAAATATTTGATCAACAATAGAGAAGCAAAATGGCCTTAGTAATTTATAGCGCGGGGATAATCCGCTGACAGCAGATTTATCAATTTAAGCGATGAATCTCCGTTCCGCTATAGATCAACGCCTATAGATAACCGACAGTAATACTCTATAGATTACTTACTAAAACTATGGATGTTCGTATATAATATATTTGTAAGGTAGTTAATATAAATATTAAAAAATGTTTATAAATTTATGTAGGATGAGAACAAAAAAATAATTTTATCATCATTATTTTATTGATTTTATGGTATTTTAAAATAAACTCCTTGAAGATTAATATACTTTACATTTATATTTTAGGTAAATATAGATTGGGTTAAAGAACACCCATCTTACGTATATTGGGTTAAAGGACAAACAAACAAATATAGTTTTTTTCAGATAATTTCTAGAAAAATAAAATAAAAACAAATTTAATATTAAATAAGTAATTGTTGAGGCTTTCACTTATTTAATATTATCAGTAATTAATAGCTTTGCATATTTTAAACAATATTTATTTCTTTACAGGAGGCCTTAGCACAACGGCGATGGTGAAAATTCAAATCACCGACATTAATGACAACCACCCGACGTTCTACCCCAGAGAATACAACGTTTCCCTTCGCGAGGGAGGCGCTTCTTCATCGACGACGACTCCCGTCGTCATCGTGGCGGCCACTGATCCAGACTCGGGACGTTTTGGGACCCTGTCCTACCGAATCGTCGCTGGAAACGACGCAGGATATTTTCGCATTGATAGAAATACGGGTGAAATCTTCGTGACTCGACCAACGTTGCTTTCTTCACGAATGCAACCCTACCACCATCTCAACATCTCCGCTACCGACGGTGCCGGTTTAAAATCGGCGATGGACGCGGAAGTGTTCATCAGTATAATCGACAGTGCGCAGCAGCCGCCGATTTTCGAACACTCGAGGTATACCTTTGCTGTGAAGGAGGACGTCCGAAAGAACACTGTGATTGGATCAGTAAGGGCTGCTGTTGGAGATTCTGGTAAGTACCCATAAATTAACACGTATAAAAAGCATATGATCTCTACCATATTAGTGATAGCGAAGGTGAAGCATGATTGGTAAGAATATACAATCTGATATGCAACAAATACAGTTCACCATTCTGATAAAATTAATGAGCTTTTATAGTGACGGAATCAATTCATTAAATAATCAAACTATTGAAACGTATTTTCGTGTAGCATTTATGAATTTATAGAAAATAAATAATATTTTTTTTACAAATTAGCCTTAATTATCTTACACAAATATAATCGCAAAGGACCATGTAGTCGATGACCAATCACTCCTACAATCAAATGTTTTTAATTAGTAGTATTCCCTTCTCGTTCTATTTAAAGTAATCTTCACTTCTTCCAACAAAGAAACGGGAATTCTTCTTTGTGCTTCGTTTCTATATGTTCTAGTTCTTTCTTGATCTTTCTCTGTTGTTTTTTCCTATTGTACGTATTTCGAATAATATTTTATCACCATCATTCTACATATTAACATATGAGTACTCACTCTCTTATCTGTCCCTACAAAAATTTTTAATGTATTTATTCTATCTGTATTGATTTGATTTTTTTTATTTTCTGAGAATATCCATAGCGTTTATTCTTTGCTTTCATTTTCCTTTCATTGTTCATTATTCGATACTATATCTCGGGGTCAGTCTCGTAATCTTTTTTAACTATTTCTGTTATCGCACTTTCTCCTATTTATTATAGTTTTGATATATTTTTATAATATTTCTGTACCGTTCAATTATTGTTCTTGGATATCTATATAATAGTATCTAATTTTTACTGTGTTGCCTCCTTTCTTTCTTTAAATTCTTTATCATCCTTACTATATTTTTATCCTTGTTATATATGTTTTTTAGTAGGTTCATCACTGGTTTATCGGGAGACAGAGTGTCCCACGTCCTTTCATATATCTACTCCTATATCTAATCCTTTGGTATGTTATTTTAATCTATAAAACCTATGTGTAACATTTTTGGTTCATTAAAACAAATCGTGTTTAGTAAGTTAAACCAAGGTTTACTATTTAAATCATTCGTTTGTCCCATCATCCTGGAAATGGGGGTGTTTTGGCAATAATTTGAGCTGAAAGTTTGTAGTCGGAATATCTTATCTGACGAACGTAACTTGTTGAATTAAAGTCTAAATGGTCTAACAAATCTTCACACTCCATCAACCCATTAAAAAGTTTGTGAAGGATGCACAAATCATTCATAAAGCGAAAATCCTCTAAACTTTATCTAGCTGTAGCTTTATATCAGAGTAGCAATCTTGAATATGACATTTACCCAGCATTGTTCCTAAAAACTTCGTTTGGACTGCTTCTAATGGATTTATTTGGGTTGATTGGTAAGGTGACCAAAAAACAGTAGATTATTCTAGATTTGAGCGTACAAGAGTATAGAGCAGAGGCTGTAGACATATGGGACTCATATCCTCCAGATAAAACCTCATATTTGTAGTGCCTTATTGCAGATTATTGAAATGTGTGTATTAAATGATAGTTTAGCATCAAAAGTAATTCCCAGATCTTTTATGTCTACTTCACTAGGGCTAAAGTTAAGACCAATCTTGTAGAAAAAGTCAATAGTGTCACGCTTTCTAGAGATTTATATTCTATTACACTTTTCTGTATTTAAAAATAATTTGTTTAAATTGCATCACACAGTTATTTCTGGAGAAGAATACAATCATCTACTGATTTAATATCTTTAAATATTTTTATGTCATCAGCATACAACAACATTTCGCAATTCGAAATAACGTGTTCTATATGAGTTCCCTGAGGCACGTTGGAAGTGACTGATTTGGTTTGGTGATATTTATTTATTCTAACCATTGACATCTGCCAATTAAAAAAGAAGATAACAAACAAACATTAATTTCATTAAATCCCAGATAATGGATTTTATGAAGTAATATATTGTGGTTGACACGATCGAATGCCTTTGAAAATTCTAGATATATGGAATTCACTTGATTATTATTATCCATTGTGATTAATAAAAATTGATTATAAGACAGCAGGTTTGATACCGTTGAACATTTAGGTATGCAACCATGTTGCTTGCTTGACAAAACAGATTTAGCCATCCAATAAATTTGATCAGCAACCATCTAGTCTAGCATTTTAAGAATACAAGACTGTAGACATACTCCTCTATAATTTGTAATTAAATGACGATCCCCTGAGTTATACATATTCGACTCACATAACTCGTTTTCCATGCTGTAGCAAAAGATCCATTGGTTGATGATAAAGAGAAACAGAGTGAATAAATGCAGTTGATTAAGAGTAGAGTGCATATGCCATCTGGAACAGGAATTTTACTTAATTTAAGAAGACTGATTATGTTTCTTTCGGCACAACAAGTTTAAAATCGTTAACAGTAGAGTTTGCATAACTATTGTTTAAATCTGGTACCTGATCACTACTATATACTGTAGAAAATAATCTGCAAACATATTAATAATTTCTTCACCATCTGCCCCTATAGTTATTTGGTATTCCATTAAATTAGGTATCCCATTCTCATTTTTCAAATTTCTTACGTATTTCCAAAAGTAATGGAATTTTGCTTCCACATTCGCCAAATAATTATTATACAATGTACTAGATAAATCCTTACACTGATCGCGTAGAGAAATGATAAGTAATCTTGGTATTGACCAGATCGTTTACACCGAAAATGAATAGATTTTTTCTCCTTAGAAGCAGTTTGAATTCCTGCATCATCCATTCAGGATAAAAATTATCTTTCTGTTTAACGATTTTATGTAGGATGAAGATTTCCATACTCTCATGTAAAATGTAGAAATATTCAACAACAAAACAATTATGCCCTAGTTATTACAATTCACTGACAATATTAATTTTCGAATTTTGGTTCTTAACCCACCACAATAATATAATACTAGTTTTTTGGTTTATATCTAAAAGTTTGGCTGGAGGTGATAAACGGAACATCATTATTGTATCTAATTGTAAGATTTAACTCTCTCTTTGATTTTCTCGAATCAAGTTCTATTTGAATATTTCTTAAATAATCTATTTGTTGTCTTGTTATATCGATACGAAAATGTTTTTTATTGTCATCATGAATATTATATTACTTCTCAAAACTGTTTTTGTTACATTATGACTCTCAAACGCGATCTTTAAGGGACGTGCCTTATCATTCTGCTTAGCATTACCTAACCTTACTACCTTAATAGGTTTCAATGAATTCAAATTCCGCGTTTATAGAATTTTATCTATTCTACTAACATCAATTTTATTCTAGATTCAATTTTCACAGTAGATTCGTGGAGATTAAATAATATAACATTATTCATTCTTTTGCGCCTTTCTTCCATTTTAGCCACAATAATTTTCACGGTTGATATTATCGACTGAATTGCACTTTTTTTCGAGTGATTGTCCTCTACTGTTTCTTTTAATTTGCTTCTCAGGCTTTTATTCTAAATTCTTGTTAGTAGCTTACGAAGTATTCTTGTTATTGTGATGCCTCAGTAATTATTACAATTTTGTTAATCACCTTTCTTGTTTTCCCTTGTTTTGCGTTCTCGACTGTGTCATTCAATTACTTCCTGATGAACATTTCGAGTACTATGTAATCATTCTCAATTGCTCATTCCTCTATTCCTCCAGCCCCCATGTATTTCATTTCAGGAGTTATTTCATTTACTACTGGCGCCTTTCTATTATTTACTTTTTTTAATTATTTTTAACAGTTCATCCGCTTTTATCGTTTCTACCTATTTGTTGGTCGGTCAGATCTTTGAAATATTGTCATAATATTTCCGTGATTTTATTTGTAATTATATTTCCATATTTATATTTAATGTTCATCATTTTCTACGCTTGTTTCTGTTTGAGTCGCTTAAGTGTTTCGAGTTTTTGGTTTTCTCTATAGTTCTCATTTTCCAAACGTTATCTATATTTCTTGTTTAGGATTTATAATTTCTAGGTATGCTTTTTTACTTTATTTTCTTTGTCATGCGTTATGTTTTAGTTTGTAGGTATTTTTTCCTGTCCACCATTCTCTTTATTTCTACATGTCTTTTTGGTTTTCCCGCAACATCTTCTTGTTTCCAGTATAATTCTTTTGAATGACTCTTATTTTCCTTCAATTTTCTCTTTTTTCTTTTTTTCTTTTTGATTATTGGTATGTTTTCTTTATGTTGTGATTCCTTTAGTTTATATTCTCTTATCTTTACTTTAACTTATTTTCTTCTTTTTATCTGATCTATTTCTCTCTTTTTACGCCACTTACATTCTTAACAAGTGGTGGTTACTTTTTTTTACGTCCTTAATCTTGTTTTAATTATTTTTGTTAATTAGATGACTACTATTACTGATCTCTCGTTTCTGGTTGGCTATGTTCTCGTAAATTTATTAATGACTTTCACACATATCTGGATTTTCTTTTATCATTATTGTTTTCAGTATCATCTCCTTATTTTACCAGCAGATCTTCTAAGCCGCTGTTTTGGTTCCCTACTCTTCCATTTAGGTCTCCTAAGATTATTATATATTCTGTTCTTTCATCAATTTCTTTTTATAATTTCTCGAAAAATTTATGTTTATTTTCGTATTTGCATCTTTATTTACTCAATATGTTACAATTAATGTTCACCTGTCAAATACAAAAGAGTCTATTACAATTTTTGTTCTTTGCATGTTTATTCTTTATAAAGTTGATACTGGCAATAGTATTAAACTACTTTTTAAATAACATTCAATAATATATTCCTGAAAAACATCTCCACCATCTCCGTCATACGACTTGGTCTGTTGTGATGAAACATGCAACAAACGCGTTTTTTGTTGCAATTTTCTTAGTAGTCAATTTGAGAGTTGCGTAATGGTAGGTCGAGCCTTAAAACGATGAGGAGCAATTAGCCTTGGGCTCGGTCCCCACTGGAACAAACCGGAAATGCAAATCAAAGTAATTCGCGACGTTTCCAAAGGCGAATAATGGCGGCGTATTCATTGGGCTCCAAAAGGGGAAGACGTTGATTGCATTTACTGAAAGCAAATGCGCCATCATATAAAGGCTCTCTTCTATTTTCTACTACCGGACATAATTCCCGGCGAACGTACGAATCCGTCACCATAAGCGGTCGGTGCGATTACCACAAATAATATTCAACGTTTTACTGTGAACGTGTTTAAAAAAAACAGGTACTCTAATAAGTCTAAAAGATGTTCTAAACATAAAAAATATTTTTTGATCCTGACAGTATTCATCGAAGAATGTTTGCGTCTAAATTTTAAATTTCAGGGTTCGCATCTTAGCCAGCCGTTGAATTTTACTGGCAAAATCTTACAACAAATATGCAAAACTAACAGCTAATAGTTGAAACAAGTACTCCTCGTAGTAGAGCACCGTGAGGCATTGGATTACATAACTAATAGCCGGAATCACATTACTTACATTACCTTTGGAAAATCAAAAACCAGGAAATAAACATATTCAAATTTTAAGGAATAAGGAAAATGAACAATTCATAAAGAATTAACAATTAATTAAGACACTGAAAAATGCAAAAGAAATATATGACGTCGTAAATGCCTCAGGTGTCAAATTTCAGGTTCCGTATGATGTTCAGACGTTGAATTTAAATAATGAAATTTTTAATAATAAATAAAACTAAAGATTAAAATGAAAATAAATCCTTATGACGTTGATGGAGCTTCGTATGTTAAGTATCTAAAATATTGAAGGAAATACAATTGAAATTCCTTTTCTAGTTTTTAATGTTACATTACCGAAACTTAAATTTTAAATCGTTTATTTTTTCTTATTGATTTCAATAAATATTCTACCACTTTAATAACTTTATCAAAATACCTTGACATTTAATTAAATAACTCATTTTTTAATATATCACAGTTGTTTATGTATTTGGATTTTAGGAAATTTTTCTGAATATATATTAAGAGTTTGTTTTTCCAACACTGCTTGACATGATTTCAGTCATGATGATTTTGCCAGCAAAACGTTTTAGTCGTTTATACTATATTACAAATAAATAATGGATATAATGAGATATGTCATTTGATTGACACATTGAATGTTTGGTTGTTTATAATTCTTGGTACCATATTTTTTTATCTAAGCATCTCCAAATTACCTTTCATTCTAATGGTCGATTTACCAAACAAACAATTTAGAAACGTTGTTAATAATTTTGTTTGAAACATTCTCCGCGTCGATATCTTTAGATTGCAAGCTACAAAAATTACTTTTAATTTTGTGATCAGAACTGAAGCAGGAAAGACAAAAATAGTTTATAAATGTTCGAACACTCACTAAACCTGCAAATATTTGTTCGAAGTGTTTATCTTTAATTATTTTATTCAAGTGTTCTGTTTTAATTTAAAATATATAAGTGGGATAGCACAATCTTCATATTTACTGAAAGTTCTTTAAACTCAACGTCCTTAATTATGTATTATGTATATCGTTGTCTTAATGGTACACAAAACCCTTTCTATTGGCCAATTTTGGCTGCTTCTAATCGATCGTCAGCTTCAATCTGGTCAGTTGATGACAGTAGAGGTTCGAATTGAGTATTTGGGCTTATAAAAGCAGCTCATATGGATTATTTCTTTCAAAATATTCAAACCCGCCAATCACAGCAAAGCATTTTTCGTCGATAAACGTTGCTCTCACATTTTTATCACCGTCTGCTTGATCGATTTCGTGACTTTTTAGCAAAGAAGACAAATTTGGCCCAAGATGTTCTTTTGCGTTAATGCGTATGACACCCATACATCGTGCTTCTTCTTGAAACTAGCTTTATGCAAATGGTTCCAAACGGTTTTCTGGACATGTTTGTCCAACGATTTTCAAAATTTTAACGATATTTGTGACAATTGACTTACCAGTACCAGCCTCATCTGTGTCCACAAGGAAATCTTTGCAACCACTACTTTGCTGCATTTGACAATGTTTTGATTTCAAAAACAACACATTTTTTGGCCATCTTCTTTGCCGTTTTATCTTGGTCATAGTTTTATTGAAGACATTTCTCTTCTTTACCTCATTTTGGAATGCTATAACATCTAACTGGCTAAACCAAATACAAAACTGTCACATGACCTTTTTGAAGAGTAATATCACCTCTAAAAGGCCGTATATTATAACTGATGCTATGTATAGATTGTAAGATATGGCTCACTGAAGACATTAAGATTCTCGTCTAGAATATGATAAGCAAAACCTAATACAACATTGAATAACTAAAAAAAACAATTGATTTACCTTGGTTAAAAATAAAATAGCAACAATTTTAACTACAATTTAAATACATAATATACTTTATTTTATGCACACTTAAATCTTAGTAACGAGAAGGGGAGTGCTTTATATTATCATTATAAATGTGCAGTATTTGTTGAGAAAATTGTATAAAGCCGCGTAATTTTAAACGTACTGCAATAGAATCCTAGAATACCAGTCCGGACGAGTATCGGAATTTATCTTCTCAACATTCCGAATTGATCGGGTGATCTATTCCCTCCACGAGTTGATAAGACTTGTAACTGTGTCCCAAATAGGGGCAATCGTATAAAAATGTCAACCTTAACCTTTTCTGTAGACGACGGAGTGATTTCTCTGTGCGGAGAGCGCGCACAGTGGTAAATGTAAGGTCTTTAGTTAACTATTGTCTTGTCTATCGGACTTGTCCGCCCATGCCCCACACTATTGTTCCATCGATGGGCCCGTATTTATGCCCGGCACACGGATTTAATTGATAGTATATATTTGCACTGTTTCTCGTTTAAACATAAATCTCATTAAATATTAGCGCTGTTTGGTCGACCGCCAGAGGGCGGGGAGGGCGTCCATTGTGTTCGCGAGCTCTTCGTAAATATCGCTAAACGTTTCGCGCTCATATTTTAAAGACACTCCTCGTTATTGACAAATTGCACGCACGACGTTTGGGCATTTGTCATAGATTTTGTCTGACCTCAGCGCGGATCAATTGGTTAGTTATACAATTTAAAAAAATACTTGAACAGCACGTGCAATGTAGTTGTAAACATAAGTCGATAGTGATTATTACAAGCAACCATTTTTTGATGAAAAAAAATAAAAAGGTAAACTTTAATTATTGGCCAAACTTAAATTACACGTAGGCTGTGGTTTCGCGGTGGCGGTGACAGAAGAGGAAGGAGAGGAGGAACAAGGGAGAATTTTCGTACGTTTCTATAAATCCACGACGACCAGGCAATGCATCTCGCCGCCTGTCTTCGCCGAGGAGAGAGACCCTCGTCTCGCGCGACGCTCCCTCGTCCTCCGCCCCCCGTCTTCTTCAGCATGACCAGTTTTGGAAGCCTCAAACAGAGCAAGCCAACTTTTCAGCAATGTAATAAATCGAATGTCACTCTTTCGGTACACACCTGGACTTGCAAACCGCTCGAATACGCGACCGTACGGAGATATTTCACCCAGATGCAAAATAAATAAATTTGCGACGGCCGAAAGACCACAGGTCAATCATTCAATTTGAAATTTACTTAATTTACACTATTTTCAATCTTCTGAAAAAAAAACATAAAAAACAAATACCATGAATAAAAAAATAATTCTTGGATCTTAAAGGCATTCACTTCGTGGTACATTTCGATATTAGGAATAAAAAAACACTTACTTTTTATTCCACTTTAAACTTTATTTTGAAGTGACTAATTTCACTGGAAAATAAAATTTGAAGTGGTATAAAAAAGGTATAAGTGTTTCCTTTAAAATAATTTTCTAAAAATAAAATCGGATAAATAAATTTTTAAAATTTGGAAAAAAATCGAAAATGCAACATTTTTAAATTTATTCGAAATTAATCCTGCTAAATGAATTAAAGAGATAAAATGATAACACTAAACAAATTTCAAAAATATGAATTCGCTCGTAACTGGAGCTTTGAATTTAATTTTACTTGTGCAATCGCCATTTACATAATATATATTTCCATAATAAGTAATAAATATTAAACAATTTATAATGAATATTTAAAATTTTATATTTTTATACTTATTTTAAAGAATACACAAATACTCATACAAAGAGGACTATTTAAAACATTAGTAATGTTTAGTATCTTTTAGATTAATACCATTTGGTACAATTTGAGTGTCTGTAGAACTTTGCGTGCGTTTGTATTTGTTATTTTTTTTATTTTTTCTTATTGTTGTTTTTCGAGGTAGGCAGTTTCTTTTAGGAGAGGACGCATGTCCAGAAAACAATGACCACAATTCACTTAGCATAGTACCGAAATGTCGTCTGGCGGTCTCACTGAAAAATAATTGGACTATAGTTCTATAGACGTCCGTTCGCATGCAAATCACCTCTCCTACCTCCTTCTTCCTTTCGGACCACATGCTAATTAACCGAAAGGAATACTCCTCCTTGTCTTATTTATTCCCATTTTTGCTCGTTGACATCGACACAGACACACACACAAGCAAAACAAAAAATCGGTTAATTAAAAGCGGCGGTGGAGAGTGGAGACAATAGGACGGTAGCAAGAGATATTTAGACGAGATTTCAATTAATGCCACACGCGACGCAAATGAACAAAAACAACAGGAATCTACGGCAATGTAATAAGAATAAGAATACGATTACGTTAACGTTCTAAAAAAACACACGTTTAATCATCGCTTTTCATGATAAGGGTGTTAAATAATTAAATATTGTTTTGTAATAGTTTATATTCTAATTATTTGTTTTTGAATTACAGGTCTACGTCATGCCATCAGGTACTCGATTTATTCGGGTGATCCTGACGGTCTCTTCAGGATAGACCCAGTCACAGGCTCAATCAGGACAGCTTCCCAATTGGATCACGAAACGCGATCTAATGTTCTGCTAAATATACAGGCATACAGTGGAGATCCGCCTGTATATGGACATACTCAGGTAATAGAAATGTTTTCTTTAATAGTATCTTTAATAAAAAAATGTCACTTCAACTAAAAAATATAAAGAATTTCCACTCAAAAAGTGATCTAACAACAATAAGTACCTTTTCCTATAAGATTATGCAAGAAAAATTTATTCAGCGTATTCAAAATTATAAATTAACAAATCAATTAATTAACTTGGAAATCCCAGGATTGATATTTAAACAATCAGTTTACAAAATTCTAAAGATACAACTGATGTAGCATAAGTAGAACTAAAATAACTACACTAAGGAAAAGTGCATTTAGCGTTTTGAAAAATTGTGAAACAATAACTAACGGTAAGATAAGCTTTAAAAACATAATATTTATATTTTAGCAAAGATTTTGTTGTCTACTATAGAGATTACCGCTATAATATTAGTAAAAAATAGCAAATCTATAAAATCAATTAACGAAAAATTTAAAAAATGCAAAAAAACAAGAAAGCTTAGTGAGCTCAGGATTACACCTAACAAAGAATTATCTACATATGTATTATAAGAAAGAAAACTACTATTAATATTCTTTACTATAAAGCAAAAGTTAGTATGTTTATGGAAGTACTTCAGACGTATGCATTTATTTATATTTAAGAATAAACCTTCAACAGATTACAGTAGTAGCTACTAGGTAGGTTCCAGTAATTAGTGGTAATACTAATTACTTCAGTTCAATATAATTCTACAATATCTAATAATAATAATAATACACATTTTTATTGACAAACTTTTTACAAGTTAACATTTATATAATAAATAATGAATAATGAATGGTATTTTAGTATGTTAATTTGTCAAAAGGCTATCGACCAGAGGTCTTTCTGCCTAATATCTAATATCCTAATATCTATTAAATTATAAATTTACTTTTCTTTGCCTAAATTTTCTTCGTATCTATTATCACTATTAAAAGAAACCTATTCATATAAGTACCATTGATATCCTTCAACATAGTACTTCAATATATAGTATATTACTAATTTACTTTTCTTCTTGTCCTCTTCTTGGTCCTTTTCATTAAGATCATAAAGCAAAAATATGTAAATGAACAATGTTTGGTTTACAAAAATCCCAGTACCACCTATTATTATTATTAGTGCAATACATATATCTGTCACTATTTTGGCCTTTTTGCCTTAATCATTAGGTTGTTTTATAGAGAGGTACTATCATAATATTAATTAATATTAGTACTATTTAATTATTTGCTTATTTATTAATAATTTACCTTCTTATTCTTCCTCGCCTTTTTGTGAAGTAGAAATTGTTAAACGAAAAAAGACTTAATTTTTAAGCTATTTTGTAAAGAACGTAGTACCACATATCAATATCACTACTATTAAATTATAAATTTATTTTTTATTGATAATTTGCTTTCTTTCTTATTTTCTTCCCCTTTTCGTTATTTTTGTGAAGCAGAAATTGTTTAACGAAAAGTCTAATTTACAGAAATGGTAGTACATCCTATTAATATTAATGTACTTACATTGTATCATACAAATTGTTGATTTATTTGGTTTAGTTTTTGTCATCGCCCTTTTCGCTTTCATTTTAATTATTAATGTATTTCTATTTCTTCGTTTTTGCCTTAAAACAATAATAAATAAACTGCTAGAAATAGTTTTATAAGACAAAGATTGCTCATAATCAGTAAACTTTATGTCAAGATTTTTGTTCTTTTCTTTTTATAATAATTTCAAATGGTCAAACATTATTGTAAATTGTTAAAAGTAATATCTACTATTAGTACTATTTGTAGTGTTCAAAACAATATCTTAAATTAAATTGAAAGTATCACCTCTTTCGTCAACATTTTATCAACTATTTTATTTATTTAGTTTTTATGTTTTGTCTTTTGTTTGTTTCTTTAGAAATTGTTTTATCAATTTTAGTATCATATTTTTTTTAAATTTAACACATCACTTATAAGTCCCCGGTCCATATATGGCAACATCGTTGACAGACCCCCGCGATTTCTGGATAGTGTACTAATCTTCAAACAGTACATGTCAAAATTTCATGGCATTCTGACCATTAGTTTGGAAGTTACAGTCTTTTTAGTGACCCCCGATAATTTTCAAGACAATTTCGTGTGTTGATTAAACACTGTTTTTATGGGGAGAAAAATAATATTGGAGCCAAACAGTGGACAGCCAAGCATTGTGGAGACTTTGCACCAAGAAAATCAACTGTTATTGACTGGCGCGCCATGGCGTGCTGAATTTAAATGCTGTTGTTCCGGAAAATATTAAAAATGTTCATAAATTATTTTTAAAAAGCCTTAAAATAAGGTTGCTTGAGATAGCTGACACCTTAAAGATATCAGAAGGTAGTGTCTTTACAATTTAACATAATAATTTGGGCATGTGCAAGTTCCTTTCGAAGTGGGTGCCGCGTTTGCTCAAAGCAGAAACATCAATGCGTTGACGATTCAGAGCGCTGTTTGGAGCTGTTCAAGCGAAATAAAAAGGGTTTCTTGTGTTGGTTTAAACAACGAATGAAACATGGATCCAACACTACACGCCTGGATCATAAAATATTATTAGCTGAGTGGATAGCAGAGGTGAAAGCCGTCCAAAGCAATCAAAAACCCAAAAGTCGGCTGGCAAGATTCTGGATTCCGTATTATGGGACGCGTGCAATTTTGTTCATCGACCATCTTGAGAAAGGCAAACTACCAATAATTAATATTATAAATAAAAATGGTCTCACATGCAAAAGAAATAAGTGCTGTTCCACCAGAACAATGTGTCACAAGTCAATGAAAACAATGGTTAGGTTGGATGAATTACGCTTTGAACTGCTTTCCCACCCATCGTACTCTCCAGATTTACCCCCAGCGACTACTGCAGACATAAAAAAGATGATCCAAGAAAAAAATGACTTAAATGAAGAAGTGATTGTCGAAACTGAGGATTATTTTGAGAATTAAGACAAATATTATTACATAAAGGGCATATAAAAGTTAGAGGACCGTTGGAATTAATGTATGCTTCTTGAAGGAGAGAATGTCTAAATAAAATTGATTTTTTTAGTTAGACTGGAGACTTATTGAATGATCTGTTATGTATTAATGATTTCCTAGGAAATTATTTTATGAGGTAGTACGAATTGCTATTGATATTTTTTTATGCTATTATATACTATATTTTAAAAGTATTTTTTGTGTAAACTTCTCTTTAATAGTTTTAAACTTAAAAGTATTTTACAGGAATGTATAAGTTATGGATTGCCACGTAGTAACGGTCGCAAACATCATCACGATTATTACAACTAGTATTCTTACTTATATTTCATAAAAACTACCATTAACTGTGCTATTAAAGAAAGTACAAATAGTAAACATCAT
This sequence comes from Ontholestes murinus, assembly GCA_963969525.1. Lineage (NCBI taxonomy): Eukaryota > Metazoa > Arthropoda > Insecta > Coleoptera > Staphylinidae > Ontholestes > Ontholestes murinus. The sequence goes on from OZ018387.1 coordinate 65,110,468, forward strand.
TCATAATTTTAGTACATCTAAAATATATTTTCTAAAAGTTACCCAAAAAAGTAAATTATTTAGAAACTTTAGAACAAAATTGGCCACGTTTCTCACTAAAAGTTTGTATTTGAAATAAATAATCTGCCTGGTTCCAGAAATCTTTCTGTTACAGCAGTACTATGGTGTATAATTCCTAAATAAAATCAAATGCAATTTACATTTATAATTAGAATTTTTTATTCTCAATAGTATATCTGCTTTCAAATAAAACTACAACCGTTAATCTACTATAGCAGTACTACTAACCATTTTTTTCCCTCAAATTTAATCAAAAAGATAGTACCGAATGTTTCTCGTATTTATATTTATAACTTCAACCATATATTTACTTATTTAAAAATTGGTCCAAACAAATTTCAGTCACCTTAATTACATCTACTATCCATTCTCAAGTATATCTAAATGTAGTTCTAGCCTGAGAAGTAGTTCATTCAGCATGTGATTTATTTTTGTAGTTTAAAACTTTTTGTTATATAAAAAAAAAAATTGTACATGTTCACATAATTTATATTCAATCACGTAAAGTTCACAATTACAGCCCTACTCTGATAGTATTAGTACTTGTAACAGTGAAACATACGAGTGTGTATTTACATTGAAATGTTATATTAAAAGTCAGAAGTATTGTCTATCAAACCTCACTGACATATATTACAATTTCTATCATTAGTACTTAACATAAATATTGTTGTAACTATAGTACCAACAAATTATGTACTATATTAGCATAAATTTCTAACGCGAATATTTCTTTAATAAGCAAAAGTGTCGCCTTATACAGGATGTTTCTGTGACTGGAGGAATAAAATTAACCACATATACAAGAGCGAAAATGATGATGATTCATAAAAAAATTATTATAAAAGTCTTCAAATGACCAAAATACAGGCCATCAAAGTTAAGAAATTTTAACACATTTTTTAGACAATTTGTCACTTCGATCAGACCGCGGGAACCATGCTATATAGGTATTCCTAAAATTCTGGAACATTATGTATGTATAATATTGGTAGTACCACAATAACATTTGGTAGTACTACCAGACAAATAGGAATGAATAAAAGTAAAAGAAAAAATGAAGAATCTTAAGCTATGAAAAAATAACATGTAAAGAAAACTACAAAAAATAAATAGAAATAATAATTGAGTAATTATTAAATCAGACGAAGAAGAAAAGCAATTTAACTTACAGCAGAAAATCGGAAGATCTAAATAAAATAGAATTAGACAATAAAGAAGAAGAAAAGTAAATGAATAAAAATTAGAACAATACAAGAAACCAAGAAACAGGGGAGGAATGAAGTAATGAAAAAAATATAACGTAAGAAAGGAAATAGGAAAATAAGAATAGCATGGATAAATGAATTCACGAATGAAGGAACAAATCGAAAGTAGAAACAAATAATGAGCGAAGTAGTTAAAATTGAAGAAGATAAAGAAAGAGAAGAAAGGATACGATGTAAGAATTAATGAAGATAAGAAATAAAAATATAAATTAATACAGAAGAACGTGAGGGATGTAACATTAGAAAGAAATGAAAAGCAAAGAAATTAAATAAATTACAAGAAATGGTAAGGGAATAAAATAATTAATACAAACAAAACTTTAAAAAGAAGAAGAGAATAACTGAAAATATATATAATAAGGAAGCAAAGAATAAAAGGAAGGAAAGAAAAAAAAATAAACACTTAAAATGGAAAAAATTGTAAAAAAGTAATTAAAAAAAAGATATTAAGGGAGGAAGTAGTTGAAACTGAAGGGTAAGATGGAGAACAGTAGACAGAAAACAAAATAATGATTACTTGAAATTTAAGAAGAAGAAGACGCTAAAAAAATATTATAATAAGGGTTAGAAGAAATAATGGAAAGAAGACTTAAATTAAAAAATAAATAATACATTAGAAAAATAAAAATCAAAGTAAAAAATGAAGGGGATTAGGCAGAAGACAGAGAAAACAATGAGGAAGAAAGAAAAGAAGGAAAAATCTAGAGAAGAAGTATGGTATATAACAAAGAAAGAATAACAAGAAACATAGGAAGCAAATACTGTAAACAAATAAATAACTACATAAATTAGAATTATAAAAAGAAGAAGTATGAACACAGTAATTAAAGAAATATAATGAGAAAGAAATTTTAAAAGAAAATATATTACCAAAAAAATAAACTCAATGGAAAAAACAACTAAGAAGTTCTAATTGAAGAAAGCATACTTTTAAAATGAGAGACAGAAATAATAAAACAGAAAACTAAAACAAAACAAACTGTGTAACATTATTGTAAATAGTTTAAACGCCAGGACAGAACACATGATAGAAAAGGAAAAGGATCGAAATAAGAATGAAAGCAAAGGGAAAATAAAGATAAAAAGTAAAAACTACTTAAAATAGAACGATAATATTTTTCTGTATAGTCTGTTCGTTGTATCTTCCGTCGTACGTCACAAACTATCGCTTCGAGAAACGACGCAAAAACATTTAGTCTGATAAAGTAAACCAAATGCGTTAGAAAAAGAACGCACTGTAAAACTTTCGTCGTTTCTTGAAGCGATAGTTTGTGACGTACGACGAAAGATCCAACGAACAGACTATAAGTAGTAGTAACCTTATTAATCTTCTTGAATTTTTAAATATTTTTTGACTATATATTTATATTGGACTTGTTTCACAGACCATTGTACTCTGCTGAAATAAATTATTTATTTACTTACTTAAATAATTTTATATATTTAACATAATTAATTCAATGGATTCATTGCACTATGCTTAGTTTAAGTAACACAAATTCAGCTCAATACTACAACCAGATTGTCATATATTTTCCGTTGAATTAACTGAATAGATTATTTTATAATCAACTGATATATTAGGAATAAAATAATAATTTTAATTATCCTCATCGCAGTCATCATCATTACCACCATCTACATCAACGTGGAAAAGTCGAGTCGAGCCTTTTCGAAGGTGTGACCCGTTTAGTACTTTATTTATGAACACGAATAAAATTTGATGGTTTCTTATCGGACGTTGCGTTCCTAGGGTACTTAAGTTTGAGAGTAAGTGACCTGTCGTAAATAAGCGCTGGACGAAGACGGAGTACCTGAAGTACCGCCGAGAGGGACAGAGAAACGGCGACCGGGCGGTCTGAGATATAAACACTTTGTGTATAAATCATTATTAAAACATCACACGGACAAAACTGTGGACCATTGATACCGGACATCATTACAACGTTACAACGGCCACAAATCATCCCAGGTTTCATTAAAACATCAATACGTCGAATTTCTGCCCACGCCTAAAAGAGAACGGTGATAATAATATAAAAAATACGTGTGATGGATGTTTTATGAAGGAGTGATGAAAATTTAGGCCAAATTAGTATAAATAACTTCTAATTACAATAATACTACAATGGAAATAAATTGAATTACTGAACACATATTTTTGTATTTTTTATAAAATAGTTCTTATACAAAAATTGCTGCAGTGGCACGCACCATCGTGAAGTACTCAAATCATTTAATTGTTTTTTTTTTATTATAACTTAAAATATTAGTTTTGAATAGGCTTAATATTTTTATTATAAAATTTCTACAGTATTACAAAGGTACTATCATAGATTCAAAAAACCTTACACATATAGAGCCGGTTACAATTACAATGAACAAGTTGGTAATATAAATAAAAACACTAGATTTATAAACTTAAATAATAGGTCTTAATAATACTCATTGTTGTAGATTTGCGAAATGTTTTCGTATTTCTCTAATTATTATTAAATAATATGATTTATGATTTTTATTTTAGGTAAATATTGAAATAGAAGACGTGAACGACAACGCGCCAGAATTCGAGTCGAGCGCCGTAAAAATTTCCGTACCAGAAAATGTGGAATTGGGAACGCCGATATTCGCAGCGCACGCACGCGATAAAGATTCCGGCGCCAACGGCATCGTCAGGTACAGCATCCTGAACAAGGCCGCAAACGGAGGGCTCTTCGACGTCGACTCGAAATTCGGCCACGTCACCCTGACGCGACACCTCGACTACGAAGTATCCAAGGCCCACAAGCTTATCATCACCGCCTCCGACACTGGAATTCCCATCCTGACTGCGAACCTCACCGTAGACGTCGACGTCCAGGACGTAAACGACAATCCTCCGATATTTGAACGGGCTGAATACGAGGTCAAGGTTCTGGAGACCTTACCCATAAACTCGCAGGTAAACTTAGAAATTCCGCGCTTACTACTTGAATTAAGCTGTCTCTGATGATGGATACCGGCGGAATACCAAATATGAATCGGATTCCGCGCCGGCTTTTTTTGCTCCCTCAGCGGATCATGATTATTCAAACACGTATACGTTGAGGACGGATAATAACCGTACACCATTTTCAGATACTGCAAGTGACAGCCATCGATAAAGATACAGGGAACAATGCCCGGCTGACGTATCGCTTGCTCACCCGCAATTCGACCCTCAGCGATACCGCCGGTGTTTTCGGGATTTTTCCGAATTCCGGTTGGGTGTATTTGAGATCGAATTTGGATAGGGAGACCAAGGATCGGTACGATTTGAAGGTGGTCGCCACTGATAATGGGACGCCGACGGAGAGCGCCACGACGAGGATTTCCATCAATATACTGGACGCGAATGATAACGATCCTGTTTTCGAAAGGGAGAACTACGATTTTTCGGTGGTGGAAAATTCTGGAAGAGATACGTTTGTTGGTAGGGTTAAGGCTACCGATAGGGATGCCGGTGCTAACGCTGCACTAAAGTACTTCTTAATTCCCGGGAATACGAGTTTCCACATCAATATTCTTACTGGTAAGTTTTCTTAATAACTAATACTAAGCAACCTAACTATATTAATGTATGGTATTCGTTAAGTAATCTTGACGATACACTAATCAACCTTAGTTATTTGTATTAATATTTTACTATACTCTTAAATTGGTGAAGACGAAATTTCGCGTAGTTCCCAGTTTAGACACATTTACATTGATTGTGTCATTTATAATAAGGACTATATTTTTGAAAATTATTTTTAACCAGATGCTTACACAATACATACATTAAATATTGGATTTGGATAGAGGTTAATAAAAAATTTCTGCTCCGCAAGGTCTTTAAATTATAAATTACATGTGTTAAGGTGACCTATTAATATAAAGCTAAGATTGTTATTAGATATTTCCAAATCTGGCCAAGATTCGTTAGACGTGTTAAATTCTTGCCCAATTACCGTCCTTGCAATCTTAGGTAAAATGTTTGAAACTATTTAAAAAGAACTAATGCTCTATATATCCCTCCTTACAAATTTGTTTTTTTAGAACATCGTTCCACTTACTTACCACTTATTATTTACCTCAAACTACCAAATAGCATACCTCGAAGACTGAAAACCCGCAATATTCTTACTACCATTTAAGATGTTGACAACTTCTCATTCAATAGACTCTGAGAAGTTAAAATCCGAAATACTCCATCACGTAGTTTTCTTTCTAATATGGTGTTTTTTAAGGCTCTCTTATTTCACAAATCATTTACATTATTGAAGCCCATGATATTGACATCCCTAACGACATTACCTTAATCCTTCAGCCCATCCACTCCAGTGCACAGAAAACACTGTCTTTGTAGTACATACTTTTACCCTGCACAACGCAATTACCACCTCACAAGGGCTGATCAATACCATTCAATTTGGTTTGCAAAATGGAGAAGAACCATAAACTCGAATAAATCCTATTCCGTAATTCCTTTATAAGGTACACACAGTTCTCATTTAAAAAACATTACAAATCATTCAATTTCATAATCTTCTTTTTCCAAATGCCTGGAATTATGTTTTACCCGAAACTGACATTTAAAACCGACTTCCAAAACTGAAGAGCGAATATCAAAAAGTTAGCTCGGTATTTCAGAAGCTTCACATATAAAATAACTTTTATATAAAAACAGCTCAAATATACAAAACGATCTATCGACCTATTCTTAACTACGCTGCTATCCTTTTCTAAAGAATCTCACCCAACTGTTTTAAAAAATATCTAGGATTCGGAAAACTTACAAAAATCTAGGGTTGTTAATCAAACAATTTCGTTTAAATCAGACATAAAACTACGATAATGAAAAGTCAAAAATGACTTCTATAAGTCGGAACGTAACACTAAATCAAACATATCTATATATAATAAATTTAAAAATACGGAAACATTTCGTGAATCTACCTCAGTGAGTCTTATTAAGACTACAAAACAAATTAATTTGTTTTGTAGTCTTAGTAAAACTCACTGTTGTAGATTCACGAAATGTTTTCGTATTTTTAAATTTATTATTTAATTTTCTACAACGAACTAAAGGATTTTAATACATTTTAATATCTATATTTGTCAGAAAATTCTATTAGCACGAACCAGAATACAATTTTTAAATTTAAGAAAATTCTACATTCATCATTTGTTTTAAATTATGTTGATGTTAATCTTTGCTCTATTTGAAAAGAAATAAGTAAAAAATTTAATTTTATGTTTAATTTTTTTTGAACTACCTAAAGTATTTTTAATTTTATTTATTGATTTTTTTATTCTTGAAGCTTTACAATCGACTTTACCTTTCTGAACTTCACCACAACTTCTTATTTTCGGTTTGTCATCGATTTTTTTAAGGAGTCCTTGAAGTTGGAAGCTCAGTAGCAACCTGGTTTTTAGGAGAAATTCTGCATTAGAAATGAAATATGCAAAATCTTTACACAGAAAACAAGAACGCTTGACCATTCAATTCTTTTGGTTAATCATTCTTATTTTTCCTAAATCAATTTGTCTAGGTGATGTTTTCATAAAGTGCTTTTGAGATTATTTATTTGTTTGATTTTTCGAAACGAAATATTTTGTTGAAATTTTACAATATTTTGCTAACTAAACTTAATGTAATTACAATCGAATCTTTTAACATTTGATATATTTTTGGCTTCTTTCTAAATATTCGAAAGAAGCAAATGATTGATTATTTACAAACATTCAGCATTTTTGACCAATTTAATAATTTCTGATTTTTCGATATTTTTACATAAATGTATAAAACAGTGAAGTGTTGCTTAAAAATTATTTTTTCTTGTCAATACAAAAGATATATTCATGGCTTTGCACTTTAAAAATATTAAAAAAATATTTGTTTTTGTACGTTTCTTAATCTTTAATTACAAATATTGATTGAAATCTTTTGAGGTAGACAATTCATGGTAAGTTCCGTTAATTCTCGTGTTTCCTTTCCTAAATCCGAAAGCCTTTGTCGGCGTCGGCGTGTGACTGTTTGCGTTCCATTTAAGCCGTATTTGACGAGTCTCGGATTCATAACCTCAAACAAGTCGAGTGCCCTGTACACGGTTTACCCATTAGCTTAGCGTCAATATTTGCGCAGTCAATTGTTTCAATAAGATACACATTTAGTTCACCAGTATTTTCTATGACTGGATTAAGTATGCCTAGTTTCAATGGTCCATATCGCAAAGAATTAAATTATTATTACCCTGTCAATAATAACTACAGATTATCTATTTAGATATAATCGGTAGTGCAATAAGAAAATTGTTTAGTATGCGAAATAAAAATTGTGCAGGGTGTATCACTACAGCGGTTACAAACGTACAGACGAAATAAAGTACATCTAGATGATACGAAATCGTTTAGCACGGATGTTTGAAAAATAAAGCAACAACAGCGTATGCGCATGCGCCTTCATCTGTCGTTTCAGTTAACATAAGGACATCTGTCGCGAATACCAGTCATTTCTCTATACCATACAGTTGATGCTTGAAGCCATTACTTTGTAGCACATTTTTGACAATTAGGACGATAAATGAAATTGTCTTAACTATACCATACATATCAGCGATCTCAACATTCGTATTATATCCTAATACCCTATCTGCCAATATCGACTATAAATATTTATACTTTGGTAATACTAATTAGAGACCGCTTTTGGTTATTTGGATCTCATCAGCAATTCTGTGAGAAAATATAAAGTATCTAATTTTCAAATTTATTTATAAAAAATAAAATTATGATAATTCTTTTAATACCAGCTACAGATTAGTTTCAATCTATTAGGGTCTAATCAGTAATTATCTAAGAGAATCACATATAGAAATATGTACTTTCATTAATAATTTAGAAATCTATTTTGAAATTGAACTCAATCAAATTTATTTTGGTAATTAAAAAGATTTATTTTGTCTGAATAAATTTGAATACATTACCACAATTTTGATTTACGTAAAACGAATAAAATATATAAGAAAATTGGATTTGAACGCTTTCCACATTTCACCATATAATTCCGACCTTTCGAATTGCGCAAGAGCGTCGACAACGATGGATTTCACCTTTTATATCGCGGAGATTTATTTAAACGTATCTCTTCGATGGTTTCGATAGTTCACGTCCTGAAAGTCCGCGAAACGATCTATTCGTCCCACATTTTTACCTCAATCCTTTATATTAATAAAATAAGGCGGATTTTATTATTTTAACCATTTTATGTAAATTTTAATATACCATAAGTACTGTGCTAATGAAACCAAAAACTTTTTAAAATTATAAATAATTTACTACTACTAACATTTCGGATTCTTGAAATGGTTTATAAATTTTATAAATTCTAAACTTTTGATGAATCAAATTCAATTCAAATTAAAATATTTTAATAGAAACAACGCTTTAGACTAATGAAATAAGTGTCCATCACCCTTTCCATGATTACAAATTCTGTTGTAATGCAATATGATTTCTTAGTATAGGAAAACGTGTAGGAGAACTTTTTAATATTCGAACTATTTTAAAAATAAAATGTTATATAATAACTGGAGCTTTAAAGTGATGGAGAAGCAGATATAAAAATCTCATGAAGGTTCTGTTATAATATAATTAATCAATGGTTCGCTTTCTCAACCAACGACACGAGGAAAGTATTATTTTTACGTGTATAAAACGTCATCAATCGATCGAGAAAACTATGATTTGTACGTGTGCAATCAAATCGTTATTTGCACCACTATAAAACCTGACGTTAAGAGGAAAACAACACCGAAGCCCAGAACCAATCGAGGTTTTATTGCGATTATTTATAAAATCGGTTTTTATTTGAACACCATTTCCGAGTAGGTACGTAACTTAAGCCCACCGATTATTACGACTCACGCACAGGTTGTAACTTTTTCCAGTCGCAAGTTTAATCGATTCCCGGCGATCCGCGTCGAAGAACAATTAAATTCTAATAAATTTTTCACGCTGCACTGCCACACTCGATTACCGTGCGACGTTTCCTCTTTTCAATCGTATTTTTTTCAACCCCAAGGTGACATCACGGCCAGGGAGAGTCTGGACAGGGAGCTGAAGGAATCATACGATCTGATCGTTGAGGCTAGGGACCAAGGCACGCCCTCGAGGAACTCCAGAATACCGCTGAAGATACACGTGCTGGATGTTAACGATAACGCGCCGGAGATCGTGGATCCGCAGGAGGACGTCGTTAGTGTCAGAGAGGAACAGCCACCAGGTAATAATAAATATAAAAATTAATAAATTCTAAAATTAGGACTACTTAGACCAAAATACCATTTTTAATCCATACAAAACAAAAAATGGTGGTGTGACCATCATAGTACTATATTTTTCTCGAAAACTATGAGGTTTACGGAAAAAAGTTTTTCTTTCTAATTTGTTCAGTTTTGAATTCTCTACAATCATTTGTAATATAAATTTCATGTAACTCTTCTAGTTTATTAGCAATTGGCAAAAAATAATAATTTTTTTTTCTCAAAGGTACGAAAAATATATTTTTATAAAACTTGTTCAGTGTCTCATTCCCTTTAACTTTTGTTATTGAGATACAGTGCCCACAGACATTTTCATGCACGAAAACAATACTTCCCCTATATATACTATATAGGAAAAGTTTAACTAAATTATCCCCCCAAAGCTGGGTAAAATAAGAAATATCTACTCGGCATTTTTTTAAATTACTACCACGACATTGCACGTTAACTTATATATACAATGCCAAAAGTAAATCTGTCCATTAGAAAACTGTCTTAGTATAATCCATTTACTAAGTTTATGAGTGTTCAGGATAATCACTTACTTCCACTTAACCCTTAAACTATTAGGTTGTCACCCAATTGACTTCTATTAATAAATTATTATAATTACTTTTATTCTTTTTTATTTTTAGGTACTGAAGTCGTAAAGGTGAAGGCAACGGATGCCGATAAAGGTGAAAACTCCAGCATAACCTACACGATCCTAAAGAATCGCGATTCAGATGGCTACGGAGTTTTCACAATCGACCCCTTCACCGGAGTCATCAGGACAAAGGTTGTGCTGGACCACGAGGAGAAGACGATATACCGATTAGCGGTTGCAGCCACCGACAGCGGCAACCCGCCAAAGCAAACGACCCGAACGCTTAGGGTTGAGGTGTTGGACTTAAACGACAACAGGCCTACTTTTACCAGTTCCAGTCTAGTCTTCAGGGTAAGAATTTTGGAACTACCTTCATCAATCAACAAGTTTTTGATTTTATCTTGAACATAACTTTTATTAGACTTTATTCAAGCTGGACGTAATTTGTACAGAAAGTAGCAAATAAAACAAACAAAATGCAATCAGATTAACAAAATCAAAAATACTTTAGTCATTTATGCTAGACAATATTTATACAGGCAAACAAAACATGTAACTGTACAAAACAATATTTAGTACTTCAGTAATTTGCGCCGAAAAATGAGAATCAAGAAGCAAATAAAACTGACAAATGCACAAAAAATATAAATCATTTTTGTACAAAAATAAAAGTAAAAATAGACAAATAATTGTTGAGCTCTCTAGGTATGATTTTTTTCAATGTCCAACGTTAAATTGGCATTTTTTCCAAATTATTCTTTGACATAAGATAACGGATTTGATAAAAATAATTGTTTTTTATATTTGATTCTAGCATAAAAAACATCACTGGCCAAATACTGTTTATAAGCATTCTATAACTTAAACTATCAATATTTTTAGGTCCGTGAAGATGTAAAAATCGGCTACACCGTCGGCTCTATCGCAACGACGTACACCATAGACGAAGACAACGTCATTCCCGGATCCTCCGGTAGCCAAATCACCTACACACTCAACTCCCTAATGCCTGATTTCATCCCGGACGCATTCGACATTGACCGCAGCACTGGGTCCCTAGTTGTCGCAAGGAAATTGGACCGCGAGACTCAATCCGAGTACCGGCTTGAAGTTCGTGCGCTAGACACTAGCACGATGAATAATCCACAGAGCAGCGCAGTAACCGTAAGGGTAGACATCGCGGATGCCAACGATAACGCCCCGTTCTGGCCTGACGATCCCATCAACATTAACGTGGCAGAAGATACGCTGCCCGGAACGGCGATTTATAATTTCACCGCGAAGGATTTAGATTCGGGCAGCAATGGTGATTTGCGGTATAGCTTAATCAGGGAGTTGCAAAATGAAGACATGTTTAGCGTCGACGCTTTGACGGGGACTTTGGTGTTAAAGCAGAGGTTGGATTATGAGAAGCTGCGCGATTATACGCTCGTAATACAAGCAATGGATCAATCGTTGAATGTCTCTGAGCGACTCTCTACCTTAGTTACCGCTAGAGTTAACGTAAAGGATGTCAATGATAACGCACCTAAATTCGTTTTACCGGCAACCCCAATAGTTTATTTCAGCAATTCGTTAACAATGGGAATGCCGGTGGTACACTTTCTGGCATTGGACGCTGATTCTAATGAGAATGGGAGGGTCACTTACGTGTTATCAGGGGGTAACGAGCTTGGATACTTTGCGCTCGGTTATGACACTGGAGTGGTGACGTTGACGAAACCGCTTACCGCGTTGAATTCCAGTAAAACTTTCAACATTAACGTAACGGCAAGTGATCATGGAATTCCAACTACGAAATACGCGCATATCAGCTTAAAACTTTCACTACAAGAGATGCTAGAAAGCCCACCACGATTTCTAAATACGTTTTATTACGCGAATATAGCAGAGAATGCAAATCCAGGGAGTTTCGTCGCCAAAGTTACAGCGAAAACAATGTCCAACGAACGAGGTATGATAATAATTTATCTACAATTCTGTGGTTTTAATTTTGTTTTCATTTACAGAAGTAAACCTGACGTTCGTAATACCAGGAGGGATAGCCGAAGATGCTTTTGCAATCGATTCTCGTACAGGCTCTGTGACGACGACTAAACATTTAGATCGTGAAAGGGTTGATGAATACGTAATTCCAGTTTACGTAAGTGATAACACACGTAAAAATCATTACGACATCACCACGTTAAGGGTTACCATCACCGATATCAACGACCACGCTCCTGAATTTAAATCAGGATCTTGCTACCCTCTCTCAGTGCCGGAAAATAGTGACACTACCGTGATTCATACAGTAGTGGCCATGGATTTAGATCGTGGTGATAATGGAAAAATCAGCTATGCTATCACCAGCGGGAATCTGGGGAATAAGTTCACCATTAATCCACACACTGGTGAACTAAGTGCGAAATCCTTAGACAGGGAATCCCATTCCAGATATCATCTCACCATTACCGCTTTGGATTCCGGCAGTCCACAACTGCAATCGAGTTGTAATATTTCTGTGCACGTACAAGATCTCAACGATAACGACCCGAAATTTGATAGTTTACTCTACACATCTATGATTAATGAAGATGTACCTGTTGATACATCGGTGATGAGGGTGAAGGCCGTCGATGCGGATATTGGTGTCAACGCAAAGATAATTTACTCACTGGCCAATGAGAGTCAGTGGCTTTTCAGGATTGATAATAAGACTGGGATTATTACAACTGCTGGGTAAGTTTTGATTATATAAAAACTACAATCAACTTAACTAATTGTATTTTATAGCAATAATTATTTATCGTTTTAATGTTTCAGGTTATTTGATAGAGAACGTAAATCAGAATACAACTTTCTCGTCGTTGCTACAGATAGTGGAAAATACAATGCGCGGTCACAAAAAGTCCCCGTAAAGATAACCATACGCGACGTTAATGATAACAAACCGATATTTACAGAATACCCTTTTAAAGAAAAAGTCACAGCGTACATTCCACCAGGACAAGCATTAACGCGAGTTTCTGCAAAAGACGCCGATCAAGGCACCAACGCGGATATTGTTTATAGCCTGTCCAATGATGAATATGGAAAGTTTAAAATCAATCCGAACACGGGCGTCATCACGGCGACGCAAAGTTTGGCTAGTGAAAGTGGAAAGGTGGTTCATTTAAATATCCTCGCTACGGATAAAGGCAACCCTCCACAGAGTAGTTCTGGACTGGTGGAGATTACTATCGGCGAGATTCCAATAGGCACGCCCCAATTACGTTTCCAGAACTCCACTTACAAGGTAGTTATAGCTGAAAATTCTGGAGAGTTTAAAGAAGTAGTCCAGGTATCAGCAGTAAGGACAGATGGGCGTAAACAGAAAATAGTGTACTCTTTCGGGACGGGAAATGAGGAAGGGATTTTCTCTATCGACGAGGAAAATGGTGTGATTCGGATAGAAGATTCGCATTTTTTAGACTACGAACTGCATAAGGAGATCCGCATGGTGGTCGCTGCAAGGACTGAGGGTAATCCCTACCTATATGGTTACTGTAATGTGGTCGTAGAGTTAACGGATGAAAATGATAGTTCCCCGAAGTTCACGCAGCAACAGTACTCCGCATCCGTTTTTGAAGGAGACGCTAAGGGAGCGTTCGTTTTGCAAACGGTCGCGTATGATGCAGATGAGGGGCAGAATTCGAGAGTGCTCTATCATATAGTTGATGGTAACCATGATAATGCCTTCAAAATTGAGCCTGCATTCAGTGGAATATTGAAGACTAATATTGTTTTGGATCGGGAAATCAGGGATACTTATCGGTTAACGGTGATCGCAACGGATGAAGGTGTTCCACAAATGACTGGCACTGCTAGAATAAGAATTAACGTGGTGGATATTAATGATAATCAACCAACATTTCCTCCTCATAGTATCATCACTATCTCTGAAGGTTGGTTGCATTTTACATATTTTTTAGGTCAATAAATGTAGAAGAATCTTATGTAAATTTTATATATCTTGTATTTCCTTCTCATTTATCACTTGGTGAAACTTTATGTTAATCAATTAAGTTTTATTAATATAAATTTAATGAGTAAAACCGTTATTTTTTTAAATGTTTAGACACCGATGTCGGAACAGTATTAACCACTGTAACGGCCAATGACGTGGATACGAATCCTGCACTGACCTACGGTTTCGCACCCGATATCGATAAAGACGTCCTACGAAATTTCAGCATCGATAAGTTTAGCGGTAAAGTGACTTTGAAAGGACAACTAGATTACGAGATTAGACAAGAGTACCGCTTGAAAATCATAGCATCAGACACCGCTCATAAAGCGCAGACCACTCTCACCATCAAAGTGACGGACGTTAACGATAACGCCCCCGAATTTCTACAAACGTCGTATCAAGTCAACGCTCCTGGTAAGTTATTTTAAAATGTAAAATATTAATTACTTTTTTTAATTATTAACTACTTCATTCTTTGTTTTTATAGAAGGCCATTCTACTGCACTAACCGACCTGTTGACTGTGAATGCCACGGATCATGATTCTGGTGACAACGCCCAAATAAAGTACTCGATCCTGACCCCAATTTCTGGATTCAGCATCGGAGCCTATGACGGTGTATTGAAGATAAATCAGAGTAACGTATCGACAGCATCCAACAGCATCTACATCACCATCAAGGCGGAGGATATGGGGAAACCAGCGCTGCACTCCGTCGCCGCGGTCAGGATCAAATTTAACGGATCTCCTGGTGTCCAATCAGTTGAAAATAAGAAAGAGTACAAGTAAGTATTAACATTATTATGTTAGAAATAACGTAAAATGTAGTAATTTATTTTTGAGAGACTTAAACCTTAAAAAACAAACTTGACGACTATCTTCTAACTCTAAGCTTATTTTTATTTGCTTCTGTTCTAGAATACAAATTCCGGAAAACACAACATTAGGCTCATCCATCCTCTACCTCAATAAGCATGAATCAAAAACGTACTTCTACATCCTAGAGGGTAATGAGGAAGAAACGTTCGAGATCATGAATCAGCAGGGATCGCTCGTACTTGTCAAACCATTGGACAGGGAAGCGATAGAGTCTTACCACTTGAAAATAACGACAGGTGGTGAAAATGTTGAGGTTTTTATCGATGTTACGGATGTAAACGATAATGCTCCGGTCTTCGATGATGGAAATTATGAAGCAAGTATTAGCGAAGGCACGGCGGTAGGGACAAGCATAGCGAGGATCTCTGCAACAGATGGTGATTTGGAAGATAGCGTGAATTCTCGACTGGTATATGAGATAACATCTGGGAATGATTACGGGTTATTCAAAGTGGATGGAATGGGGAATTTGTTGGTTAACAGTAGTTTGGATTACGATTCAGGATTAAAGGAGTATAAGGTTGTGATTAGAGTATGCGACAGTGGTGAGGTACAATTATGTGCTCTACGGACGTTCATAGTGCGATTGCAGGATATTAACGATAACGAACCACGGTTTCCCGTTGCTGAATATTTGGAGTTTATCGGCGAGAACGAACCAATTGGCACAGCGGTGTTTACAGCACACGCCACTGATTTAGACCGCGGAGTTTTCGGCAGCGTAAATTACTCTATCAACGCCGTTAACGCAAACTCTTATCCCGTTGATGACGCGTGGAAATTATTCAACATCGATGGTAGCACGGGGTTAGTGACCACAAACGCGGTGTTTGACTATGAAGCCCGTAATCGCTACATTTTTACAATCAAGGCCGAAGACGTTGGAGGAAAAATGGCTAGTGTAAAGGTGCGTGTCGAGGTGGAAAGTCGTGATGAGTTTTACCCGCAATTTACCGAACGCACCTACAAATTCCTACTGCCAGTGTCTAACACCGCGCATCTACCAGCGGGATTGGTGATAGGACACGTAACTGCTACGGATCGAGATAAGGGCCCTGATGGAAGAGTGGTTTACCAATTGACAACCCAAAACCCATATTTTAAAATGAATCGAACAACCGGTGCTGTTATTGTGAAGAAGAAAACAGAAATCGCAAATCTAGGAAGGGAGATTAGTTTAGTGGTGACGGCAAGCTCGGGAAAACAAAATTCGCTCACGAATATGACGGTGGTGGAAATTTCAGTCGATCCTACTGGTGAAGCAGGAATAAATTTAGCGGTTAATAATCAGACAGTTACCGCATCGAATGGTGGAATCACTGATTGGGCACTAGGGTTATTAATAGCAGTCATCCTCTTATTATTAACCTTCGGCGCGGTTTTTGTATTTCTACACATGAAGAATAAACGCAATAAGAAGGTTAATAAACCTAGTTTAAGCCAGGAAACCGTCACCACAAATAATTACGTGGACCCCAGCGCATTTGACACTATTCCGATCAGGGGATCTAATCCAGCCGCTCAATTCGCTCCCCCTAAATACGACGAAATCCCACCATATGGTGCAGCTGCAAGTTCAAACTCTGGAGCGGCGACTACTTCTGAATTATCGGGTAGCGAACAATCAGGGTCTAGCGGGAGAGGTTCCGCGGAAGATGGAGACGATAATGATGATGAGGAAATCCGGATGATCAACGAAGGTAACCTACAAAGGGATTCTGGAATCCACCGGCAGAACGATGATGAGGATAACTTATCAGACGTTAGTGTGCGTAATACGCAGGAGTATCTAGCGAGGTTAGGTATAGTTAATAATACCGCGGTCCCTCAAACGTCGCGTTTGAATCAGGTGCCGCTGGACAGTTTAATTTTTGATGAGGAAACCACAGGTGATAATGATATAGTGAACTTTTACGCAAAACTTAATGATGTCGCTAATAGTGACCGCGCTAGTTCAACCGATGATGCAGTGGGGGTGACGATGGAACACGTGATGAACTTAGGTGGGTACGGAGAAGTGCCACCAGTTACGCATCAGCCCTCTATGAATGGTTCCCTTAGTTCGATTGTGCATAGTGAGGAAGAGCTCGCTGGTAGCTATAACTGGGACTACTTATTGGACTGGGGTCCTCAGTACCAACCACTAGCGCACGTCTTTTCCGAAATCGCACGCCTTAAAGACGATACAGTGTCAGTACAATCCGGCGCCAGTGGTTCTAGTGTGAAATCTAAAAACTCGCAAGTGAAAACCGTTCCTCCTCCTCTAATTACTGGCGTCGCGCCCCGCTCCATACCCGTGCTGAATGCACGCGGTGGTTCCAGTCACCACCTCAACCAGATGTCAGTGTTGCCGCGATCTCCGATAAGCCACGACTCGCAGTCCGCGTACAATACGTCTGCCGCCCTCTCACCAAGCTTCTCGCCCTCGTTATCACCCCTCGCCACGAAATCGCCGTCGATATCACCGCTCGTCACACCCGGACTGTCGACGGCGCACCACGTCCGGCAAGCGCCGCAACGCAGTAAAAACCCTATTGACAACGAGATGCGCATATAGTCCGCGAAACCCACATTATCTTTCGGCTGTGTTATTTAAATTAAATCCAGAAAGACATTCGTGTACATACCTTAGTTGCGTCAAGCGAGTCGTACATGTAACGAACTATTCAAGTGATTTGAGTTGAAATCAGGAAAAAATGATATATTAGTTTTGGATTTTGTAGTTAGTTTAAACTTTGAATCTTTCCTTCAAAATATTGAAAAAAATATAGATTCCTTATTTGACAACATTAACTTGTCAAACACCTATAAATTATACAGTCTTTAGATGACACCACTTAATTTTAGTAATTTAGGCTCCACTTAAAAGTTAAATCTTTAAATTTTCTAAAAAATGTTCGATTCTAATATGGAAATGAGTTTAAAATACTTATTCTAACAATCTCCTATAAAATTCCTGATTTATTGATTTTGAACATGATTAAAATTCATTCTTTTTAGTTTTTTATTCTTAGGAAGAAATAAAATATTATTATCAGAGTTTTTGACTTTTAAGCTTAACATGTGTAAACTCTTTAGTATTTTGACCAAATTTTAGATTTTCGATTCGATTTTGGTAATGAAATTATTACAGAAGGATTTTTTCGGTTTTAATTTAAATATTACACTTTTATTTTCAATATTTTGAAAGAACAACTAACTTTATTTTTATTTTTTCAATAAAATATTTCATCGAAAACTCTTTCAACTCAAGACATACCACTTGAAGAAAGAAACCGTATGAGTGTATCGCTTAACCTCATTAATAATTAAAATCCTAGAGAGACTAATTTCGTGTACATATATAGTTTGCCATTTTTATTTTTTTTGTTTTTCTTAATTAGCCATAACCGTCGCGGGCGAATGCATTTGTTTTAGAATGTTGCGTCGGTGTCCCTTTTGTTTTAAATTATTCACTTCCTGTAAACGTGTGTATAGTCGTGTAGATATTGTAACAAACAAGACTTATTACTACAATTGTAAATGTGACTCAACCGTCGTCTGTCGTTATTGTAAATGTTCAACTTAGGTTTTAACTTTTTCTAGATATATTTTTTTGTAAAATGTACAAACGAGAACTGAGAATTAAAACAATATTTTGTAAAATGTGTTGTTTCTTTTAGAAAATTAACCTTCTAGCCTCGAGAGAGCAAGATCGATTCCAAAACAGTTAATTTATAAAATTGCACGGAAATGAGCATACAATTTTCGTTGAATCTCTTTTCGAAACTTCTTCTATTTAAAAATACGTGCAATTCTTGAATTATTGTTTCCCCATCTACATCAACCAATGCTTTAGGAAGATAAAGATATATGAATGGATAACGGAGTGATACGCTGCTATTTTGTGATGAATTGGGTTGTTAGCACGATATGGGATTGTTCAGTTGAGATATGTATGTTTTTTATAAATATTAAATACTCTTATTAAATAAACATGCAATCCCTTGTGTTTTCTAGGACAAAAATATTAAAATATTTTTTTCTAAAGTTGACATGAATATTCCATCTAGAAAGGGGGCAATGACGTTTCTAAATCCTCAAAATGGATGAGAATTAAGGATTGTGTAATTTATTATGAAATATATTTTTATGCCATTTTTAAGTGATTAAGAGAGGTTAAGTTATACTTTTTATTAAATTAATAATAGGGGAATTAAGTATAATTATATATAATTATTTCATACAGCATGCTAAATTTTTTGCTTAAATAATGAATCAGTTTCCTCTTTTCTTATTTAACAATTATGTACCATTAGATGGATTAATAAAACTGTTTTAAAAATTAAAATGATACAATTTATTTTATTATATTTAACTTCAATCAAATATTTTACTTAATGTTATTATTTTTATGTTCATCAAATAATCTATTTCTATGACTTTGATTAAAACACTTAGAACCTTTCTTCAATAAAAAATATTGAAGAAAGGTTCTAAGTGTTTTAATTCAATATTAAAAATATTGAAGAAAGGTTCTAAGTGTTTAAATCAAAGTTATTATTATCTTCAAGTAACTCAATCAACCAAATTATTTCTATAACCATTAAAAAAGTGGTGATGTGGCCATCATAGTACTTTCCCTATATTTTTCTCGAAAACTATGAGGTTTACGAAAAAAAGTTATTCTTAATAATTTGTTCAGTTTTAAATTCTCTATAAATATTTATAATAAAAATTTCATGTAGCTCCCATGGTTTATTAGCAATTGGCAAAAAATGTCAAAATTTTCAGTTTTTATTTTTTTCTCGATAGTTAAGTATTTTAAGAAAAACATATTCGGATAAAACTTGTACAGTTTTTTACTCCCTTTAACTTTTGTTTGAACCGTTTTTTAATATTTTTAATATTTAGAAAAATATGACCAAAAAACCGAAAAACGCCTCGAGTAAACACCCACTTCCGGTTTATGAATACTTACCAAGAGCTTTTCAGTTCCAGTTTTTAACGATAAAACTTTAAGTTTAAAGTTTCATCTCAAACAGATTATTCGTTTTTGAGATACAGCGCCCACCGACAGACAGACACACATACAGACACAAAAAATTTTTTTTCCAGAAATTAGTGTTTTACGGATATTTCCGTAAAAAAAAATTTTCAAAAAAAAAACACGAAAACAATACTCCCCCTATATATACTAGATAGGGAAAGTAAAAATGTGAAAATCATGCAACAACGGGTTAAAATATATCTTCCATAAGTTAAGAAAATACTATTATCTGCAATTCTTATTTCCATTTAAGTTTGAAACTATTAATTGCATGATAATTCATTAATTAACATGATTAATACTGCACTTAAATTTCAATATTTAATTTGTATATTAATTGCATGTTACACGCGAATGTTTTATGGTTCAAACTGAACTGGATTATTTTTCTTGTCACAGCACCAAATGAGTGAAAAATATCAGTCTATTCCGCTTAGTGAAAAATGTATGAAACTTGAGAAGTGCTTTTTGTTTAACAAATCTGTTCACTTTAAATATGTTGAGAACTTTTACTTTCCTGTAGATGCCAAAATCAAGACTCCAAATAGACGTCTCTTGAAGTACAGAGTTTATCAGCAAGATACTGCATTTGAAATGAAGAACTTACCTCCTGAATGTTTGCCTGCTGCTCTTTTCATGAAAGCCATTATTTTGGGAGCAATGAAATGGAATTTGGCGAGGGAATATATTGAATTTTTCCACAGATCAAACACAAGAGGTATGCGGCGGATGTTAAAGTTCAAACTTGATGATTTTGTGTGGCCAGATTCTCAATAATCACATTGACAATTGTTTTTAACAAATTAAGTTCTAGATAATCTATTTTGAAATTAATTCATTCATAAACATCCCTTATTATTACCGGCTTGGCCAGTGTAAAGGTCTATTAATCAATTTTCTCTTATTATGTTCTTCCATGTCTCTCTATCTCTTGCCAATTGTTTTGCTTCGTTCCAATTCATTTTCTTTTCTCTTAGTTGTTTCGGTATGATATCGTTCCACTTTTTTCTAGGTATTTTTTCTTCTTCTTGTCTTTACCCATTTCCCATATTTTTTTTGCTAATCTCGAGTTCTCCATTCTTGTCATATGCCCAAACCATCTCAGTGCATTTTCTTTGATTATTGTTGTTGCTGCCTTTACTCCAAGTTGTTCTCTTATTCCCTTGTTTCTTATTTTATCTATTAGTCTTACTCCTACAATTTTCCTTAGTGTCTTTATTTCACTGGCTTGTATTCTGTTCATTTGGTATTTGTTTGTGCACCACGTCTCTGATCCATATGTTAGTGTAGGCATAAATATGGCTTTGTGTATTCTAACTTTTGTGTCTTTTTTCAGTTATTTTTTATTTATTGCAAAATAAAGCTTCATGTTTGCTTTTATTCTTTCTTCTATTTCCTCTTCTATTCTTCCATCTTCAGATATCACTGTTCCTAAATATTTTTCCGTTTTTGTTAGTTTTTTTATCAATTTCCATTTTTTCATTTGTTCATTCCAGACATTTAAATTGAATTGTAGATCTTCTTCGTTTTTGGCTATTAATATAAGGTCATCAGCAAACGTAAATGTCCAATTATTACCCTTTTCAGTTGATGGAATCCCCAAATTGTTTTCCTCATCTTTGTATTACAATTTTTTATTATTTCGTCCATTAATGTGATAAATAAATAGGCACTCATTGAACCCCCTTGCCTTAATCCTTGTTTTGTGACAAACTCTGCTTGTTATTTGTTCTTACATAGTTCTTCGTTGTTTTGTATAGAGTTTTGATATTATTTATTGTGCTTCTTTGTATTTTTTTCTTATTCAGCACTTTCCATATGTCCTCTCGTGTTACAGAATCAAATGCTTTCTTGATGTCTATAAAGCACATATATATTTTTTCATCCGACTCTATCATCCTTTCTATAAGTTGTTTTATTATGAAAACTACATCTGTTATGTTTCTTCTGGCTCTGAATTAATTCTGTGTATCATCTAATGTTTTTTTCTGCTTCATCTTTTAACCTCTTCATAATTATAGATTCGTATATTTTTCCTGGTGTGCTCAGTAGCGATATTCCTCTATAATTTTCACACACTTTACTGTCTCCTTTTTTTATGTATAGGTATGATTATGGTCGTTTGCCAATCTTCTGGTATTTTGTTTTCTTCAATTACCTTAGTCATTAATTCTAATAACATCTTCTTTCCTGTTTCTCCCAAATATTTAATCATCTCTGTTGTAATTTCATCATGTCCTGGGGTTTTTCCTAGTTTTATTTTCATTATTGCATTCTCTATTTGCTCTTCAGATATTTTCTCCCCTTCTCCGGTTATTGTCTCCTGCTCTTCTTCCTGTTCACTTTCATTTTTATTTCCATTTAATAATTCTTCGAAGTATTCTTTCCACCTTCCCATTATTTCTTCACTATCTTTTAGTATTTATTTCTTCTCATCTTTTATCCAGTTTATTTCTTCCTTATTTTTATTTTTCTCTTTTCTTATTACCCTGTAAAATAGATTTAGGTTTTCTCTGTATTTTCCATTTTTGCCCAAATTTTTCTTCTTTGCCTCTATTATCTTTTTCTTTGCGTTTTTTCTGCTGTCTTTGTAATTTGATAATCTATTTTGAAAGAGTAAATAAATTCCTTTGGGTGCTGTGGTTAGTTGTGTTTCCTTTAAAGAAAATGAATATTGTTATATCCAATGCCAATCATGCCATATTGATTAATAGGAGATATGAACGGATTATTAGTTTTATAGGATGTTACATTATATAAATGTATTTATTTATAAAAATAACAAAAACAATAATAATACATACAAACATAAAAAAAATCAGCCTCTACGGCATTTTCTTTTAGCATATTGTAACGGATGAGTTATCATCGTATAAAACGCGACCGCATTATCATCTGTAATGTAATAAGTACGAGTATAATACTAGCTTTGGTAAAATGCACATACAATTCCCCGCCGTTATACTCTGGAATGTCTTGGTGGCGTTGGGAAAGTCTGCTTAAAAAATTGTATACTTGCTTAGAAAACGTAAACGGCTTCAATCTCGCATTAAAAAAACCCGTTGAGAGTGATCGTGCCGTCGGTTATGGTTTGGGGTAGTTTACGTGTGTTGTTGCATAGTTTTTCATTCATCATCGTAGTTGTCGTCAATTTCATCGCTTTGCTAGCTTTGTTGTAGATGCACTGGAATAAAGCATCGTAGAAATTGGGAAACCCGTCGTAACCTTAAAATAAAATTGCATTAGTTGATTATTATCTTATTGAATGAAAAAGTAAGTTTTTTTTTCAAACATTACATTTTGAAACGTTTATAATATTTCAGCATAAGTTGACTTGTATACAGGGTCCTGCAACAGTGCGTCAAGCTTTCCTAGCGCCTTTCTCATAAGAGATAGAAAAAAATGTTTCATATAAAAATTTATTGAATTAAAAATATCTATGCCGTAAAATTATTTTATAATATACAGGGTGTCCCAATTTTGCGTTATAACAAAAGCAAACATTTTTTTAAATGGAACACCCTGTATATTTTTTCATTTTATAATTTGGATAGTATTTGATAACTTAAACCTTTTTACTTTCCCTATACACGTAGTATATAGGGGGAGTATTGTTTTCGTGATTTTTTTTTGAAAATTTTTTTTTGCGGAAATATCCGTTTTGGGGTCCCCTGAACCCAAAACACTAATTTCTGGAAAAAACAATTTTGTGTCTGTGTGTGTGTGTCGGTGTGTCTGTCGGTGGGCGCTGTATCTCAAAAACGAATAATCTGTTTGAGATGAAACTTCAAACTTAAGGTTTTATCGTTAAAAACTGGAACTGAAAAGCTTTTGGTAAACATTCATAGACCGGAAGTGGATGTTTACTCGAGGCGTTTTTTGGTTTTTTCGTTTTATTTTTCTAAAAATGAAAAATTTTAAAAAACGGTTCAAACAAAAGTTAAAGGTAATAGAAAACTGAACAAGTTTTATTCGAACAAATTTTTCATAAAGTTCGTAACTTGCGAGAAAAAAAATAAAAAATGAAAATTTTGACATTTTTTTGCCAATTGCTTATAAACTATTGGAGTTAGATGAAATTTATATAACAAATAATTGTAGAGAACTCAAAAGCGCACAAATTATTAAGAACAACATTTTTGCGTAAACCTCATAGTTTTCGAGAAAAATATAGGGAAAGTACTATGATGGCCACTTCACCATTTTTTGGTTTTTAATTTCGATATGGCATTTCCGAGTTATTGACGTTTTTCTGAAAAAAATGTAAAAAGCGGAGGTTCACAAAAAAAATTATTCTGATGTTGTATTTAAAATTTAAAAAATTTTCTTTTTCCTATGGTTGGTCATAAGTACTGTTTATGTACCAGTTTTAAAAATTTTCACTTTTGAGGAACCCTGCCTTTGTATCAGACACGCCATTTTCTAAAATTTCAAATTGTCGTAACTCTTTTTTTTTAAATGGAATCATATATTTTTTTTAATTTCATATTATTCTGCATCTAATTTCCTACAAAAAATATTAAGCATACCCTATACGTAAAAGTGATATTTTTCAAGATATAAAAACATTTATATTTCAAACAGTCCTTGAATACGAATTTGTTTTTCAATAGATACCCATGACTGAAAAAAATGCATCTGTCAATTAAACAATAAGTTTGGTATGTATAGTTGCATTGTATGTTACGATTATAACAATGCAATTTTAAAAAATAATTAATTGATGTGATATATGCTACTGGAGAAAGTGGAATTAATTGTTTGCAAGCCTAAAGAATGTATGCTCACCGCTAGCCAAATATGCGAAAACAATTATTTTTCTGATTATTCGATTAGATTAGAAAGAAATGCCAAACTTTGCAAATAATAATTTGTCT
The DNA here is from genome assembly GCA_963969525.1 of Ontholestes murinus. Taxonomy (NCBI): domain Eukaryota; kingdom Metazoa; phylum Arthropoda; class Insecta; order Coleoptera; family Staphylinidae; genus Ontholestes; species Ontholestes murinus. The sequence goes on from OZ018387.1 coordinate 65,135,482, forward strand.
AAACCCCGTAGTTGTTGAGATATTTAATAGTTTTCACAAGAATAACCATTTAATTATACATACTTCTATGCACGGAGTTGCTCATTCTGAGGCAAAATAACTAACAAAATGTAAGTAAGTGTCAATATGAGATAAATAGAAACAGATAATACGATTCATTATTTTATTCCAAAACCGTGAACCAAATTATTAATACAAAAGAGAGACGATACTACAGTAAATGTTCAAAATGTCTTCCATTTTTATTTAGGCACAAATTAATTCGCCGCTGCAAAGACCTTTCCACAATTCGTTGGTGCATATTCATTGGTGCTGTTGGTGGTTCCTTATAAAAAAATCTCTTTTGAGTATCCCCACAAGAAAGCGTGAGGTTTTCTTAGATCCGGAGATCTAGCAGGCCATTTGGTGGGTCCATTCCTACCAATCCACTGGGCAGGTGCTCTGTCTTGTTAAAACCACACCATATTTCTTGTTAGTTAGAGCATATTAGCTAACGTTCCGGGTAATTCAATTTGCAAGAAGTGCAAATACATAAGCCTATTGAGATGGCCCTCGAAAAAATGTGGACCTACTACATGGTTTCCAAAAATTCCGCCCCAGACATTCAAAGACCGTCGATACTGATGATCAACTTGTCTCGTAAAATGCGGATTATCAGTTGTATAATAGTGAAAATTGTGCCTATTGACAGATCAGTTGTTATGGGATGTCGCCTCATCCGTGAATAAAATATATTGGAAAAACGAAAGATCCTCCTGTATTTTTTGTCTTCCCCAGATCAGTATTACTTAGTTCTTTATGTAGCTGAAAATGATATGCATGATATCGATTTTTCTTCAGAATGCTTTGTACTGACCTCTCGCCTATGCCAGTTCCTTCACCAATGTCTTTTTGGTTCACGTTGGGATGCTCAGTTGCTGTTAATAGCACTGAAATTTGGTTTTTCTCGTTGATGATAGGCTTTTTTCTTTCTTGTTTTTTTTGTTGTAATTCACACTTCCCATGTCAATAAATCTATTGAGTAAGTTCCTAAAACATTTCTCCTCCGGATGTCTTCTGATAATTTGCTGTCTCTTTTACCGCGAAACGGAGAGAATCACTTTGCAGAAAATATCAGAGAGATTTACATGTCAAACTAATTGTTTAATTGACAGATGCATTTTTTCAGTCATGGCTATCTATTCAAAAACAAATTCGTATTCAAGGACCGTTTGAAATATAAATTTTTTTATATCTTGAAAAATATCACTTTTAGGTATAGTGTATGCTTAATATTTTTTGTAGGAAATTAGATGCAGAATAATATGAAATTAAAAAAAATATATGATTCCATTTAAAAAAAAAGAGTTACGACAATTTGAGATTTTAGAAAATGGCGTGTCTGATACAAAGGCAGGGTTCCTCAAAAGTGAATATTTTTAACACTGGTACATAAACAGTACTTATGACCAACCATAGAAAAAAGAAAATTTCTTAAATTTTAAATACAACATCAGAATAATTTTTTTTGTGAACCTCCGCTTTTTACATTTTTTTCAGAAAAACGTCAATAACTCGGAAATGCCATATCGAAATTAAAAACCAAAAGAAGGTTTAAGTTATAAAATACTATCCAAATTATAAAATGAAAAAATATACAGGGTGTTTCATTTAAAAAAATGTTTGCTTTTGTTATAACGCAAAATTGGGACACCCTGTATATTTTAAAATAATTTTACGGCATAGAGATTTTTAATTCAATAAATTTTTATATGAAACATTTTTTTCTATCTCTTACGAGAAAGGCGCTAGGAAAGCTTGACGCACTGTTGCAGGACCCTGTATACATATATGTAGGGTAAGACGGTGCCTACGATCTCAATCTCCAATAAGTATTATATTAACAACAATTCTAATATTAATACATAACCTACCTGGATAAGAGTTAACATCAATAATCCCATATTTGCCGGTCTTATTCTCAATGACAACGTCCACTCCTAGTAAATCCATTCCAAAGGCCAGCCTGACCGTATCCACAATCTTCTCAAAAACCCCTTTATCCGGCGTAATATTATGTGCCTCCTCATGCGGCTCCAGTGTCGTTAAGTTATTCTGAACGCCCGCCTTTGAAACCGTCGCGCTGTCAAACGTGATCGATTCGCACTTCTCGCTCGCGTAGAAGTTCTTCAGCGACGGCCTCTGGACGTAGTAATACCGCTCACCGACGATGAAGATCTTGTAGAGGACGGCATTATGATTGATAAAACTCTGGGCGACGCACGGCGCCCTGCAATCCTTAAGGCCGTTCGCCGAGAAGATGATGATCATCTCGTGAGCCTTCTTCGACCCATGTCCTAACTGCGGCTTGCAGATGAACGGGTAGGTGATGCCGGCGTTGGTTAGCTGGTCGGAGATCTGGTTAATGTTGTTGCTAGTAATTTCACAGAAGTTGGGCGTGAAGACGGCGTACTTGTGGAGGTCAGTTGATTGGAGGATGCTATAGCACTTGTAGCGGTCGAGGAGGAGGCGCACCCTTTCGATCGGGTCTATCACAATGATGCGGTCATGAGTGGATATGTAATTTTCTACTTCTGAAATTATTCGGGAACACTGAAATTTGAAGATAATTTTAAGTTATAACATTTTTTTCTTTAAGTTTAAAGCTCCTAAATCCCATATACATTTTCAAAGTATGGAAAATTATTACTATTAGATTTTATTGAATAAAGTTAAAGTGGCCAAGCTTTACTTCCAATTCGATTTTTACCTTCCCTGTCGAAGTATGGGAAAGTGTAGTTATTATTATATTTGCTTTAATTTAAAATTTCAACAAAAATATGTGTTTTTAGGTATACTTATCACTTTGATTTGTAAAAAGATTTTTGACAAATGATGCAACGACACTTCTGACTAAAGCAAAGTAAGGAATATCTATATTATTACAGTGTGTGTTTATAATACTGCAGGTTTGTATCATTAAAATTAAATGTGGGGTTTTCCAATGACACTTTTATTAAGCTTTTGGAGACAGGAATTAGTATATACTCGACGCCTTTTTAAGTTTTCTGTTTATTCATCAAAATAAGAAAAACATATTAAAAGATCACCTACGTCACCCTAAAGAACCATTAATTGTATCCCAATGGTGACTGGTACCGGTCACCCATCAAACTGCTGACGCGAACTAACGTTGCTGCACTTCGCTAACGCTAGTTCTGCTGCAACCGAATGCGCCACCACCGGCGGGTTACTATAGGAGTTATCATAAATGTATATAATAATTTAGGAAAGAAGTATGACGGCCAACGTGAACTTTGAGATGAAGATTAATTATTGCTAAATGATGACTAAGTAATCATTATATGAACTTAAATAAATTTGAATAATCATTAGATGCTCTTGCCTAACCATTGTATGTTCCTTAATAACCTGAAAGACCATTGATTAATTAAGGCACAATAACTTTGTTCTTCTTTTACATATTGTAAATTACACAGTTATTATAAGTTATTCATTATCAAAACTAGAAGTTATTGTGCCTTAATTCCAAATTATTCCAAATGTACTACTTTGAAGAAATCTATTTCTGTCAAAGAAACCTAAAAAATTTCAAATATAAATTAAATATGTAGTCTTTGAGTGAATATAGTGTGAGGAAAAAAACTGTCAAATGATCTTGAATTATCTGTGGATAATCTTGTAACTTTAGACTATCCTTAGTCTGTTTTTTATTGAGATATATTGTCTTTTCTTTGCCACAATAACTATCAATATTTTTATCTGTCTTGCTTGTATCTTCCTGTTGTAAATTTGTACTCATCTGGTTTTTTTTGTAAGATTTTCTAATAAGTTTGGTCCTACTTATTTTTAACATGTTTAATATGAAAAAAATAGACTTTTCAATTACTTTTTGGAAATAAATTTACAAATTGTTTAAAAAAATAAACTAGATATAGGTCTTATCAATATAAAAATGTATTTTCGGCAAATAAAGAAATATAAATTAACTCCATTCTGTAACTAGTTGATTGATTTGAATAACCACTCAATGATTGAGTGATCATGATATCAAAGCTCTTGAACATTTTAATTTTTTTAGTAAAAATCGAAATAGCATACCAAAAGCTACAACTTCAATACAATTGATACACTTAATAAAGAGTAACACTGAATATTTGAGAACAAAAAAACGCGGAAGTAGTAAGTTTTAAATAATATTAAATAACTTAATTGAGGACAATTTGTTTGCACTAATTTTTTGATTTTATTTACAAAAGTTATAAGAATGACTTAATATTTACATAATAAATAATTATATTGATATGAATAAATATTTAAATCCCAAAAATGAATTATTAATAGGTAAATAAAAACACACTAATACATATTCCGAACTGATATCCAGTATACCCCATCTAATATTAAATATAAACCTTATTTTATGCAAAGTAAATGAAAATAGATCACAAATACTAAATTTATTTTTTTATTTAACATTTACATAATATATTTAATTGATTTATATTGATAATTATGATAAACGAAGAGAATATATACAATTATATTGTCCCCAAAACTTATTTAACCATTCCTAATAGTTAACCTAAAAATTTTAAAACAAACAATTAAAACTGTCCCTTCTGCGACAATATAACATTGTAGGTGTGACTAATTTAATAAATTTATAATTATTTTAGATCAATGAGGGACTCCTACATCAATACTGCAATTGGTTGTGTGCAAATTAAAAGAACAGGAAATACATGTACCATTCTTGGACAAATTTGCCCCGAACATAGAATTAGGTCCTCTAATTATAAAGTTAAGTTAGTGGTTTGTGAAAAAGAGGAAACAATTCTGGAAGTGAAATGTTTGGATTGTTCGGCTTCTGAAGGAGGATGTAAACACGCACTTGCATTTTTAATGTGGGCACATCGTAAAAGTACCCAGCCAGCACCAACTGAAATTGAATGCTACTGGAAAAAACCAAAATTAACAGGTGCTGCAAATGAAACTGTTACGACAGAAAATTTTTGTGTTGTACCTAAATCGTATATAACCGACCAGCAGATGAAAATTTTTTTGAAGAAACGATTAAAAGTGGGAGAGAATTAAAATGCTCGGCACAAATTTTAAATTATTTTGACGATACAGAAACTGGAGATGAACCTAATAATTTTGTATGCATTTATTATTGCATCGTTTCATAAATACTCATGGGGAACATAGTTGCAAGGAAAAAAAAACACGCCAGTTCCCAATTGCAATGTGTATGCTTGAAAATAGTACGTGCAGTTACCGAAACTTGAGTCACAAAAATAAATTTCGTGTTATACAAACAAAGTTATTTGTGTGTCTCATTTCAATTGATTTGAATGTAAATGTCTAAATTATTTTATATTTTAACCAAAGATGTAGGTACATACGAGACCAATACAAGAATTATTGCAATGTGTATGTTTGATAATGATTTATTTTTTTAAATGATTATGTTTTGTTTTTAATTTTTGATCCAACACAAGTTTAAAATAAAGACAAATCATACTTTAATATTCAAAATAAAAGAACTTACAAAGGAAAGTAAGAAATAAAGTATGGATGTTGGCACATACGGATGATATGGTGCTGATGGCGAGGGACTGGGATGGGGGGGATGGGGTGATGGGGCGAAAGAGATAATAGAGAGAGTGGAAGTTACATGGGCAAGATGGCAGATGCATGGAAGAAGGCCGAGGTATTTTGAGAGCGAATTGGGAAGATAGCAGAAGATGACGATGGTAAAGGCGAGGTATGGGTCAGATGAAAGAGGGAGGAAGAGGTGGATGGGAGAGAGTTACAGGGAGTGCGTGTTGTGTAAGAATGGGAGGAATACATGGAGACATTTGGTGATGGAGTGCGAGGGGGTGAGAGAGGAGTGGGTGGAAGGGTGCAGGAGTGATAGAGTGAATGAGTGAGGATGAGGCTAGGGTAAAAGTACTGAGGAGACTGGGGTGGGAGAAAGGGAGGAGGAGAGTTCTGTGCACGGAGCAATGCGGACAACACCCACTGCAGCAATGGAAGCAATGCTCTGCCTTCCACCTTTCGACTAATACGTAGAGGAGATGGCCACAGCGGCAGCACTGCGCCTAAACTCAGTTGGACTCTGGTACAAAGGAGGCAGACACTGTCACCTTTTAGAGGAGGCTATCAAGAAGACACCCTTCCTTGGAAGGAAGACAGACAATTTGCCACCCTGCTACGTTTTCAATAGACCCTATAATGTATCGATAAAAATAGGAACCGGGAGTGTAGAGGGTGGGGAAACCCTCCGAATTTACACCGATGGTTCTAAAACCAAAAGGATCCGGGGCGGGAATTTACTTGCAACAAATGGACCTCTCATTAGCTATACCCCTAGAGAAGCACACAACTACTCTGCAAGCAGCGATCGTTGGCATCATCCAAGGGGCGAAAGAAATCCTACACCGTGACAGGAACATCCTAATCCTTACAGACAGTAGGGCAGCAATACTAGCAGTGAGTGGTCACAAGATCACCTCAAGACTAGTAAAAGAATGTCACAACACCCTGAAACAAGCAGCAGAATCAAACAGTATTGTGCTGCGCTGGGTCAAGGGACACAATAATGAAGAAAGCAACAGCAAGGCAGACGAGATGGCGCGAGCTGGATCGGTTCTCAGTGATAACACGGACGGGCCCCCGATCGCGCCAACACCGCAATGCCTCACTGACATCCTCAAACAGAATACTCTCAAGATGATAAAACAACGTTGGGACTGTCCCAGTCAGGGGGGCACAACGCACCTAGTGAGGCCTAAGTGCTCTCGTCAATGATTTGATCACCCTTGGCAAACTCAATCCAGATCCAGATCCAGAGTGAAGTAACGGAAGTAATGAGTTGGTTTTGTATGGAATTAATTTGATTTATGTATCTTTATTACACGGGTTGTGAAATGTGACTTTGGTTAATATAATATGTTGTTTTTATTTGCTAATATGTATAAATTAAATATATAAGTAGAATTATGCCAAATAAAGGTTTTGCAGTATTTACAAAGGGGAGTGAATTAGAGAATTACAATTATACTTACACTGGTATCTCCCTGATTGGCAGACGCAATGATATCTGTTAGTTTGTGCAGCAAGACTGTGAACTGTCCTTGTGATTGAATACTTTTATCTAGGTTCAACTGGAAAAATAAACTGATATTAGTCATTTAGTTTATGTAAAATATTTTAAAAGTGGTGGACTCAAACTACATATCAGGTGTCTATATAGTCCCCAAAAATATATTTTTTTTATTATGATGGTTTAAATTATTTAAACAGAAATATAACTTTTAAATTCAAAGGATCATCTGATGCTCGAAAGGGCAAATGGAAGGGAAGGAAGAAAGAAATAAAAGAACCAATCAATTTAGTGTTTGACTATCCACAACATCGAAATTTTTAATTTCTAACAAAATTTTCATAAATGTTTAAGTTTTTGAGATCACAGATGAAAATGGTGATGTAGCCATCATAGTATGTTTCTCGAAAACTATGAGTTTTACGCAAAAAGGTTATCCTTAATAATTGATTCACTTTTGAATTCTCTACAATTATTTGTTATATAAATTTCATGTAACTTCAATACTTTATTAGCAAATTGGCAAAAAATGTCAACAATTTTCAAATTTATTTATTTTTCTCGAAAGTTCAAAATTTTATGAAAAAAATGTTTTATTAAAACTTGTTCAGTTTCTCATTCCCTTTAACTCTTGCTTGAAAAGTTTTCTAATATTTTTCATATTTAGAAAAATATCGAAAAAAATACTTGAGTTCCACTTCCGATTTTTGAATGTTCGCCAAAAGCTTTTCAGTTCCAGTTTTCAACGATAAAACCTTAAGTTTAAAGTTTCATCTCAATAATTCATATACTATATAGGGAAAATAATAAAAATATTGGAAATGTGGTGTATACTAGATAAACTGTGGCAATTGCGATAATGCAGGACAAACTGTTAGAGGTAGTTAGATGGTGGCACAGTCGGTTGCGGCCCTGAACTAAAGTGCAGCAATGTTGGTTCGGGCCAGCAGTTGGATGGGATGAGATACAATTAATGGTGTTTTAGAGTGGCGAGGGCGATCCTTTAAAGTAACAAGCTCATTTACACACACAAAAATACACAAATCGCAAGGCACTACTATTGCTACTGTTACAGGTTTCGAAGAAATGATAACAGAACATAAACACTTTTAAACAACAAAGTTTCAACAGAACTTCATGAGATGTTTTAATTCTGAATGGGAATTTTGAAAATTCCTAAGGCGTTTAAATAAAAAATAAAAAAACAAATAAAACTACCATGTGTTTGAATTAATTTTTAGCTTCTGTTAAATTTATACAATATTAATTTTAAAAGACTATAGAATTATTACTGCAGAAGTAGTATGATGGTCAAATCACTAGTAGTAGTAGTAGTGTTTGCCCATCGACCACGTGGTCCTTCCACCATGTGATTTGTGTGTGTGAAAATGAGCTTGTTACTTTAAAGAATCGCCCCCGTCACTCTAAAGCACCATTAATTCTATCCCAATGCTGAATGGTACCGGTCACCCATCCAACTACTGACCAGAACCAACTTTGCTGCACATCAGTTCAGGGCCGTAACCGAATGCGCCACCACCGGCGTTGCAAATCACTATGTTTCTGTAAAATATTTAAATTTGGAAACTGATCTACAGTTCAGTTTAATGTATTAAATAACGCATAACCTAAAATTACAGTCAAAGAAAACTATTAATAAACAATCTAATGCTAACCTAGGATTAAACACACAAGTAACCAAAAATAAACAGAAACAAATGTAGATTTATATTAACATGTTAACCACTGTGTTAACCACCGAGGCGGTCCCTATTAACCAATATCGTTTGTCCTGATAGGCTATGACAAAATTGGAAATATTAGTCAAAAAATGATAAACGTAATAAATTCATTTTTTGGCTTAAATAAATGTGTTTAGAATAAACCATTATAGACATAAAATACATGACCGCATATAGTAAACATGTGGACTACTTCTTCTTCTTTTGAGTGGTTAATAGATTTAGCTATTAAATGCTGTTTAGCAGGAAAAATACGACAAACTATGTGGAATGTTTGTTGAAACCAAACACATGTACATACCTTAAACAATTCCAACCCGTACTTAGCACTTGTGGCCTTAAATTCATCCCAGTTTATCTTCTGCGATTTCTTCTCGGACATCCAGTACGCCACGCGTATCACCCCCGACATATCAGGCCCCCTTAATCCGCGAAATTAATCAAATTAAAAACCACATAAAACATTAATTAAGCGATTTTTGAACAATACCATGCACCGATTGTTTGTCACACAGGGCCACCAACCAAATTCACCGGTGGATGGTAAGTGATTTAAGCAAAATTATGAATGAGCCAGTGATTTAAATCTAATTTTACTAATCCAAACAGATTTAATAAGAAACAATTACTAGACAGGTTGAGTAATTTATTGTTAATTGGTACGAATTAACGAGTCGATGTGTTGACATATTAAACTAAATATTAGGGATGCTTTGTATTTTAACTTCTAATTGATTATAAGTTGATAATAAAATATTCTTAAAATTTTGTACAACTGTATAAAGGTAAGTTTTTAACACAATAAGTTGTATTTCGTATAAATTAAGAATATTTTTTAATTGTAATTACGTTTTTGGCAATGTGTGAAAGTTAACCTTAAAATTTATTCCCAACATTTATAAACATAACCTACAATATTGTGATTATAAAAGACTACAACAATCTATTACAAACATTTCCCTTTATCTCTTATCTGTCTTGTGCAATCGACCTGGCTAAACCATCATATAGAATAAGATATTATTATTATAATTAAAACCATGAAAACTTATAACAATAAAGCTTAATAAAGGTTTTAATTAGTTGTTCTTTTATCAGAATTAAAATCTTAAATTGGAAAATTATGATATAATTTAATGATTTGCATGCACATTATAGAGAGCTGAGCCCAATCTTTATGTTTTCATGCATTCAAATGAAAATCCTATATTTTAATGTGAAACTTAATTGAATTGGTATGCACTTAAACATAACTGCATTTATTTTTATAATGTAACTTATTTCAATCTGATTTGATATCACCCAAGTGGCACTTCTGCTGTGTTGTTTGAGTATTTGTGTATGTGTAAATGAGCACAATATTAATTTTTATTTTTTTAGTAATATGTATTGCACTTGCTAAAACAAGTGTATTCACTTGTTTATTAAAGAATAAATTATTAGTATTTATGAGTAATTTCTCTTCTTTACTGTATAGGGATGATGACTACCAAAAATATTATTCCATCCCATAGATATGAGATGTCCTAAGATTAATAATGGCTAATGTACAAATAAAGAAGGCAAACAAAACAGTTGATCCTGCTGAGTTGAATCAGTTATCAAAAGAGGTAAAGACTAATAACAAAAGAATTGTTTTATGATAAGTCACATGTTTAAAATCTGCAACAGATATATTTTTTACTTATTCATAGGACAATTCTTCTAGAAAGTACAATTCAATTTAAAAATAGTCAAAATATATATTTTTAATTAACTGATCATACAAAAATTTAATCCTACCTAAATTGCTAATGTTCCCCAATGAACTGCAATTGACAACTAATTTTTAAGTTGAAAGTGCAAAATGATATTTTAATCTGCCTCAATATTTTTTCAAAATAGTTTTATTTTAGGAACTGATTCGTAAGGTTCAAACCCTACAGGCCCACAACCTGCAGCTCAGAAATATCATTGCAAAAAGTAGTTCTTTGCCAGAAGACAAGTCAGAATTAAAGAATCAAAAACAGTTTGATTTCTCAAAGTAAGTTTTTTTGTCATTTATTAACTTTTCTCTATTGCCTAACACCTATTATGTCTACATATAGTTTATATTTATCATAAGGCGGACCCTTAACATGTTAACCGGGGAATCCCTTTTTTAATTATGCAACATATAACGGGCAAGTACTCTTACTCTAGTACGTGTAAGTACATCACGCCCGGAGGAAGTATTTTCATATTTTTTTTTTAAATTTATGCTTAAAAGAAATGAAAAGACTATGAAATGTATGTCCTACCCGTAGCCGATATTGTTTACGTTTGACGTATTTATACGTCCCGCTCGGTTAACAGGTTAAGATGGAATTAAACATTTATTTGTGGAGGCGTTTGCTTTGTAATATATCTTGAATATGATAAAAATAAAATCAATAATTTTGTTTTACCACTATATTTTGGTGATTAATTTAAACGTAAAATATTTTGGTTTTTTTATCCATTGATATAAATATAAAGATAAGTGAATTAATAAATATGTGTGCACAAATTGTATGATCCTATTTAACAATAGTATTTAGTATTCTTGTAATACAATTGTGAACAGCTTATTTGTTTTAAGTTTACTATAAATTTTTAGATGCGCATTCAGACACATCTTATTAAAGGTTTCCTACCTAGGATGGGACTATCAAGGTTATGTTGTTCAGGAAGATACGACGAACACCATAGAGCACCATCTGTTCGACGCTTTGATCAAAACTTGCCTTATAAAGGACAGGGCCTCTTCAAATTACCACAGATGTGGAAGGACGGATAAAGGTGTCAGTTCATTTGGACAGGTAAAATAACTTAAATTTGTTTACTTTTACTATAACACAATACGTCTGGTAGCCTTCTAAGAAACCAGAAACAGTTTTTAAAACAATTTTAAAACCAAATAACTTTTAGATCTTCCAAGAACTACATACTGAGTCTCATCAATTCATGTTAAATTTATTATATTTATTATAAAGAAAAACAAAGTAAATAATTTTGAATAAAACACGATAACTATGTTTGTATAACTTGAAAACTTTTTTATTGTGACTAGTTTTGACAAATTTAGCTTGTAATTATGAAACACATAGTAATTTAAAATTCGGTTACAACAGGTATACAGGGTGAGTTTTTTTCGATGTTCTCTATGGGGATCTCGGAAACTATAAGAGATAGAGAAACGGTTAAATGGGGAAAGAAGTGTAGATTAACGAGACGAATAAAATTCCACTTTCAAAGTTTTCAAAAAAGTCAAGGGTAACTAGATATTTTGAAAAAAGTAAAAAGTGTCAATTTTTTCAAATCAATATATCTCGGTTATTATAACAGATAGAAAAAAACTGTAAAGGACAAAGTTTTAGATAATTTTATGTAGATTAATAAAAAATAATCAGATAATTTTTATCGCCATTATTTTCTGAGATATGATGCAAACTTACATTTTTTTAAATGGAAACCATAGTTGGCTATGGCCTCATTCAAAAGGTAATTTTTTTCTCTTTAATCCAATATGACATACGACATAGTTATTTCTAAAAATAAGTGAGTTATACTCATTTTAAATTTTATTATAAATAAAAAATGGGTAGCCATGAAAAAGATGAAAGTAAAACAATTGCAGTTGTTTATAATAATAGCAATATTGTAATTATTAGTTCTACAAAGTTAAATAAAAATGAAAAGCCAGCATAAGTATAATAATTTTCTAATTATCAAATGGCCTTCTGTATATGGTATAAACCCATTTGTCAAGAGGATAATACGTTTCTTACAAAAATATTATGAACAGATGAATCGCGATTCACTAATTGTGGTATTTTTAATCGCCACAATGAACCTAGATGAACTTAAGAGAATCCATGAGAAGTTTCACAGAGAAAACTACAAATTAAATTTGGGTTTAATCCATGGTGTGTTTGGATTAATAATTCTCGGTCCATATATTTTTGAAAGCTCACTAAGTGAAACTGATTACTTTCATTTTTTTCAGAAAACATTTGAAGATACGCTCAATTGTTTAAATTTATCATTACAAGCAAGATTGAAATGGTTCCAATATGACGGTGCTCCACCTCATAACATGTTGGCTTTACAAATTATTTAAATGATGCTTTTCCTAACTTATAAGTGGGAAGAAATAAACCAATCCCAGTGCCACCTAGATCTCCCGATCTGCGCGTTCTAGAATTTTTTCTGTGGGGTTATGTAAAACACAAAGTATATGAAAAATCATATCAATCTGTGGAGGATCATAAATTAGTTGTTATTGAAACATTTAATTCAATAGTCAAAAAGCCATAAATTCAATTTTAAAAAGATATAATTTATGCCATAATAGTATTAATAGTGGACTCTTTGACTATATTTTTTAATATTAAAATTTCTCTCCTATTGATATATTGATAATTACATAATTACTTTATGCAGTTGTTTCATTTTGATTTATCTCTGTAAAACTAATGATTACAATATTGCTAATATTATAAACAACTGCAATTGTTTTACTTTCATCTTTTTCATGGCTACCCATCTTTTATTTATAATAAAATTTAAAATGACTATAACTCACTCATTTTTAGAAATAACTATGTCGTATGTCATATTGGATTAAAGAGAAAAAAATTACCTTTTGAATGAGGTCACAGCCAACTATGGTTTCCATTTAAAAAAATGTAAGTTTGCGTCATATCTCGGAAAATAATGGCGATAAAAATTTTATGATTATTTTTTATTAATCTGCATAAAATTATCTAAAACTTTTTCCTTTACAGTTTTTTTCTACCTATTATAAAAACCGAGATATATTGATTTGAAAAAATTGACACTTTTTACTTTTTTCAAAATATCTAGTTACCCTTGACTTTTTTGAAAACTTTGAAAGTGGAATTTTATTCGTCTCGTAAATCTACACTTCTTTCCCCATTTAACTGTTTCTCTATCTCTTATAGTTTCCGAGATCCCCATAGAGAACATCGAAAAAAACTCACCCTGTATATACAAATACAAAAAAGAGCGATTATAACACAGCTTTAAAGATGGGTGTGTACACGAGGTCGATCTGGTCGTTGATTAATGGAATTCCCGGATTAAGCCTGATTTTATGTATTTCGAGGGATTCTAATTAATCCGGATATTCCCTTAATTAACGACCAGATCGATCTCTTGTACACACCCATCTTTAAAGCTGTGTTATAATCCCTGTTGTAACCGAATTTTAAATTACTAAAATGTAGTGTTTATAGGGTTATATCATTCAATTATCCATTTTACCATTTTTAAACTTCATTATATCTTTTATCCATGTTCATATAATAATAATAATGTTTATTCATGTTATTACACTACGGTTTATATTCGTCAGGTTTCTCAATTAGACACTAAAGAAGGTATTAACATTAACACATTTTGTTATAAATAATATTAGCAAATAACTCATAAGGCATAGGCAAATTTTAGAAATATAATAATAATAATAATAAACTTTATTTAGCACTGTTGCTATATAAAATATAGTTATAAAATTCATATATGATAATAATAATAAATATAATAAAGTTTTGCACATATACATACACAAATAATACAGAAATATAAACATTTTAAATAAAAGTATGAATAATATTACGGACATCTACATATTTGGTTATAAATAAAATTTGACATAAACGTAAGGAATATAAAAAATAAAATAAAAAATAATAATAATATAAATAATGTAAATTAATGTTGGAATTTGCATAAGAATAGAAACAAATAAAATATCACAATTAAAAGTGTAAAAATGACACATAATTAAAAATTATGTTTAAATAGTAAAAATAAATAATAAAAAATATATAAATGTAAATATTCGAATGTACAATTAAAAACGTTCTATAAAATACGCCAGACAGCAGCTATTATCTCTAAGTAATTATAATGAAATTAAATACCAAGACCTGAAAATTTATCTAAAATGCACTCGTTAATACTAAAATATGCTTTTTCTATTAGATATGATTTTATACATTGCTTAAATTGTTCCTGAGGTAGAGATTTTACTGACTGAGGCAATAAATTAAAAAATTTTGGACCATAGAAATTTACTCCGTTCATACATCGAGAGAGTCTTGATCGACATGGATAAATTAAGTCGCGACTTCTAGTTTGATGATCGTGTAATTGACAATGAGTACCGTATGAATCAACGTTTTTATAAACATACATAAGACATTCTACAACGTATAAACTTGGCAGTGTTAGAATATTTAAAGTTTTAAAGTGTTCCTTGCAGTCTTCCCTATAACCTATCCTCGCTAAAATACGCATCGCACGACGTTGTAAACTAAATATTCTTATTGCTATACTCGAGTGACCCCATATCAGTATGCAATACTTTAGATGTGAATGAAAAAGAGCATGGTATGCAGAAACTAGTGCAAGTGAGGGCAAAAAATTACCTAGGTTTCTTAGTAAATAGGTAATTCGACTAAGCTTCGAACTAAGTTCTCTTTCATGTTCTCTCCAGATAAGCTTAGTGTCGATTCTAATACCCAAAAACTTACATGTCCCTATTTCATCATTGCCATGATTTAAAGTAAAGGTGAGATTTATAGTTTTAGATATATTTAGAGAAAGTTTATTCGAAGTAAACCATTTACGCACGTCATTGTTTATGGTTTCTCTTTGGTGCAGCGCGGCCTTATAATTATTGGATGTAGTGATAGACGTATCATCTGCATACAAAATTATCGTACCGTGATTGATATAGCACTAATAAGTCTTGAAAGTTCCAAAAACCAAATAAGGCTTAGAAAAAATATATCCTTTAATTAACCTTATAAAAGACCAAACAACTTTTAGCTTATCTAAAACAGTCTTTGCTATCATCTTTTCTCTTCATATATTATTTATTTGGTTGCTTATTCATCTACTCACAATTATTAAAAGTGAATTGATGAATAGCTCTTCAAAAATTGTAATTCCCAGTGGTTTTTTACTATCGTCAAATTGTAATTTTTTTAATGCCTATAAAAAATACCCAATTGGGATTTAGAATAATTGTATTTTTTATTTCATTTTCAAAAATGTTTTCTGGTGTAAAAAATTTTATAATACTACCCTAAACAAAATCCTACTTTGCAATAATATATTTTCTTTTTTTTCACCTCGAACAGTATTTGAGCATACATGGCAAATTCTTTGTACTTTTTGTCTACTTCCAGACAGTGGAATATTAAATATGAGATTTACTGTAGTTAAACGATCAATGGTTTCCATACTTTGTCTTCCCAGCCTACTTGCAATAAGATTCCCATGTTTCTGTAAAATTTGTTTTACGACATTTCTAATAAAAATTTTGAGGCGCACCGAATTCTGTCCAGTCTTCACAAGGAACATATTGTATGCATTTAGCATTGCAACATCCATCAGGTGAAAAAATAACTCCACTGTAAAAAAATTGCATGTTGGATTTATCAACCATTCTCATGTTTTGAGTGTAGTCCATTACACAGTCCAGTTTTAAAATTTGCTCTCCTGTACGATAGTCAAATTTGCCGCTATTTACCAGATTTACTTTATGCAATGTTTAAAGCATGAAAACGTCTTGTTTGTCTTTCCACCTAAAACCTAATACATTTCCACACTTTTTGCGCTCACAGGTACCACGTTGGACTCGATGTACAAATTTTGGAAAATGCCTTCTATTTCTTTCACCGTACCATACCAACCAGTGTTCTCCTGATCCAAGTAAACTGCCAGTATAGGGCTTGAATATTAATTATCGGTATATAACAAATGTCCATTTTGAACATAATTCGCTATAAGTTTTTTATTATCCCAACAGAAACTCCTAACGGGTCATTTTGCGGAATATCAAGTTCAAGCCGGTGCATGTAAACTAACATCTTCAAAACAATCCCCCCCTCAGAATCGCGCAACACAAAATTTTTAATTCCAAATCGATGTCTTGGCAATCTAAGTAAAACCATTGATTGAAATAATAATAAATAATAATAATATAATCAACCGTAAAACACATAAATCGTTATAATAAATATAAATGGCGGAACATTACAGAAGGTGATAAAACATATGTGTACCGGGATTTTTCCGGGAAGTTTTAACACATATCATAACATTTCTATGTGTGAATTTAAAAATAATTGACAACACCTGGCTGACTAGGCAACCAGTTATAAACTGTTATATCTGACAAACCACAGATAAGTTTTGTTTTAAACAATAAAGAAGTAAATCTCAGAAGAAGAAGAAGGAAAGCCCGGTGTACATACAGTAATAATAAAAGTTCACACACCTGTATCTCGGCATAATACGCTAAATCGCTTATTGTCTGACGAAAGTTTTGTTTCGTCGTCTATTGACGACACCCGTAGTTAAAGGGTTAACTAGCAATAATCAGAAACATTTTGAAAGTGTAAACAATGTTAAAGACTATTCAGTATAATATTTTATATATTTTTAGTAGCAATAGGTCGTATATGGGATTGCCTAAATAACCTACGTTTTCTTGAAGATTGCTATCATTTTAATTTATATGTTCTTGAAAAAGGTAGATTCTTAAATCGTCTAAAACAACTACCAAGGTTCTACTAGCTTCAAATTATGGTTTTGTAGTTTTATTTTTAGTGTTGCTTTGATGACCTTGCTATTTGTAACACGCAAATTACTTTTGTGGAATTCAATATCTGTTGAGCCCGAGAAGTAGTTGTTTCAATAAGTATTTTTTTTTTGCAGTCTTAGTAAGACTTATTGTTGTAGATTTACAAAATGTATTCGTGTTTTTCTAATTATTACAACATACTTTTTGGTTGCTAGTCAAAAATTATTAATCAATATGTTTAAAGACCAATAATTCAACTTCTACTTCTCAGTAAATATCATAATGCGAGTCTTAACATATTTTCTACCATTTTTAATTTATTATTTTTGTAGGTTATATCTATAACTGTGAGGAGCAAATTGACGCCAGAAACATCTCACCAGCTCAACGAAGAAATCGATTACTGCAAAATAATGAATCGCATTCTTCCTGAAAACATCCAGTGTTTGGCATGGGCTCCGATAGAGGGAACTTTAAGCGCTAGGTTCGACTGTAAGAGCAGGACTTACAAATATTTCTTCCCCAAGAGTAATTTAAATATTGAAGTAAGAATTACATTATTTCTTTTGTTTATATTATGGTAAATAACTGAATACAGTAAATTAATATTAGCGATAAGATATCTATTTATATTTTATTTATTAAGCAAATTGTTAATTTTTTATATAATTACTGTTAATAATTTTTTTTTAATATTTCAGAAGATGAAAGAGGCTTCAACGCTGCTCTGTGGTGTGCATGATTTTAGGAATTTCTGTAAAATGGACGTCGGGAATGGTGTTGTTGAATTTGTTAGGAACATTGAATCAGTTCAAATAGATTTATTTGAAGAACATTTGCATGAAGTTAATGGTAAATACTTATTGATAAACATTTATATACCATTAGTGTCCATATAACAAATTTTCCATGATAATCAAATATTTAAAAAAAAAAATAGTTTGCAAGAAGAATGATGAGAAGTATTATCCAACAATCTTAGTCTGTCCAACGAAGGGGTGGGCCGCACAGAGAGTGAAATATGAGAATCTAAGCGAGAGGCACATACACAGTGTAGAGAAAGTCTACGTTCAGTCCGCACGCTTACCGGGAAACATGTGGGTACCCTCTATAGGGACGGCACACAGTTTATGATGATTTTTAAATTTTGTCATTGAATGTCCCAAATGCACGAACGTTCTCTGTATTATACCGATACCCTTTCTTCCGTCCTACGCCCGCCCATTTGCCACAGCGCAACTGGCCAGACTGAGATTGTTGGATAATATGTAAGCAAACATGCACATTTATTTTATGTATAATTGCTAAAGAGAATTTAAATAATATTTTTTTTACCAACATGAATATTGAAGAGAAATGATAAACACTATTGATGGTTTGAGTGTAGGTGAAGTGTTATGAAAATAAAATAACACTCAATATATTCCAAACTTCACTTGTTTATTAAGCATTTCCTTCACAAGGTAAACATTATCTATAACAAACTGTTTGTTATTGATAATGTTCATCTTGTGAATGCTTAATAGACAAGTGAAGTTTGGAATATACTGAGTGTTATTTTCATTTTCAGAAATGATAAGGTTTATGTTCAACTTTATAATTAAAAAAATAGAAAATAATTCTTGTAAACTCCATTACTTTGAGTTGCAACTTATCAAGCGATAGGAAGGGTTGGTTTGTTGGAATCTGCAATATTATGGTCGACATGTACCCCAAAATTTGAATTTTGACACGGATGGAAATTTATTTTAAAATAAAACATATTTATGCATACAAATATAGTTCCATTCAATCGCTAGAAGTCCCACCTCTTAGGAAGTGGGCTATAAATAGTTTAAATAAGATGCATCATTTTGTAGTGCAGACGTTCCAGAAAAATAAGGGTTTTATCTTGTTTTTTTTGTTTTTGTGACAATGACACTGCAATCGAAAATATCAAATAGGACATATTAAGAAATTGTCATTAAACAAAATAATGTGTGTGTCATTTTCAATTATTATTTCTCTTTCCCAAAAGAATTTGCAATGTACGTCGCCACAGTCAAAGGCAAGGCATTTCTCTGGCATCAAATCCGGTGCATAATGGGTATATTATTTCTGATTGGCGCTGGAAAGGAGGAGCCTTGTGTCATAAAAGAATTACTTGACGTCGACAAAAACCCTAGGTTTGTATTAAATCAAGTTCAACAGCAAAAATTCATATAAAATCCTTGCAGGAAACCAGAATACGCTATGGCTAGTGAAATTCCGCTCAATTTGTTTCACTGTGAATACGAAATAGAGTCAGATTGTTGGTTTTGGGATGAGGAAACATTACGTTTGGTAATACAACGCATAAAAAACATGTGGATTACATATAATATCAAGTAATGTATTTCTGTTTCTAGTTATTTGTTAGTAACTATCATAATTCACTGTTGAATATAAGCGTTTCCTAATTCTCTCCATATATTCCAGTCCTGTAATTTTCATTTTATTGCCTTTTGGCTACTTTTCTTTTAGTAGTAATTGTTAAACATGATGTAAAATTGGTTCATGCACCACTAATATTTCCATGTTAAAATATTGCCCCCTAATTATTTAAGAAAAAGTTAAATCTACTTCTCATAGAAAAATAGTTATTTAAGGTACAAGTGTAAAAAGTGATGCTTTATTGCACGAACTGGCGTTTAAAAACACGAGCGAGGAACGAGCGAGTTTTTTTAAAGCCAGGAGTGCAATAAAGAAACTTTTTACACGTGTGCCTTACAAAATTTTATCTTCGATCGTAAAGGATTTCAAAGAATATATTCTTATGAGTAATATTTTAATGTCATTTCAATAATTCAATTAATGAAAACATATTTTACCCGCAGTGCACTAATGAAAGCGTTACTTAGCAACCAGTAAACAAGTTGCACAAATGTCGGCCGCCATTATTACTTATGGAAAAAATGTTCGCTTTATTGTAATCGCTTCGACTTGCATTAAATGAAATCTTCAGAGTTCTTAAATCTGCCATTTGGTTTGTATTATATATTTTATTTATAGTTTATTAGTATATTTGTATCAATTAATAAAAAATTAAGTTTTTCGTCGAAAATTTGTGCTATTCGTTCATCTGTCAAATTTGACATTTCTGTGCAATAAAAACAGTTTGTCATTACCGTGCAATAAAAACTGAAAAAAGCACTAGTTTTTTTTTACGTTTTTATTGCACGGTAATGTCAAACTGTTTTTATTGCACAGAATTGTCAAATTTGACAGATGAATATATTTCGACGAAAAACTTAATTTTGTATTAATTGATACAAATAACTAATAAACTATAAATAAAATATATAATACAAACCAAATGGCAGATTTAAGAACTGTGAAGATATCATTTAATGCAATTCGAAGCGATTACAATAAAGCGAACATTTTTTCCATAAATAATAATGGCGGCTGACATTTGTGCAACTTGTTTACTAGTTGCTAAGTAACGCTTGCATTAGTGCACTCCGGGTAAAATATGTTTTCATTAATTGAATTATTGAAATGACATTAAAATATTACTCATAAGTAGAGAGCGGATAAAAAAGCTTAAAAAATGTGAAAAAAATCACTTAAAAAGGCACAAAATTTAGAGAAAAAAAGCATTAAAAAAGCATAAAAACAGGAAAAAAGCATAAAAACATTAAAAAAGCACTAAAGAAAACTATATTTTCTTGATATGTTACACGTTTATCAACATATTTTACAAAGAAATTTGGCTTAAAACTAAAATAAACATACTTTCTTTACGCAATATATAATATCATGTAAGTATTTAAAAATTAAATTGTAATTTTGTATACGTTTCAAAATAACTAAAATCTATTCATAAAAACAGTAGATCATTAAATGTTGTTCTAAGGGTTTAATTGTAAAAATTATTACTTCTGACGCTCAATAAATTTTTGAAAGTAGAAAAGCTTCTCTTTATTTTAAATTATAGCTGGATCCATTTGAAAATTGCCATTCAAAATCAAGTTTAATTTATTTAATATTAAAAATCCTTCATTTTCAACGAATACTTCTTTCGATATTATTTTGATTTCTTGGCCAATGCATGCAGGTATTTTCTAAAATTAATCTGCTTTTATAAAGATTTGATTGTGTTGCTCACAAAATTTAAACGCGATTTTATGTAACTCAATTGTTTTGAAGGAAGCTCTTGTTTCTTAAGAACTGTTTAACAGTATTTAACTGATTTGCTTGTCGTTTCGGGAAAGTTGTATATAACCTTATTAAATTCTTCAAAATTGTTCGCATAGTACATTGTAGCATATAGCCAAATTCCCCATTTTGTTAGCACTGGTTTATGGGGCAGTGAGATATCAGATAATGACTTCTTGAATAATTGTACTCACAGAAGAATATAAGAACTATTTTTCCATATTTAATTAAATCTACAAATGGAAATTTCATTCTTATAGTTTCAGAAATTCGTTTCTATTCATGTGCTAAACTTGTACAATGCACAAAATGCATTATTAGTAAAATTTTGTAACTTGGTATTGTCTACGGCAAAAATAAGCTTGTCAGTCCATCATTTATGAATTTTGCTATAATGTTATTATCAGTTTTCTTCAATTCTTTTGTATATATCAAAATACTGTTGGTCGGATGTCTTCATGTTAAACTCATATTATTAAATTAAACAAGTCTGTGGTTTCATCCACACCAAACCACATATAATTATTGTTAATAATATCTTTAATTTTTTGTATGGTTTCATAGTATCTAAGAGCTACATACTTTTTTCTCGGGAATGCGTATTTTACAATATTTTCCCAAGAAAGATTTAAATGCATTATTTTGTAATTTTCTTAAAGGGATATTAGAATGTAAAAGTATTTTGCACAAATGTGAATTTAATTGAAGATGATGCTAAAGATTGATAAATTGTGCTGTTTTGTTAGTTCAGCTTTGAACTTTTTCAAACGTTCTTGACGTAGTGTTGTTATAACATGTTTTACATACAAGTCTTGACTAGTTAGGATGCAGTTGGGAACTAAAATAAAACTTACTATTTTTAAACATGCCTTACAAAATAATGTATAATTTTCACTTATTAATTCTGGATAGCCTTTTGCATTATGGGTTAAATATACATGTGAATTATATAATATAATTTATCTGTGATTCCCCAGGTTAATACGATTCACGCATATAGTAATTTTTGATAAATAAGCAAAGTTTTTGGAATGTCAATTCAATAGTTTATGAATGCGAGTTTGAATATGAAAATTAACGAAAACGGTAAATATGCGCCAGTCGTCCCATCGGTACTTTTGCCGAGAGAAGGAAATTGATACGGTTGCAGAACACCTGATTATTAGCTATCACTTAAATTTGTTTACATTTAATACTTACTGGGGCCCCTATTTATTTTTTAACGACGTTTACATCCGGAATATCATAGGTGTGATTCCTATGAAGCGTTCGTCTGTATTATCTGAGACGGTCTATTATATCTACTTATTTATAAACGAATCCATTGTAAATTGGTAATTTATACCAATATTTATTAATAATAAAATTCATTATAATTATTGTATCATATTATGAAGATTTTTAACAATTATGTTGTCAAAAGACACGAAGAAAATATGTAATACAAATATAATCTATAAATGATGGGATACAGATTTTTACGATAATTCTCTATATTAGCACATTAATTTAATATCAGCGTGAAATTATTATAAAATGTTTTTTAAATGTTTAAGAAAATGCTCCAAATAAGCATCAAAATCTAAAAAAAGCATGAAAATAAGCATAAAAAGTCAAAATAAGCACAAAAAGTCAAAATAAGCAAAAAAGCCCAAAAAAACTTAGCGCTAAGTAATCACATTCTTCAAGATTCGTATAGATATTAAGAAATTTTTTCGATGCTATTAATATTATGGATAAGCATAATGCTAGAAATCCGCTCTCTACTCATAAGAATATATTCTTTGAAATCCTTTACGATCGAAGATAAAATTTTGTAAGGCACACGTGTAAAAAGTGTCTTTATTGCACTCCTGGCTTTAAAAAAACTCGCTCGTTCCTCGCTCGTGTTTTTAAACGCCAGTTTGTGCAATAAAGCATCACTTTTTACACTTGTACCTTAAATAACTATATTTACTTTTTACTTTCCATGAGAAATCGAAACACCTATTTTAACAAAGATTATGTTTAGCTTAAAATTATTAAAACAAAAACGATTATTAGTAAGCTGCCATATTATAATTTGCAAAATAATAAAAATTTATTGTAATTCTAAGATCAATCAATTCCAACCCACATTTTTGTTGATAGAATCATTGTAAAGAAAATATGCCAGTAATTTTAGTCACAATGACAAATTTGTAATATCTGGATTGTATCATATTAAATATCTTACTTAGAATTGGTTATTTATTGATATTGCTTTTATTCTAGTAGTAGTAGTAGTAGTAGTGATTTGCCTATCGACCACGTGGTCCTTCAGCCATGCTTCATTTGTGTGTCTGTAAATGAGCATGTTACTTTAAAGGCCCCCTTTTTATTCTATTTATACTCATAAATCATATTTTTCAGAGCGACGATGATAAAGTCTATGTTAAACGAATTAAACACGGTTTGTTTCGATCGTAATTCAGAAGATGCGGAAATGCCGTTTTTAATTCAGGGCGCAAAAATGAAGAAGTACATTCCTCTAATGAAACGGCAAAAATGTGGTAAGTATTATTTATTTCAATATTTTAATATCGCGTAATTTTTATTTATTTTCTTTATAGAAAGCCTGGAAGATAAGATTGAGCACTTTGTTAAACGCAGCCGATTGGAGGTGAAGAAGACTGAAGAGAGTTGAGTTTTTTATGTAATTTTATAAGTATATATATTTCCTTTCAATTGTAATTCGTTTAAATTCTTCAATGTCCTAGAACCTCAAAATGTTTCATGAAAATTCAACATTGTTAGTTTTGCTTAAAAATATTGAGAGAAAAAAAAACACGGGGAAACAAATAAAATACTACATATTTCTGGTGATTAGCCAATTTATCTAAATAGATCAATCCAAATAATATAAAAGGTGATATGACGGTACTTTCTCTATAATAATTATCTTATTTTCAATAAATTTCCTAAACATCACTGAAGGCTAAATGAAAGTGCACTTAATTTTAAAGATTCAAATATGCAGGATCAGAAATTCACACTATAATAATATAAGAAAGAAAGTGGACCCATTAAGTAAAACCGTTGATTAAAACTTTGTGTATCCAATCCACACGTATTTAATTGAGTCACCTATAAAATGACTCCTCTATATGCTTGTTGGGTTATATTCACCCAATTGTTTGATCAATACATAGAATTTGTGAGCATCGATGATTAATTATTTGTACAAGAGGAGCTATAAAAACACGACACTGAATTGCACATGTTTAATTTTCGTGTAAACGTCTTGGCATGATTTAGAAATTGAACTGATCATTATATATTATATTATATCATTATATTATATGCTTAGGTATAGTAACTAAAATTTATAAGTGAAATCTACATACATATGTGTAATAATAGTTATTTATTTATTAATGCTGACAGCAAGAACATCTTTTAACATGACTTTGGTTTAGCTTACAATTAAAGCTGATAACAATTTTGTTAACTGTAATTCACTTATTTTTGGAAATAACTATTTCATATATCGGATTAAAGAAAAAATAATGGTGATTTCCCAAAAACTATGAGTTTTACGCAAAAAGGCTAATCTTAATTATGTGCTCAAATTTAAATTCTCTACAATTACTTCTTATATAAATTTCCTATAGTAATATGCAAAAATTAAAATTTTTTTTTCACAAAACAAGAACTTTATGAAAATTATGCTAAAGAAAACTGCAGTAGTGGTCGGTCTACTTTAGTGACTCGCATTTCCCCATAAGGTGAAGTATCTGGTAATACATTGTTGAAAACATTTATTGCGTGTAATTCATTATACAATAAAATTTATTTATTTATTGTGTATCAATGAAGGGGTGACAAACTTTCAGGAGAAATAAAGTTCACGTAGACAATTGGAAGTTAACATGCATTTTGAAAAGGCTGGTACGTAATAGGTGTCGTCTATATCTACTTTATCTCTTCTGAACATTTGTAACATCTGTACTGATACATCCTGTATATACTATATTATATTCATATTGTATACATAAAAAAGTTAAATACATTCTTATCATATCCTACAATCCTATATACAGATATACTTATATTATGTAAAATAAAATGAATAACTCAAGTTATTTATAATCCTCAGTTCATTTCTTTACACAGCTCTGCCACGCCAAACCACCGCACGCCATGGACACAATTAAATAGAGTATCACAATCACCACCAATCCTATAATGACGTACATCTTTACGCTTTTCCAGAACATGGTCCTCGCTAAATTTCTGCTCGTTTTTCTAAACGCCACAGCCTAAAATCGATGTTATTAATATATAGTAAATTATACTATTACATCTAAGGATATAAAAATTAATTATTATAAACAATCGTTTTTAAAATTTAACACAACATAACCTCTCACAACCAACATAAAATTTTTAAAACAAAAGCAAATTATTTTATTGTCATTATAGCCACAATCATCCTGATATTATTTATATGGTTAATTTGAAATAAATAATTTCAAATTTACATATAAATAAGCTCTGTTGCATCATAAATAACTATTATATATTTAAAAAATATTGATATTATAATATATTATAATATTCTTTCTATTCTTTTTGTATAAGTATTTCATTATTAATCAATTTAAGTACTCAAATAAAAACCAACAATCTACAATTATTCTATTATTATTTACACTTACATTATTACTTAAATTCTCTGTTTTAAGGTACAATCTCTCCAAACACTCCCCACGTGTGGAAATATTATCTACGGAAAGTAAAAGGCTTAATAATGCAACAATACCATTTACTTAGATGGCAATTCTTACCGATATTTTTAACCATTATGTCTTTGAGTTCATCGAGCTCCCCATGGACTTTCGCGATGGTGTCCAGGTCATGTGATTCAGAATAGTGTTTCATCTCGGCGGCGAGGATCACGGAGAATTCAGCGTTCATCGAATAGGCCAAGGCGTGTTCGACGCTGAAACCTGACAAATTGAGGAAACGCCTTTTAATCTCGTTCAGGTAGAGGAACGCCCGAGACCTCTCGAATTCCTAAAAAACAAAAAAACTTAATAAATTAAATTTAAATAATTAAATGAAAGCTCTAAATAAATAAGCAACAAATAGTAGTAGTAGTGTTTGGCTATTGACCATGTGGTCCTTTCGTCATGTGATTTGTGTATTTTGTGTTTGTGTAAATGAGCTTGTTACTTTAAAGAATCGCCCCCATCACTCTAAAGCACCATTAATTGTATCCCAATGGTGAATGGTACTGGTCGCCCATCCAACTACTGACCCGAACCAACGTGGCTGCACATCAGTTCGGGGCCGTAACCGAATGCGAATACACCGGCGTATAAGCAACAAATATATTTACAAAAGCAATAATATTTTATAGGTTATATCATTGAAAAAATTATTACTTATTTCAGAAATATAATATTTGATGTGCAACTAAAACTTGAAATATATGTATCACTCACATCGTCAGTAATGCACATGTAGATAATCCCATTATCACAGATGTAGTGAAACAGGTAGTTTCCTTGCAGGTATGTCAGTTTGTCATCGTGCAGGGGAATCTTGTTTATTATCTGCTCTGTCACCTCCATAAAATTACCAACGCAGCTCGCATGGTCTGCGAGGACGACGGTCCCCCTCGAAATTACACTGTACAAGATCGGCATCTACAAAAAAAAACAAATAACTTCCAGCATCAATATTACTATGAAGAAAATGAACTCTCAATTTGTATTATTTCATTTAATATTTCTCTTCACGTAACTCAAGAAACAAACCAACAGAAATTTAAATACTATACCAAAAAAAGAAAGAAATGCATAAAACAAATGAGGTAAGAACATAATTAAAAATATGCAGCTTGAAACAAAAGGAAGCATTAAAAAAACAATACACATATAAAACAAAGATTCTGAAATTATTAAAAATACCGGTTACTAACCCTATAATACTCGTGATGATTACTGTACTTGTAAAATACAATACTATTGTTTCAATTCTTTTAATTATATTATGCTCGAATGATTCATTGCACACACAAAAACAAAGGACAAATATGCTGCTATTACCTTTGAAAATAGCGTTGGTTTTAATTTTGATGTCGGGATGAACAGATAACGGGTTTTAATTTAAACAAATAATTTCTTCGTGTTTCTCCTGCTTGATTTTTTTGCAACAACATTTAGTGTTATTATTTGATTACAGCTGACACATTTACGATTCATTTGACGTTAGATGGAACACACACTATTTTTTACAGAATGATTCACCCGAATTACAGAATCCTATAACGTTATAGTTATAATTATTAACAAATGTAAATGTAGTTCAATTCTAGATGTCGCTAGAAAAAGTAATTGAGGGTTTTAAATCAAATTTAACTGAACTTAATATAAAATTATTGGTAAGTGGATGATATATTTAGGCACTTCGTTAAATTTATGAGCTTTGAAATTTAAATATTTAATGTATTCAAAAAAAGATTTCTGCGAAATTGGTTGTAATGCAAAATAAAAGTTTTGATATCTAGATTCCACTAAATAAAATAAATTATACGGAAAGATGTCAGGCAACGTTAACTTGTATATTCGGTTGTCTAAGCTTAACCATTGTTTGAATAAAAATAAATAATAATAATATGAAGAGGAATTAGCCTAAGAAATTTAGAAATATTTAAATTATAAACGATTGATGTAACTCAATGGGAAATAAAATTACATCACATTTGAGCTGAATTTAATGGGAATTACATTTAAATATTTAAAAAATTGTAAAATTTAATAAGAACCGAAAATTGCTTGAAAAACTGTAAATTCATTTGAACGAGTATGGTTTGGTAATAAAACAATAACTTAAAATCAAATCGCATCGTTTATCTCAACTTATAAATAGGTGCGCTTTAATTCATTCATTTAATATTGCAGTAAATTATTTTGAAAAATTCCCTATTTTATACATTCAAAAATTGCTTCTTTTTACAATATTTAAATAAATACAACTAATTATGAACCTAGTTTTAACCTTTGCCTTTCGGCGTGCGAAATATGTTTTTTAGTTGTTATTTATTACTTCACAATTTTCTATGACCGGACATGCGAAATGCACGTATTTTCGCACTTACCGGCTTAATATTTAAACTGAATTTTTATAAAAAATAATGATGAATTCAGGAAATTTCATTAAGATCTGTAAATACGTTTAGATATAATGCTTATTAATATTAATAGAAAATAATTGCTGAAATTGAAGTAAAAACAAAATTGATTCGCTTCAATTTAATTGAAATTACATTTCGATGTTTGAAAAATTGTAAAAAATAATCCCATAAGGAATGAATCTGGCTTTATACTAAAAATATAACGCAATTGCTATAATAAAATGGCATTGCTTGAAATTTAAACTCAATGTAATCTGAATTACATGTGTTTAAAAAAATGTTCAAAAATAATAGAGGTGAAAATTGTTTAACAATTTCTAAATATGTATAAAAAAAGATTGTTTAATAAACATAAAATTATATATTGTATAATTATTTGAATTTAATTGGAAATTGCATATCGATTTTTGAAAAATTGTAAAAAATTCAAGGATTTCTTAATAATCGATCCTGCCAAAAAAATCTGACAATCATTCTCCAGATCTGAAAATCTGAGCGTAGGTTTAAAATGGTGTGTTTTAAAAATACCACAAAACAATTATTACAAATCAACTAGAAATAAAATTGCATCGTTGCAATTTGAACAAAATTTAATTGCAAACTGGCGAGAGAATTTCTTTGAAAATTTTAAAGATGCGATAAGAAAAAAAGTTTTAATAATATTACAAGATTATTGCTCTACCTCAACAGCGAATAAAATTCCATCATTTGAAATATTTTCCATTCCATTTCGCTGATTAACAAATTGTAACAAAATATGTGAGGAGGAAATTGGATTAAGTACGTTTACAAAAAGTGTGTGTTAATAATGCTATAAAACAATTGCAGCAACTTAATTGAAAAAAAATCCGAAGGGGAATTTGCTTAAAAATCTAAAAGTACGTACATTATAAATGAAAATAGAGTTGAACGCACTGTTCCAAATTTCACATTTCACTTGTTTCCGTTCCCTCGACTCATTAGCATATTATCTACGGCGGACACAGGTGATAATCCGCCGTTTTAATTTTTTATAATTTTCGAAAATTGGAGCGCGGTGTCGCGCGCGAGCCACTCTACGAAAGAATGGAGATATAGTACTGCTAGTAGTAGTAGTAGTAGAAGTAGCAGCGTGTGTGTTTTACTATGGACGGTTAAATGTATGGGCGAGCAGTCATGTCGCGACCGGTCGACAAGCGAGAACGTGCAATCCGCGCACTCTGCGATCCTCTGTGCTCGCAAACGTGAACCTAACCTAACCTAATCAGACAAGTTTGCACACGTGCTGCGTTGAGTGGGTGTTTTTGTGCGTGCGTTTCGGTGCGCGCGTTGATTTAAATTTGTGCCTGCCTCTGTGTTTAAGTGTAAGTGGGTTCGATTTAGCCAATTGGATTATTATGCTAAACAACTTTAGGATTAATGCCAAGGTGAGACTGATATTGAAAATTTATTTTATTAGGTGTTTAATTATATATTTTTTAAGGCAATCATTTTACATTCAAATGGTAACATTAATTTTATGGTGAACATAAACATGTATAATATTAACTAACGAGTGTCCTTTGAGAATAAATTGTTATCATTATTATGGTTTATGATTATTTACCATATATTTGAAGAAAAGAGATATATTGCTTGTATTAAGATTTTGGGAGTAATTGTTTGTATAATGTTATGAATTATTCTAGCAATTGATATTTTTTAATTTTAATTCGATCAAGTAAATGGAAATATTCATTCGGTAAAAAATGAGAATACCATATTCACATGTTATTTATTTTTTTCTGGGATAACCTTATAACGTATCAAACATTATCAAGAGACACATAAGTTTTCAAGTAAACTAATGTTTCAAGTATTATTTTTTAATTTTTATAATGTGTGCATTTTTCTACTTTTTCACAATCAATAATGGTCACAATAGCTGAAATAATGTGTTACATTATGGTAATCATCAATAATAAATATCAGGTCGAATATAGTAATTTTGGTATAAAGATATTTTCGCAGGAATTTATGGTTAAGCCGTTTCCCCATATTAACGGGACACCCTGTATATACAAAAGATAATAACTTGAATTATCGTTAGCTAGTACAGTTGTAATTAAGAAAAGTCACTATAAAAGCACAATATTAATTTCATCGCTGTTGTAATTAGTTCAAATAATGGTGAATGTCAGAAATACCGATGGCCAATCAAACAGTATATTGCCAAGTAACGTTAATACCATAAAAACAACACCTGTCGCAGCAATGCGCAATAAAATTACGAGTTCTGTTAGATTTTTCTCCGCGTCTCCAGCTCCGTAAAATATATACATATATATATATCTCGCGTTCCCGGGATTGAAGCACAGTTACGATTACAAAGTATAATAATGTACTTTACGCGGAGATATCCAATCTAGCGTTTACTTAGAAAGAAAAAGAAAAGTAAAATAAACAATTTTTAATCTAAACCCAACCAAATTAAAAACCTGAATAATTTTAAGCCTATGAAATTTTAATATTTGTTCTTGTGTGTTCAAATGATAAAGAATAAATTTCACATATGTTCACATATAAAAACAATAGACTGTTTCTGCGTTTATTAATATATGGATGAAACCACCTTGCCAACAACCACAAATCCTAAATTTAATTTATAATTAAAAAATACATCGAGTGAGTTCAATCAGATGTGTCATCACCAATCATTATAAAGTGTGTCCTAAACAAACGCAAGATTTGTCTTTGCTTTGCATTATTGAAAAAAAAATGTAAAAATGTTGAATTTTGGTTGCAGTTTAAAAATCAAGAAATCAAAATGATGTTTAATTTCAGAAGTATTTACTTGCAAATGACAGAGTCTATAAACTTTTAAAGTGTATTCTGCATTATTGATAAAATTTTGGTCGAGGTTGAAAAAATGTAAATACTGTGGGTATTTGTGTATTTTTTTTAAATTTGTTCAGCATTATTGATAATATTTTAGTTAATGTTGCGGTTTTAAGTTTACGATCAAATTGTGGGTATTTTTATGAAAATAAAAAGAGGAAAATTTATATGTGTTTGTTTACGAAACCAATTGACTATTTCTATATAAAGGGTCCGCCAATAGGGACGCGCGAAGTTTGCCGGAAGGGTGCGGCCATGTTGTTCGAGGTAGAGCTGTCAAAGTTGCTGTCATTTGTTCAGTATATAACTCCAAATCACAATGGCAAGTTTGAGTGTCGAGCAGCACGTGCAAATTATTAAATTGTTTTACGAAAATGGGTCATCAGTTCGAGCAACGTTCCGCGCACTTCGCCCATTTTACGGTCGCGATGATCGGCCTGTAGAGTCGACTATCCGTCGATTGGTGGGCAAATTCGAGTCGACTGATTCAGTAAACAACCAGCCAACACTGACACGTCGATGAAACGCCCGATCGAACGAAAATATCGCTGCTGTCCGTGAGAGTGTGCGCGAGAACCCGAGGCAGTCCATTTTTTGTCGTGCACAGGAACTTGGCCTTTCGAAGACATCAACTCGCAGAATTTTGCATCTGGATTTGGGTCTGCACCCGTACAAAATCCAATTGACCCAGGAGCTCAAGATAAACGACCACAGACAGCGTCGGGCGTTCGCTGACTGGGCTCTGGAGCAGTTGGAAGCAGACCCCCATTTTGGCCGAAAAATCATCTTCAGCGACGAGGCTCATTTCTGGATGAACGGGTATGTGAACAAGCAAAATTGCCGCATTTGGAGTGAGAACAACCCATACGAGGTCCACCAAGTGGCAATGCATCCCCAGAAAGTCACTGGTTGGTGTGGATTTTGGGCCGGCGGCATCATCGGTCCGTACTTTTTCGAGAACGAAGCTGGGGCGGCCATAACCGTCAATGGGGAGCGCTACTGGTCGATGATAACCAACTTCTTTTGGCCTAAACTGGATGATATGGACACGGACGACATGTGGTTCCAGCAGGACGGCGCCACGTGCCACACAGCCCATGCCACAATGGACATTCTGCACGAGCGATTTCCGGACATGGTCATCTCGCGCGGAGGCGATATCAACTGGCCACCGAGATCGTGCGATTTAACGCCTTTAGACTTTTTTCTCTGGGGCTATCTCAAGCTGGTCTACGCCAACAAGCCTCTAAACACTGATGACCTCAAAGTCAACATACGCAACGCCATCGCTCAAATTGAGGCCGATATGTGCTCCAGAGTCATCGAAAATTGGACCTCCCGGATCCGGGCTACCAAACGGAGCCGCGGTGGTCATTTGAACGATGTTATCTTCCATACTTAATGGTGTCGAATACCCTTTCGAATGAAAAATAAATTTCGTTTCTACCTCACACACAACTTGTTTTATTCAATTTTAAAGTTCACGCGCCCTTATTGGCCGACCCTATATTTACATGATCATTTATGACTTTTAAAATTTTGTCTTGCATTATTGGTAAAATTTTGGTTAAAGTTTAAAAATTGTGAAGGAATATATTCCGCTATCTTTATGCAAACAATTTTAGTTATATTATTTATATTATTTATAATGGTATGTATTTTTGATTAACTTATGAAGAGAAACAAAGCAAATAATAAATAAATAAATAAATAAATAACAATAAGAGGTAATTTCACTTGTGTTTTTGAAAATTGTAATAATAACATCTATGAACTTTTAAAATTGGTTCACCGTATTAATAAAATTTAAATGATAAGAGGTAATATTTCTATAGGATTAAAATGTAAATCACCCACAAGGTGATTAAATGTGAATAGAACTAGATAGATAATAACAATAACCGTAATTCCTTAAACGTAGCCATTTCAAATTTCGATTGTAAACGCTTTTAAGAGCGGTCGTATATCTCTACCCACTAAAGTGCGCACCACCTCCACTACCTTTACTTTTCGCTTAGTAATTCGTCCTAGAAAAATAAAACATATCAAATCAATATACAGGGTTATTCACAATATACGGCACGGAATATTGTGGCCAAAATACGTGACTTTCAAAAAGTTTCACTTTGGGGATATATGGGGGTCTATTAGGGCTACTTTTTAAAATTACTTTCATAATATACAGGGTGTCCCAAAAACCCTAAAAGTATCAAAGTTGTGTTTTTTTTTACTGAAACACCCTGTATTTTATTTCATTTTTGGATCCTTCGATCAAAATAAGTGTGTGTTTTATTAAGGTTTTTATTACTTAAACCTTAAGGTTTTTGAAATAATTTGAATTTTGTAAAAATTTAACCTAATTTTCATGTTTCAAATACTTAAAAAGTAATTAAGTTATGCATACCAAATTTACACTGTAATGTAACAATAGATCATATTTTATTTTCCAAGTATAATAAATTTGACATCTTATACCGGGTGTAAAAAAAATGGAATTAAACAAATGAGAACTTTAAATGGCTATAACTTCATTTATTTAAATGGAACGCTATATTTATTTATTTATCAGCAAATGCACGTTTTAATTACCTATCGAATGGTATTTATATCTTAAATGTTAAGTCTTCTCGTTTTTACAGAAAACGCCAAAATATTGTTTATTGCACCGTTTTAGTACTTTTTAAGTAAAAATTTTAATGTGTCTAGCTTTCTATGGTATTTAAAAACGTCAGATAATTAATTTAGTCTGCCACTTTAGTTTAAAAAGCCTGTCTTTTGTTATAGATGTCTTATTTTGCGTTTTTGTGTTAGATCGTTAGTAATCGTTATTGTTTGAACATCGCTGTTGTATTTTTTGTTAAAAAATGAAGATTTACTCAAAAGAAGAGGGTATTGGCATTATCTTTATGCTTGGAGAATGTCATCAAAATTGTTTATTGGCTTGTCGAGTTTATACTTAAAGGTTTCCCGAAAGAAATCACCCTAAGCCAGCCATTTTTGAGAGACATTTAACCAATTTAAAGAAATTGGAAGTGTCAGTTATAAAAACCCCAGTATAAGAAAATCTGTGTAAATTTTCATTTTTTACTATTAAATACAACAACGATGTTCAAACAATAACGATTACTAACGATCTAACACAAAAACGCAAAATAACACAACTATAACAAAAGACAGGCTTTTTAAACTAAAGTAACAGACTAAATTAATTATCTTACGTTTTTAAATACGATGGAAAACTAGATACATTAAAATTTTTACTTAAAAAGGACTAAAACGGTGCAATAAACAATATTTTGGCGTTTTCTGTAAAAACGAGAAGACTTAAGACTTAAGATATAAATACCATAAGATAGGTAATTAAAAAGTGCATTTGCTGGCAAATTAAAAAATATGGCGTTCCATTTAAATAATTGAAGTTATAGCCATTTTAAGTTCTCATTTGTTTAATTCCAATATTTTTACACCCGGTATAAGATGTCAAATTTATTATACTTGGAAAATAAAATATGATCTATTGTTACATTACAGTGTAAATTTGGTATGCATAACTTAATTACTTTTTAAGTATTTGAAACATGAAAATTAGGTTAAATTTTTACAAAATTCAAATTATTTCAAAAACCTTAAGGTTTAGGTAATAAAAACCTTATTAAAAGACACACTTATTTTGATCGAAGTATCCAAAAATGCAATAAAATACAGGGTGTTTCATTAAAAAAAACACAACTTTGATACTTTTAGGGTTTTTGGGACACCCTGTATATTATGAAAGTAATTTTAAAAAGTAGCCCTAATAGACCCCCATATATCCCCAAAGTGAAACTTTTTGAAAGTCACGTATTTTGGCCACAATATTCCGTGCCGTATAGCGTGAATAACCCTGTATAATATAAGTAAAATAATTAGTGTATGTACTGATTAGATCGTAATTAATTAATTAATTAAATTTTCATTAACGTGATTTTTTCCTTCCTAAATTACATTGATTAAATGTAGGAAAAAATGAGAGAACAGTATGAAAGAAATTCGTGCCTGTCGCTGATTAATGCTATCAGTAACGTAACGACGCTTTAATGAACAATACAATCAAAACACAATGCGCATTGATGTTATTGCAGAAAAAATGTGTTAGTGGTCGTATTTCCCATTCCCAGAGCAATCATCCTTTTAAAAAGAAAATGCCCTCGACAGATGTTCGCTTAATTGGCATTTCTCTCTTACGCTTTCATTATAACGATTTTTTTCCACGCTAACGAGCCTCTGTTGCCGGCACCGATTGTTAAACGTGTAATCCTGCTAATAATCAATTTGGCGCCCAACGCGGAACTACATGTACCAGTAAGTATTAACGACTTGCCAGAACATCTATAAATTAACCTTATTTGTATCATATACAAGTTTATGTAATAGTTTTTAAACCTCGAAATATAATTTTAATTAAATTCAGTCAAAAAATGTTGTTATGGTTTATAGTACAATATTATTAAAAGACATTCGATTTTCAGGCAATTTTCTAGTCTGATTATTTATTTTTACTGTTTTTATAATCGAAAAATAATTTAAATTAATTTCAGTTTAATTTGAAATTCCAAGCGCTGCGATTTTGTTTTTTGTTAAGTTAATTGTTCAATATTTCTATTAAAACACACTCTTTTTGAACGTTTTTCTCTAGATTTAAGCGATTTTTCTTTAGACTATTTTTTACAATTCTAATAATACAACTATTTCAAAGCACTTGAACATTTACAAAGATAATAATAAGTTTTGCACATAAAGAAATTATAAAGTTACCAATTCAAATAACTTTTTTAGCCTATGCAATAATATTTCTATGAAAAATTTACTTTTCTCTGTGCCTTAACAAATTCGACAAGAAAAAAATAGTAAAAATGGAGGAAGTTAAATACATGTTAAAAGAGGTGATAGAAGAAATAAATAAAAAAGAAAACAAAAGAAGAAATAAAAGAAATAAGGGGAAAAAATGAAGAGGAATCACGACAGGAAGAAAAAGCAGAACTAAATGAAAGAATGCACCAATTGAAGAAGAATAAAATCAAAAACCCAGAAAGGGATAAGAGAAGAAATAGCGTAGTGGCAAATGGTTTGAAAAATAATTTATACACAAGCAAATTAAATTAGATGTTAAAATACTGGCTGCATACAAAATAAACAAGGGTACAGAAACAATAATCGATCAATGTTTATACCATAGATCGAGTCGTGGGAAAATAAGAAAGAGTCAATGAAATCCGAAAACATTTTCAAGGGAAGACAAATGTTGATCACACTTAAAGAGCTAGAGGAGGATATTAGTTTCAGGAAAAATAAGACTTAACAAATGAAATGGTATTGACAATAGAAATTAATTGTAACATATAAGGTAAATATGAAGATGCAAAGAAAGGGGATAAGGATACATTTTATGAAAACTTACAAAGAAAAATCGATGAGGGAACAGAAAACATAATATTAGGAGGACAAGAAATAGAAGAAAGCAAGAAAGAAGAGAAAAAACAACAGATGAAGACCTAGAATGCCTGGATCACCACAATAAGAAAATGAGGTCAAAGAAAAGGGAACATACGGGAAAAAGTATAGAAGATAACTCAAAATGGGAAGCAACTGAGGAAATATATAAAACCTCCTAAATCGAAATGATAAATAAATAAGTTTTAAATCTTTATTAAATTATATTATTGTTAAATTTTCTTACCGTTACTTCAATTGTTTATAACATTTTTACGAAATGTTACTTTATTTTTAAGAAATAAGCTGACAGGAACAATTTTCTTCAAATTTTAATTGCTTTAATAGTTACACTGCACTTTAAAACATTTAAATTTCTTTTGAATAATTCAAATTATCTACTGGTATGAGTAATAAACAGATGAGACGTGGTTTCAATAAATAATTTCCTTTTAATAATAATATATTGACGAAACGTTTTATATTTTTATAAATAAGGCTTTGATAAGTCAGGGTATTGTAAAAGTAGTTTTTTGCTAGGACTTTAACTGAAATAATTGATAATAGGGCTATTGGTATTAATAAATTATAAATATTTGTTAAAACTGTAGATAACATTAAATATAAAGTAGTATTCGAAAACTGTTTTATATTTATGTGATTATAAATACATACTCTTTTAATATACCAAAAAGGCAATTTTAAATTGTATTTGTTATCTGAATTTACCTAATGTAACAAAACAATTTTTAGACTTTATATTTACTTCAAAATATAAAATTTTGAAACTTGTAGTAGTCGTTAATTAGGAGAAGTTTTACTTCTCCTAATATGAAAATTTGGTTCCATCAAGAGAGTAGCAGGACAAGTATTGATTATATGTAGTCGTTAATGTTTATTATTCTGTGTTAACTTTTTTGCTGGAAATTAATTTTAAAATTACATTACAATATCGAACATAAATTACATTATAAAAAAATATCTTTTGTGAACTATTCTATAAAATATTTCAGGTTATTTATCTAAAGAAATGTATTAACATAGATTATATATAATTTCATAGTATTATTAAAACATATTATTCTTTTCAACTATATTTACATATTTCTTTGTTAATTCACTTCAAGAGATGCGATTTTGTTTTTAATTAGGTAACAGCAATAATTTCTTAGTATTATTAAAACACAATATTCTTTCTAAATATATTTACATGTTTTTAAGCAATTTTCTCTCGGATTCTTTTTTACAAAGTTTCAAACTACAAAATTAATAGAAATGAAATAAGAAATGAAAATCCATAGACATTTTCTTTGTGAATGTAAGTATGCCCAAAATAAAATAAATTCTTTATCTTATATGTACTCATAATTTTGGAGGTGAATTGGTTATGTTTAAAGGGAGGTATCAAAAATCTTATGAGCTGTACCTATAGGCAAATTCTTTCTGAATGTAATTATAACAATGTATAGTTTTTAAATTTTCACACCATATACCCATAAATGAAATAATTTTTTACTTTATTAATAATTTTGAGGGTGAATCGAGATTGTTAAGAGAGATTTCTGTTTTGAGAGAGGTATCAACTGACAACTAAGCACACTTTTTACATTTATTTGCAGATGAAAAAGTATCATTTTCGAATTATTTTTTAAAAATCAACAAACAACAGAATATAATTTTCCTTAGATTGAGTTCTAATTTTATGCGACGCGATTTTGTTTTTTGATGTGTTATTAATTTTTTTATAGTATTATTAAAGCAAACTCTTTTTAAACGAATTTCAAGCAATATTCTAAGTATTATAGTTTGATTGTTTTTTTACAAAATTTTAAAGTATCGAAATGTATGGAAACGTTAAATTCAGTTTAAATTTTCTTAGTGTGGTAATGACTATGATGTATGTAAAAGGTCTGTAATAGTAAATGGTTAGTCAAAGGTTGTAGTAAAGGTCGTATTTACGGAGAGAAACAACGGAAGGCCCCAAACTGGCATGCAAATTTATCGTAAAGTTCGATGTTTATTAATAGGGGGGCCCACAGTGAATTATTAAGATGTCCGCGTATTAATTGGCCGAGAGCGCTTTCACGAAACGCAAAACGCCACCGATTCACACAATGGGCATAAATTTACGCCGTAAATGGGCAGAGACAGTTGACAGTCGGCTTTCCTGGAACGGTTCGTGAAATTGAATTATTCCCGGTGATAATTTTCAATAGAAACGAACACGGTTAAGAAAGTAACCAGAAGCATTTAACCCTTCATTATTGCGTGCTTAATTAATGATAATAACCCAGTTTTAATTATT
The DNA here is from genome assembly GCA_963969525.1 of Ontholestes murinus. Lineage (NCBI taxonomy): Eukaryota > Metazoa > Arthropoda > Insecta > Coleoptera > Staphylinidae > Ontholestes > Ontholestes murinus. The sequence continues at coordinate 65,174,926 of OZ018387.1, forward strand.
TGCACGTTTTCGTTCCAAAATTGTAATTAAAAAAAACGTATTCATGCAGTTTGCGATTGCGATCACAAAACAATTCGAGTGTAGAATTCCCATGCCCATCCCTCTTAATCGAAAAGTCATGTCGGCCAATTTTTGGAATCCATCGAGCGTGAACTGTCCGTAGGATCAAGGTAATTACCACATACATTTTTAAGAATATATAAAAAAAACTTTATTCTACTATATAATAAAGTGTATATTATTAGATTATAAATAAAATAAGTTCAGTTCTTAATATTCTTTATCGCTCTCTCTTTATTGCTGCGCTTCTTAATTTTCCTCCTGTTGCGCATTGCGTTCTCTTTGGCTTCGTGTGCAGCGCATGCGGCCTTCGCAGCGGCCTTTTTGGTGTTAGCCAGATCTATCCTAGCCGCTTCTAATTGTTTTTGTAATTGTCCTTCTCTGTTTTTAGCTGCGTCCACTAGTTGTTCTTTAGCTTGGTTTTGTTGTTGTGCTCCCTGAGCGGATTGCTCAGCGTTGGCAGCTAAAGCCTGCGCTACCTGCAAAGCGTTACCTAAGAGTTTCACCTCAGCTTGGGCCTCTTGAGCGGCTTGTAGGGCTGCACCAGCTATCCCAGCCTCTTGCTGGATGGCGTTGGACTCCTCACGCTCAACAGCTTCTGCCTCCCTAACCTCTTCCTGTAATTGTTCTACAATGGCCTGTTTACCCGATAACGCAGCTTCCGCCGCTTCAGCCGCCTCCAGCGCCTTCTCGGCCAGTTGCTCTTTGACCTGATGCGCAGCCTGCTGTCCAGCCGCGGCTTGCGCTTCCTGCGCTGCCTTAGCCTCCTGCGCGGCCTTTTGCGCTATATTTGACGCCTTCGTCTTACCCATCTCCAGGTTATCTTTGCCTCCGGAACCATCCTTCCCACCAAAACCGGGACAGCTACTATCTCCACCACCGCCCGGCGAGCCGCCTCCGTTACCTCCACCGGGAGGCGGTCCGGCCGGCACCAGCTTGCTCTCACCGGGTATGTTAAGACCCACACTCTCCTCCGGTACCGTTTCACAAGATGCCCGCGCGTATAACAGGTACAGCACAAACAGGTAACGCAGGTTCATAATTTTTATTCATTCGGCATCTGACAGTTTTTGAAAATTATTTGACGGACGCGATGTTGCTATGCGCGCGGATTTTTTTAAAAAAAGATTACCGCGAAAAATGTAATAATATACGTAATAATCTTTCAAATGTCAACTGAATCATTGGTATCATTGTTTGTTGAAGCCGTTAGTTTGTGCTTCATGTCGAATACGAAGTAAGTTAGGAATTCAAACGCTTTGCTAGTATAACAAAGTTTCCTGTTTTAATTTCTAACCTTGTTTAATTATTGTTACATTGCAAAATAAAACAAAATGCAAACAGATCGACAAGAACATTGAATTGTAATAAGCTTAGAAAAATTTTCGTAAATATCTTAACATGAATATATTATTTTACACTTTAGTCAAATAAGTAATTAGTATCATGCCGCAGGAAACCAAATGGTGTGATTGTAAATTTAAGTAAAACGAGATATACCTTTAGTGGTATGAAAATATAAATAAATTTCTACAGGTATTATCTTGAAAGTCATAAATTACAGTTCACTGTATATATCGTTAAAATTTAAAATTAAAATTCTTGTAGAATTGAATTAATGAATAGATATTTTGCAGCAGAAAACAAGATTACCTACTAGTTTAAATAATTTTTGTTGAATTTGATTCTCGTTTATCACGTGGTGATAAAGTAATAGAAAGGCACTTGGTTGGTTTCACAATTTTTACGATTTATTCCGACTAGTTTCGATTTTTACATCATTATCTAGGAATGGTGACCATTCATGTTGTTAAATTCCTGTCTGAATTTACTCGGAAATCCTATATGTAATAACACATGCCCATATTGTCAAACTCAAAGGCGAATACTGGTAGAAATGTTTTAGTTAAAATCCACGTATTATTTATTAAATTTCAATATTAATTAGGGTATTGATGATCTTAATTACAAAGTAGATATTTTGAATGTTATGAAAAGAAATCATGATGGATAAGGGACAATGTTTAACCCTTAATATCTGTTAGGGACAAAGCATTCTTTAAATTTAAAAGAACAAAATTGACTTTACATTGGAATTATTGTAAAACAATGAGAAAATATACAATTCGGACTAGAACAATAAAAAATATTACAAAGTCAAAGAAAAAATTCTTTGTAAGTTTAGACATTACTTAAAACCTAGAGGAACACTCCTGATTTACAAAAATATACAAGATTCAAACATTTTCCCACGGTTAAATGTAATAATCAACCAATAAGAAATGTTTGACATAAAAAGATAAAACATGCACACATTTTTAAATTGCAAAAAATCCCTGATGTAACACACAAAAAATCAAAGAAATGAAAGATATCAATAATTTTGCACGGATGATCCATGATATTATCCAATTTTTTTAGGAACCGCGGTTTATGCTACCTCTTTGCAAATCGTTGCAATATAAAATTGACACACATGTGTCTTAGCCCATGTCCTTCACTATTGTTGTACGTTTAGGCACCCTCGATTGCAGAAACATATAGTCGTTTAGGGCTTATGACACCGCTTCCTCTCTAGACAGTAGTGACTCTCAAGACTTCAGCGAGTACTTTGATTATTCTCCCTACTATATGCTGCATAGGATGAATCCCCTCTTTTACAATCAGAAACAATTGATTCATATTTTGATCCTGACGTGGAATCTGCCAGTTTGTCCTGGTTTGAAGATCATGTAAGTAGTTTATACGCTGTCGTTTCTAAAAGTGTTGCCGCAATTATTGAATGTGCTGCAAATTCGTTAGATGGTCAGGATTGACGTCTAATAAGGAAATGGCTAGGGGATAAAATGGAAAAATTATTATAAGAGCACCAAAATGCTGTGCTCTTGGGGATATAAAATTGCCAAGTTAAACAATCTGGAGCAAATGCATTTACTAACTCATTTTTAATATAATTGGAATGAAAATATCCAAAACCTTTTTATTATTTACACTGGTCCGAATAAATATTTGCTAATTTTCCGCGTTGCGCAAAGAATATTTTGACAGCGATAAATGTATCAGTTGACAAGTTAGATGAGCTCTCGATGTAATGGTATAGTTGAAAACCGAAAATATAGAACGGTCTAATTAAAGTAACACGTTCTACAAGTAAATATTCAGTAAAGAAATCTGGCTGACATGCGCCAAATTGGCTATATACCTGGATTTAAATATTTAATGTAAAAATCTAACTATAAAATTTGTTAAAGTACACTTTTTGGTATTAATATCGATGCTTAATATTAAAACAATGTATATATATTTGAGTTAGTCAATCTGTCACACACTTATAAAATACTTACCTCGTCTAAAAATTGAATTTTTATTAAGAATGATGTTTTCATTAATCTGGTATATTATTTAATATTCTGGAATTATTTGAATTCAAAATTGCCATTTTTAAGTAAAGAAGTAGTTTCATTACGGATTTTAATCCACTAACATAATGAGTTAGCAAACGTCAATAAATCGTCGACATAAATATTTCTGTTTACAATTTTAGATACAAACGAAAAATTTACCTTTTTCTAATTTACTTAATTTATGTGTTAATTTTATTGCTAAAAAGCTAAAAAAGAAAACCAGCGTTTTGTGATGTTAGTGACATTTTGTATTTGGCCGCAATAATACTTGTTGATAACAATTGTCTTCAGATGAAACTTAAACTTACACACTTTTTTATGTTAGCTGACAAAACATATTTATATGTTCTGAACCGGATTAAAATTGACAAGAGATCATCCTGAAGAATTGAGCCCTTCATCTGAACCTTATGTGAAGAATGTACAATAGTTTTTTTTTATTGTACCTTGAATTATTCTTGTTTGATATTAATAATATACTTTATTGCCGAACAGGAAACCTCATTTACAAGACAAAACATCAAACATTACTTGCAGTTTTGTGGAGACACTCTTCGTCTTTAAAACTGCATGATGTGGCAAATAATAATTGTTACTACCTGAATTTACATAATTAGGTAAAGCCTTCGAACACCCCGTTTAATGGAAATAACAAGACCAAGAAGGGGTACGATTTTTTGACCAAACTTAGCAAAAACGTTTAACTATTAGATCAAATCAAAGACAATTTTCCTACACGAATAGAACCTAGGCATTAGGATAAATTTAAAATGGCATCTCGCCTAAAAGGCCGCAGAAGTTGCTCAAGGTGCCCAACGGGCAAAACCCTTTTTTTGTTTTGTTTTGAAGGACGTGATAATGGCGCACGGCCAACACTGCCAACCCTAAATTTGCATACATATACAATACAATCATGTTCAGTCAACAGAAATACAATTAATATATATATATATATATATATATATATATATATATATATATATATATATATATATATATATACTTAAATAAATGTATACCTCCAGGGCATTTCGTTCCGTCAACATGGCCTGCTGTCAGTTGATTATGGTCGCCGCAGTAAGGTCAACCGCTTCCTAGTTTTCTTTGCCAGCTAGCATCACCCCCATTAGTGTATCCACAGTGGGCACATGGCCGAGCTTCATCGCGAGTTCCATCCTCTTGACGGGCCACATGGGTCAGGAAAAGGAGTATGTTCGGCATTATCTGTGTTCTCCACACACCACACGCAGTTCCCCTCGTCGGCTTCACCTATGCGGTTTAGGTAGGCCATAAAGCAACCATGACCTCAGCATCTGTGTGAGATGGAAGCTCATCTTACCGTGGGTACTTACTAGCCATGCTTCCAAGTCGGTAATGAAGCGTTGGGTCCAGCTGCCCCTCAAACCGCTATCCCACCTTGTTTGCCAACGTGTGATTCGCCGCACATCGGCACTGTGCTTGGCCTCCGACTTGAACAATTCGCTCCTCGTAGCCACGAGGATGTCTTGCCTCGCCAGTAACTCGAGATCGGGAGGAGGAGTGGAGACTGTAGCTGTTGAGATTGTCCGGTAGCCACGTATGATCCGAATGGCCCTAGGCCTCAGGACACTGCACAGATGGTTGATGTTCCGTTGGATCTTGAAACAGGTAGTCCACGCAGCGTAAAGCATCTTTATAGTGCCACACCCATCAAAAGTCTCCTCTTACTTTCTGATGGACCAGATACTTAAGGCTCTATCGTCTGCCCTATGATGTTAATCTTCTGGCCGGCGTGTCTACACGCCCCACGCCTTGCTAACCACGTTGCAGGCATTTTGTGGGCCACGATCGTCAACCTTAAAGCCCCTATCCATTGTCTCTTGCGCTGCGGTTATAACATTCCACGATGTGGGACACCTACGTTGTCTGCCTCTTGACAGGTAAGCTCTTCTCGTTGCGGGAAATGTAGCTCATGGTTACCCAGTCCCGGCCTTTGGTTGTCGTGTAAACCAGGGGAAAATGAGGAGAGTTTTCACCTTCTGTCACCAGTACTTGCATTGTCATTTAGTGTGTACACCACCACAGACACGTTTGTGTCCGCAGCCTGCCTAAATCCTTGGGATTGTCACCTTTGTGAGTCCACGTCGTACCAGGCACATCTTCAGTTCCTGAATTTCTCCTTTGCGACGAGGTAGAAAATGTTGCGCCTTTTAATCACGATTTCGCCCTTGATGGGTACTTCGGTGATGATCGCAAGGTGGGTTGAGCCTCTGGTTTCGCATCCTGCCTTCGCAGCTTCACTTGGTTGCCGAACTTCTCCTTGAATTTCACGCACTTCCCCATGTGTATATCAGCGGATACGTAATGTGCCCGGGGACAATTTTCGGGGGCGCCCATGAGGTCGCACACGACTTCCTCTACTAGGCTGAAGCAGTTTTCACCACACCCCCTGCTCATTAGTTCAACGAATACACCATATTCGCCGCTCGCCTCCATCATGTCACAAGCCTTTTGACCTCTTAGCAGAGGTCACCCCTGCATATAGCTACCCCCGCCATCCTAGTGAGCTCCCATGCTATCGTGGACTATGGTGGTTAATTTGGAGGTAATGTGCAGCTGGAGGTTAACGGTCCATTAATGGTGCAGCGCGTCCAGTATGCCTACTGACCTCGTGTAGTCACTTATAATGTCTCCGACATCGGAAGTGTTGCTGCTGCCAACTATAATTTTTAGATCAATCGGGCCGCTGATGGCTCCGATTTATGCAAAAAAACGGTAGATTTAGTCTTTGGTAGTTAGCGATTTTTTTAGCGGGCCCTCGTTGAGTAACCTTTAATCATATGACAGCTCACCTCTAGAATTACCTCTAAAAGGCTGCAGAAGTTGCCCAATGTGCCTTTTCCAACGGACGAAACCTGCACACCTCGACGTAAGTCATTCGGTTTTTCTTCTTTTAAAGATGTGGACCCATTTTTCACTTAAATACATTTGAACCATGTTATATTGCAATGTTTCGTCAGTTTGAAGAAAAACTAATTTTGTTTAAGATATTGAATTAATGAGGCGGATACATGATGAAACTCCATAACAAATTGAAATAAAACAACACAGTTGGGAGGGTTTCACATTTATTGTTGAAAATGTTTTCAACAATAAATGTGAAACCCTCCCAACTGTGTTGTTTTATTTCAATTTAATTTTGTTTAGACGTTTACTTTTTAAAATATAGAGTAACACTTTTTAATATTTACAAAAGTATAGAAGGTTAAAAATTTCCGTACATCCCAGGATTAAAAGTAGTGATGGTAACAATTTCCATTCCAATAAGAAATTGGTTGGAATATAAAAAGATAAAAAATTAAGATATATGCACAAATTTCTAAATTCCGGAAGAATCCGTGAGTGTGCAAGTGTTACAAAAACAAAAGGTTCAATAAAACGTTTAAGCACTAACATTCGTTTATGACTCTCAATAATCGACTGAGGGTCGACTCAAATTTCGAGGAACCGCAGTTTATGCCGCGACATGTATGAAAGTAATTATTCTAGGAACTAAACGAAGGCATTTTCTTTATCATATGAAGACAAATACCATCATGCAAGACAAATACCATCCCACCTCTCTACATTTACTGAACTCGTTGTATTTAAGTGAAGTTATAGTCCATGATTACTTTTAATTTAGTTTCATTACCGAAACAGAGATTTTGTCTTCATTAATTAAGAGTAATTGCAGAAGGATGCGATATAATTAATACAATCTCATTAATATTCCAAATAAATTAAAAACAGACTATTATTTTGTTGTTGATGTTGAAGGCTTCTACTTCGTTATACATGTTGAATAGAAATGAAACACACTAATAACTTTGTTTGTATAACACGAAATTTATTTCTGTGACTTAAGTTTCGGTAACTGCACGTACCATTTTCAAACAAGAAGTGAAAATGGTACGTGCAGTTACCGAAACTTAAGTCACAGAAATAAATTTCGTGTTATACAAACAAAGTTATTAGTGGGTTTCATTTCCAGACTATTATTTGACCGCTTTTGGAAAACAAATCGCTTAATGAATTGAATGATCGAAGTATATTACAAATATTTTCTAAGCTATCGAAAATGATTATTAGTGCACAAATGTTGTTGTATTTAAACCGAAATAATATTATACATTCAATTTAGATTTAGAAAAGGGCACGATTGTTGGTTATAATTATTAGGTTACTGGTGGCATATTTGCAGCCACGGATGCAATGGAAAAGTAACAGTATTAATATTATTACATTATAGTCGTGCTTTTGAAACAATTAAGAATGGCATATTATTATCTATTTGTATCCATATCGGCTTTACTGATAATGCAGTTTGTATTTTGCAAAGTTAAATAAAAAAGAGGCAGTTATATTAAAACAAAGAGATTGTTTCGTAAAGACCAACTTTCAAAATAGGTGGGTTGGAAGGAACGGATTTCAAAATTGTCGTCCCATATCCACGGACCTAAACCTAACTCCACTAGATTTATTTTTTGTGGGACTATATAAAAGGAATTGTGTACAATACGCCTTCGTTGACAACACCACACGATACGAAAATTCGCATAAGACACGCTTTTGAAACTATAACATAACCTCGCAAATGTTATCCAAAGTTAACAGTAATTTTCAAAAAAGAATATGTAAGTATCTGGAATTGAACGGTCGATATTTCGAATATTTGTTGTAAATATTTTGTTTCTCTTTTATGTTATCAGTGGTACGTTATTACTGTTACAATTATTGCTGTTATAGCCTAATGGATAATAAATTTAAAAAAAAACATATTTTTTATTATTCTTCTTATAATTGTAAATTATCTGACTTTTCTAAGTAAATAGATACATTGGAACTTTTATTTAAAAAAAACACCTTATGGTACAATACACGATGTTTTGATTTAAAGTTAAAGCTATAAATACCATTCGATAGGATTAAAAAGTACATTTGCTGGTTAAAAATATGGCGTTTCATCTAAAAAATAAATAAATAGCCACTTACAGTTCTCATTTTATTTTTTGTACATTATGTATAAGATGGCAAGTTTACTATACTTGGGAAATAAAATATGATCTATTGTTACACATCACTGTAAATTTAGTATACATAACTTAAATACTTCTTAAGTATGTGAAACATGAAAATTAGGTTAGATTTTTACAAAATTCAAATTATTTCAAAAACTTTAAGGTTTATGTATTAAAAACCTTATTAAAACACATACTTATTTTGATCGAAGAATCCAAAAATGTAGAGGATACCATTAAAAAAACACAACTTTGATACTTTAGGATTTTTGGGACATAAAATTAATTCTAAAAAGTAGCCCTAATAGACCCCCTATATCCCCCAAGTGCAATTTTTTGAAAGTCACGTACTTTGGCCACGATATTTCGTGCCGTATAGCGTGAATAACCCTGTATACTACTCAATTCCATAAATGTATTATGTATTATATTGTAATGGGAATATGAGGAGGGTAGGGTCTATAAAAGTAATGCGCATTTTCTGAGAAAAATATACCTATTAATCGTACTTGCACATATGCTTAAAATTCTTCAAAATACTCTTCCCCAGCATAAATACACTCGCGGAAACGTGACTGCCATAACTGTAAGACACCCTGAAACCTTCAACGGGAATGTATCTTAGGAACGTTTTAACATGCTTTTTGGATGTTTTCCACGGACTCCCAATGCTTTCCTTTCAGCTCTCTTCAGTCGGAGATAAAAAAAAAAATTGGTATCGATGAAGGCCGCATTGATAGGTGCATTGTCATGACGGAGTCTGAGAGTGTCTTTGATTTCTTAAGCAATTCCAGATACAAGACTAAGTTAACAGTTTCTCCCTGCGCTACAAACTCCGTCACGAACTCGCCGTCGGACGTCAAAAAAGCCGTTATTGGGTGTCCAGAATGGGGTTTGTCGGCGATCTCCTTACAGTCCTATTTGAACGCCTTGTGCCATCTCCCGGATTGTGACCTCTTGAAGCACCTGGAATGTTTCGGTTGCGATGGATAGTCGTGTCACAACAAAATCATTCGCATTACTTTCATAATAGACCCTATATGGGGATGATATGCAAATTTATCACTTTCTATGCTTATCTTTAGTAATAAAAATATTATTATAATTCTAAAGCCTAATTTAACTTTAACAGGAAACCAACAGTCCATTTCCACTGTTAAGAAAGCAAATCATTTAGGTGTAATTTTTGACTAAGCTTTGAGATTAGGCGATCATATTATTGGGGCTAAAAGGCATAGTTAGGCTTAACATTTTTGTTTCCTTATTGGCATACCCTAAGTCTAGTTTGAAGTTTGATAATTACGAAAAGGATATTTGATAGGATGCACTTTAACTGTCGTGATACGTTTATGGTTCATGTGTTTGACGCAGGATACATCATTCAGAATCTAAAGATTACAAAATTTTTCAATATACTTCAATTATTTATTTATTTATAATTAAGGAAAGATGATTATGTCCTAAAGGCTTTAAAGGATTCTGGATCTTTAACATGAATAATCAGCGTAAATTACACTCGTGTTGCTTTTGTTATAGATCGAATACCTAATCTGATGATATAAACCATTTTTATTTCGGACAGATGTTCACAATATGAATACGAGATATAAGTGTATGTTATTGTTCGATACAATTTGAAAGAAGTTTTAAGTTTATTCTATATCTATTTATTATATAATGCATTTCTAGCAAATACCACGGCCATTCTTTTGACTCGCCAATGTAATTAATTGTTCAAAAGGCTTACTATTCCAAATACATCGTTATCATCATTTATATTGCACAGTATTCCAATCTACTTCAAGTAATATACTTTGTATAAATTTATTTAATACTTAAGCCGCGTCTATATTTGTTTATTTGTTATTTGAGAAAGGTAATATGTATAATTTAAGTTTTGATAGGTAATTAATTAAAGTAGGTAAATGAGAAAATCATTCATGAAATATTTAAGTTTTGTATTAGGGCAGGCATCTGTATTTAAATTTATTGTTTTCCAAATTTTCAAGATTTTTATGACAGAACCGTTTTTAGGTACTTAATTTAACTAGATAACTATTTATTTAAAAATATTTATTATATGTACAGAATATAAATGTGTTATAAAACTGTTAAATGCGTATAAGCACTCAAAATAAAAATATATTATTATTATTATTGATACTATGAAACAGGAAATAGGTGCACTTGTAAATTAAAATTATGTAAAAGAAGGTTGTTATAAATTACAAAATTTTCTTTCTTCCTTTAGAAATTTTGTTGAAAAGATAAATAATTAGATTATTTAATGACAAGAATGAGAAACATATTATTTTGTGGAAATAAAACAAATCGTCGTTTAGCATTGTTAAGTAGTAAAGCTGAAATTAAAGAAATGCGCATTTCCATGCTCTCATTAACGGTGGGCGTTTTGTTATCAGGTAATAAAACGCGAACCATTGTTTTGTGGAAACGTAATGAAACATTATCCTACGGTGATAACGTTTGTTTTCGAACAAATGCGCAGTATTTTTACAATTCTGTTCAACTAAAACCAAAATCGAAACTAGGAAAACACGTACATGGAAAATGTTATTTGCGAATAAAACTTGTAATTGATTCGGAATAAACATTTATATTATTATACGAGGCGTGTATATAAATTAAATTATTATTTAACTTTCCTGGATGTAGTGTTTTATATTTTTTATTGTGTTTTCTATTAATGTTAAGACAAATTAATATAATTAATAAAAGATATTAATGGATGTGAAAAAGCTGGAAATTAGTCTTAATAAAAAGTAGTAGAAACGTATTGAGATTTTATTAATGATTATACAGATATATAGAACAGATAGATAATATGAAAAAATAAAATGCATTTAATTAATCTTCAAAACAGAATAATTTTTAATTAAGGATTATGTTTAACGTGGTAATATAAAGATTTCTGTATGAAAAATATTGAACGAAAAATCATATGTTGCACGATCAATGCAGTAATATTTTTTTTTTGCCGATTTCGGTAAGGGAAATGTACCGTTTCCGATACCGGTTTCCACGCACTCTTGCCCATATGCTGTTTGCTTACACAAGTCCAGACGTGGAAGATAACGCATGCTTAGACGACGTAATTCAGACATAATGGGAAGTAATGTAGTAATGTGAGCGCGCGTACCGCGGAAACTAATTTACTGTCATGTCTGTCCGAGTGCCGTTTTCATTACATTGGGAAATTTATATCCCCCATCGTTTCCATCCGACGGCGACGTCGACGACGACGAAGAGGACGAGGATGGGGACGAGGGAGCCGCCTTTTTGAACCCTGGAATTTCCACCACCACTTTCACAAACTATAAATTATTTTGATAGTTTCATTATCGTATTATATTCACCAACATTAATCTTCTCACAATTAAAATTCCACGGAATAAATTATTCATGTAACTATGTAATTTAATTATTGATATAAATAAGTCGAGGTTATACTTTATTTCGAATTAAAAGTAAAGAAAAATTTCAATTACTATTTGCATTCTTTAATTCATTTGTAGGAGAGGTTTTATATAGAGTAGCATTACTTTGACAACCAATTGACTTAAAAGTAGAGTTAAACGATTCTAGATACAAATAATTGGTGAAAGATAATAATGAGCCTACATAAGTACGTATTGAAACTAATGCTTTTGATAATGACCAGGCATATAAAGTTTTGCCTTTTTTCACATGCAGATAAGGAGCTTATTACAAATCATAAAATACCTTTTTATGAGAATTTATTAAAATCTCATAATAGCTTAAATAAAATTAATTTAACCAACTCTAACGATTGTGACAATTGTCTGAAACCGTAAATCAATCGAACAAAAAGCAAAAGCAGAATCCACGTATAATTAATGGAAAAAAATGTTATCAATAAATCCAATACAGTAGTGTAAAGAAGAAATGGTTACATTAATATAGGGTTCAGTAAAAAACCATTCCCAATCACTCTCGAAATCTGCAGATCATGGAAAGAGACATCGATTTGCTCAGTGGGTATGGAGGATATAATTGTTCATACATAAATGGGAGATGTTACTTAATGTGTTTATAAAAAATACATATTCAATACATTTTGTATGTTCTATAGAACTTTAATATTCGTCCTTAATTCCTGAACACCGTTTATTAAAGATTTTGGGTTGCTTAATTTTAGGAATCATATTGGAGTGGTTACTGCAAAGGTATTACAAATGTCTGGCTTTTTAAGAAGTGTTACTACCAAATTTAACATATTGTCTTATATACAAAATAGAAAGTATACAGTGTATGGTGTTAAAAACGGTTTGTTTCATACAAAACGTTTTCTATGATTCTGAAAATTTTAATTCTTACTTCTTCTTTTGTCTCTATACAAACGTCGAATTTATGTTTCTTTGTGTTTTGCATATCGTGTTTCAAATGGTCTAGTTAATTGTAATATTGTATACCTCTGAAAGTTTCGAATCAAACAACGAGATGCCTAAAAGTTTTTCAAAGGGAGTATCATAAAACTTGATATGGCTTTAATTACCCACGAAATAATGTAACAATGTATATTAATTTTTAATGGGACACTATTAAAGTTTTTGGCATATCACTTGATACTGTTAAATCAATATGCCGGAAAGCTATTGACACTATTTGAATGTAATATGTTCGAATGGGCTCCAGCCTTTTGGACCATTGCTTGCCATTTTACAATTTGGCCAGTGAAATAAATTATATAGGAACATCCATTGTAAATATCTCCCATCATTTCTAATAATCTGCTTTTGGGGAGAGAATCTGCTGCTCTCTTCTTATCCCTCTGAATGTGTACTTGTGTAAGACTATTTACGTCCATACACCAATAAAGATTATTATTTCCAAAGATACAACAGTCACTCCTATGTAGAGTAGAGAATCCCACTGAGATCAGTAAAACGGTACATAATTTGTATTCCATTATAGGAATTTAATGGATGTAAACTGTTTTTCGTGTACTTGGATTTTCCGATACATTTTCTCTATATCAGCTGTGAAGAACATTAATTAAACAATGGGTTATCCACCTCCCTAGTAATCTTCTCCTACATAGATAATGGCTGGACAGTAACGTCTTTATTCATCGGGTATGAGATTTGCCCATTTAATTTTGAAATTCCGATTCTTTCTGCTGGATAGTAACGTCTTTATTCATCGGGTATGAGATTTGCCCATTTAATTTTGAAATTCCGATTCTTTCTCAATTACAGGTATTGAATATGTGCTAGAGCTCTCAGGATTACAATGTTTTAATTTAGTTAAATCAGACGGCTTAATAGATTTTTTGTTGATGTTACTTCGGATCAGTGGAATTTCTTGTGTTCATCCAGAAACTGCGTGTCAACCAATCACCAGAATATTTATTGAATAAGTTAATTTGGCGTAAAGAATATTAGCATGTATCGCAATATCGTACCTTCATATTTGAAAAAACTTTCAGCTACGTCGCAGTAAACTTGTATAACAAACTAGATAAGTCAACAACGTTACTACCGGTATTCTCTTTCAAACAACAACTACGTTCAAAAATGACTAGTTCTATGTTATCTCGTTTAATTAAGTAATTTTCTTTGATTATTATTTATAAATTGTTACCATTAGATAGTTTAGATTTTTAAAAAAATGTAATGTTTTATGGGTTAAGTGGCAGAGTAGCCTTAATGACTAAACTTCGTCCAATTTTGTGAGCAAATAGAGACGTTTATTATTATTAATATTAAAATCGGTGATTGCATAAAGTGGATTTTCAAGTGGAGATAGTTATTGGGTGTTTTTGTGTTTGTTGAGTTCATCTGTGAGCTTTTCTTGATTGCCTCACGAATTCTCTTGGTGAAATATTCTAATATTACGGTAGAAGTTGTATTGTCAAAAAATATTTTTATCTTTTTAGTATTTTGCAGATTCTGTCAGTCGCACCTCGTATATATAGAAAAATGATTTTTGTCTGAGTAAGCTTATGACTTCACTTAAGAAGAAAAAATTTCGGACAAAAGCTGTCTCGAGGGTGGTGAGTTCGTTATTCAGGTTGGATTTATCGGCTAGTCGGAGGGAGCGAGTTCTTGCCACAGAACCGAAGTTGGGCAGGATGCTGGTGTAAGTTGACATTTAGGTATCTGTTTGTATAAGTTTTATTCTTGTATATTGTTTGGCCAAGAGGTCTGTCGGAATTTTTATTGATGAATATATCGAGGAATGAATAGAGACATATGTGGTATATGAAGAATGATAGTGTAATTGTTTTGCAAGGAAAGTGACCACAATTTTTCATGTATACGCTTCAACCGATCGGTAAAAATGCAATCGTTTAAGCCTTTAACATTTGCTAAGAAAATTTAGAATTTCCAGGGATTTCAAATGGGTCATTGTAAGAACCTAACAATAGTTGATAAATTATGAATTTATGATTTCCTTCCTTATGAAGACGAGGATTATTTTTTTAAATGTACGATTTACGGTTGGTTAATTGAATTTTTGCGGCCCTAAATGTCGATAAAATTTAAGCTTGGAGAAATGATTCGAGCGACGTACACTACAGTCGTATCCGAAAGTTTTAAAGGGAGTTCGTACCGTATACAATTGTTGAGGAATCTATTGCGATTCCGGCGAGGTTTCCTGAACAGTTTTCGAATGGTGGGGCGCTAAAAAGGGCGCGAGTAATCTCGCTACGCCACTGTTCCTAAAGATGTATTTTTTACAGATACTAGAATTTTCTGCACCTATGCCAAAAAAATAGAAAAATCTCTTGTCTATAGGCGCTGTTCCCAGCAAATCTTAATAATTGCGAAGGAGTTTGATCATTGATCACTTCACTCTACAACAATTGTTATCCGTTTGATAATTTCTCCGTTGAAAGTTTCATTAAGAAGGTCAGCGGGAGTCAATTAATAAATGACAATAATGTCCAAAGGCTATGACTCAATAAAACTTACGTCTAAAATTTGTTATTCGGGTGGTAAGAAAATTCGCTTCAATCTGCAGAAACCAAATTTAAAGGATACTATAGTGGTTCATGTAAATAATAAATGTAATACGTACATATAATAAATCTTGTATAATAAATATAGCATCTGTAATTAAGGATTGAATTTTTGAAGGTGTTATGTAAACTTTTTGAATTAATAAATACAAATTATTGATTGATGTAATATATGCTTAGAACTAAATTTGATAATTACATACATTTTCTTTTCTGGTCTGAATAGAAAGTGCACTATTGGAATTAAATAAAGAAGTGAGCGACAAATGAATCAAGTAAGAATAGATACTACTTAGATGTTTAGTGTCAGACTTATAATTTAAAGCAAAGCTTTAATATTTTTATCATTTATACTTCGAGCTTTCTGAAGTTAATACATACTCTGGTTCCTGGTTCTTTCTTAGAGACCAACAATATAGTTTTGATCCACGAGGATTCATATATTCTGACGTAAAATCTCTTCTATTTCTTTCTTCAGTTCTATTCGCCGTACAGAGAATATACAGCATGAGATTGTATGCTCCATTTTTGTAGTACCGAAACACAAACAAATAAGCTTCATCTTAAAGCTTATGGTTTAACTCGGCTTTCTTGTTTTTCTTTGGTAGTCCTCATTTAGGTATAGATTGGTATCTATTGGCACTATTGTCAACTTCCAAAAGTCTGCGTAGACCTTACAGGAATATTCAACATCATTCACTATAGTGGTATTGTTCGAAGAATTGATATTCAAGTTTTTATATAATCAGCTATGTAAATTAGAGGAGGAGAGACTGGTAAAATAAGAATGGAAAATATGCGTGAGTACAGGGGAATACATGTGAATGAGTAATTATTATATCTTGAGGAATCTTTAAGTTGAAAATGAACAAGTTTAATATTTATAAACAATCAAATTAAAAATTTTATTAGACAAAGTTTTAAGTGTTTTTATTTTACTCTTTTATAAATAATGTCTATCAAATTACCGTTTCCTTTCTAGTGATCTAAAATTTCCTGCTACATGGCACAAAAAAGAATGTTCATCCGTTACAGAACGACGCCAGTTTTACTCGGAGATTGAGAAAACGCCGGCGAAATTGCGCAACTACGAAATAAAACGAGAAGATCCTCCAAAGTTGTAATTTGCTCGCACGTCAAGGTCCTTCACCTGTAATTAAGTTTTAATTAGCGCCCAATTGGTTTTGATTTATTAGACGGTTACGATTCTACCAGGATTGGCCACATAAATAAATCACGAAAGTTTGTGTGTATGTATGCGTATGAGAAAATCGAATCGATGTCGATTCCAGCTTCTTCACCGGCGAAGAGAAAACGAAGTGTGTTTGCTAACAGATGTAATCAATGAGGCTTTCAGTTTGCGACTAATTGATGTTGATTGAAGAGAAAATGATTGAGCTTCTGTAAATTGAAAGTTTACGATTTGATATGGTAACAGTAAAAAATATATATTCATTTAAAATAAATTCAGTTTTTTAGAAATATTTCTTTAGAAATTGATTTTATAATATTTTTAAAGTTAAATAAATAAAATACGTAGATTTATTTCAAATTGTACTTTAAAGTGTATAAGTATATAAAGTATAATGTGATCTGGATAATAACTTTTGTAAACAACTCTTGAGTGACTTAAAAATGCCCACTTATAATTTTAGAAATTTGCGTTTAGGAAAATATAATAGTACAAAGAATGATCGAGCAAGACCTATTAAATTATTCTTGGTTTCAGCTGATGATGTGCACAAAGTAATAAATAGATGAGGATGTCAAATCAACTGAGAAATACTCTGGAATTCGACTATCATATGATAAAACTCAGAAGCAAAATGATTTATATAAGATAGTAAATAATTAATTAATTAATCGTACTAATATAATAATGGTCAAACTAATTTAAAAATTATTTATAAAAATGGAATCCCCGTAATAATTTCAACAAAAAACTAAGTAATACTAGCACAATATTTCCAATTAATCATGTACTAAGATTTTGTATCAACATGTCAGAGGTATAAATACTAAACTTCAAGATGTATATATTAATTCGTCTGATTTGTCATTTGATATTTGCTTCCATAATATTATAATGTTAAACGATGCGATCGCAAATTCTCTCTTGTGAATCGGTCCAAAGGTGGTGGTGTTCTGTGTGCTATATCTATTTCAATCAAACATGAATTCATTAATACTTCCCATATTATAGATATTCCACCTGACATCTCCTGTGATGATTTTGAACTTTTTCTCTCAGCCCTGGAAATATTATTGCTTCACCAAAATTATCTAGTTGTAGGTGATTTTAATATATCTAACATTTTGGAATCTAAATTTTTATCTAATGGTAAAGTTTATGCTTTTAATAATTTTCTAACATCAAGTGGTAGCATTCAATATAACTCAATTAGAAACAAATATGGTAAAAAGCTTGATTTGGTTACTAGCAACGATAATTTAAAAGTATCTGTCGAAGAATCTGATGTATCGTTAGTAAAAGAAGACTGTTACCACCCTTCCCTTTGCGTTACTATTGATGAATTTTCAACCAAAGTTGTTCAGCCGTTTTTTTGTCTCAAAATATGTCTTATAATTTTAAAAAGGTTGACTTTATATCTCTTTATAAAGCCCTTTTTGACGTTGATTGATCAATGCTGTCTCAAATAAATGATGTAAATCTTGCCTTGCAGTAGATTACTTCTACAATATTTTTTTATGATATTATTGATTTGCATGTGCCTAAGCATAAACCTGTTTTATCGATATATCCGGAATGGTTCACATGTGAAACAAAAAAAATACAACTAAAAGAGCATTAGCGCCGTAGATGGAATAAAACGAAAAAGCTATTCTACCTCGATAAGTATAGGTGTGTGCGAGCTAGAGAAAAATGCTAAGATACAAAAGTTTTAGGGTTTTTTTTAAAACTATCAGAATAAAGATACATTAAGTATACAAGATCAGTTAAAAAGTCAGGACGAAACAAACTTGCTTTTTCTTAAATGGAACACCCCGTATATTGTTCCATATTTTAATTCATCTCAAAATTCTACACAAAATTGGTATGGCACATCATAAGGCTAAACTTGACCGTTTTAGAGGCATCGAAATTTGAAAATAATTTTTTTAAAATAAATTATACAAAAATAGTTACCCATCAAGTTACCTGTCACAGGTAAGTAGAACGCAGCGTTGTACAACGCTGGAGATGGAAATCTCCATAACAACGCTGCACCATTACACACAAAACTACTTGGATAATTTTTGCGCGAAAATGATACGTTTAAGTAAAACGTATATGATTTTCAAAGTTCGATATCTCTAAAACAGTCAAGTTTAGCTTTATAATGTGTTATACCAATTTTGTGTAGAATTTCGAGATGCATTGAAATATGGAACAATATATGGGGTGTTCCATTAAAGAAAAAGCAAGGTTGTTTTGTCCTGACTTTTTAACTGATCCTGTATACTAAATTTATATTTATTCTGATAGTTTAAAAAAAAAACCTTAAAAGTTTTGTATCTTAACATTGTTCGCTAACTCTCTTACTTTAGGAGATATTCGACCGTTTCCATACATATCAGCGACCCTGTATAATAATTACTTAAATAATATTCAGCAAGATATTAAATCAAATCCCTCTCAACTCTGGTCTTATATGAATCGATTAAAGAGAACTACAAGAATTCCAGGTAAAATGCACAATGATAATTCTGAATTTAATAATCCACAAGAAATTGTTAATGCCTTTGCTTTAAATTTCTCTGAATCTTTCATTAGCGTGACGTTATCATCACTTAATCATTTGGTTAATTCCCTACCTTATGCTGTTCCACCTACAGATGAGGATGAGTTAAAATCAAATTTTTGTTCTGGTGATGATAGAATTCCGAATTTTTTGGTTCGGGATTGTATATTGGTGTTTGCTAAGCCCCTTAAAATAATTTTTAATTTATCAATTAGTACAGGTATTTTTCCAGATAAATTTAAACGAACAAGAATCAATCCTATTTTGAAGAAAGGCGATAAATCTCTTATTAATAACTATAGGCAGGTCTCAATTGTATGCGACTTTGCTAAAGTTTTCAAATTAAAAATTTATTCTACTTTGTATAATGGAGTCAAGGCTAAAATTTCACACTCCCAACATGGATTTATGCCCGGCCGCTCCACAATTACTAACTTAGCATGTTTCACCCAATATATATCAGAAGTATTGGATAAAAGAGGTAGAATAGTATGGTTTACACAAGGTGTGAAGTAATTTACAAAATTTATTACGTGAGTGATAGGGTTTTGTCGAATGTAGAATGTGTTCGTGATCTCGGAGTATTATTTTCTTCTTCCCTTAATTTTGCATTGCATATAAATGGTGTATGTTTAAAGTCATCTAAGTCACTTGGATTGGTTTTTCGTGCTAGTAAATATTTTCAAGATCATTCATTACTTAAAAGACTTTATTGTGCAATCGTAAGGAGTAAACTTGAGTATGCATCTGGTACCCTATATATGTCTCTCATAATATGCATATTGAGCGTATTGAAAGACGATTTTTAAAATTTTTATCTTTTAAACTGGACGGAGTGTATCCTGAAAGAGGTTGTAGTTAGGCGGATTTACTTCTACGGCATGAGTTGGTTTGTATCAGTAAGAGACGAGATCTCTTCTGTGCTAATGTTGTAAGAAAATTAATTAATAAAGAAATTTATTGCAGCTTTTTATTAGATAAAATTATTTTGCATGTACCTCGTCCAGGATCCAGACATGCTTGTACTTTTGCCTTGCCCAGATCCCGCACAAATATTCTACAATGATCGTTAGTCCATATTATGTGTAAAACTGCGGAAGTAATTGATGTTTTTGAATAGAATTTTTGGTTGCTTTTTATTGTTAGTATTATTTTGTATAATTATATTGTAATTGGACACATATTGTCCGTTGTATAATAAAGTCTATTATTATTATTATTATTTACAATTAATATATACCAATGTGCTCATTGAAGCAAAACAAAATTTAAATTTCAAAGAATTTAATGTGATATATATGGTTTGGAATTCATTTATTATTTCTGTTCATTGTTTTGGGATACCGTTTTTGTATTTATTATTATTTTCTAATTTATTTTGTTGGAAATTTATTTCGTATAATTGTCTCGACGTGAAGTTGTATTTAAATAGTTAATTATTTCTAATTTCGCTGTAACACACATTTTCTTGGTTTATATGTTATCTGCTTTTGAATATCTCACCAAATAAGCGATTTGAGATAATAAAATTATTTAAACTTTGCGTAAATTTTCTTGGCCCATCGCATAGGGTAATATAATGCACATCATTACACAAGTGTAAAACTTGTCATAATGCTGCATGTCCCAGGCGTGATGTTAAACCGAGTGATAAAGACACATATGAAATTACAAATCCATCCACTTGTGTTAATTTAATGGCTAATATTAATACGGTATTGTAGAATGCATAATTAATATAATAATAACTTAATAGATTGTGGTTATCACCATTTGTGACGTAGGAGTCGATATTTTGAAATACATAGACATACATACATAGCCGATTTATAGTTATAGATTTACGCTAATGTAAGCATACCATTCGTCTTAAATACATTTCTGTTTATGTTTATCATTGGTCTCGTGGAAATGATACCTTTAAGTTTTACAATGGCGTAATAAACGCTATTTAGTTTGTTCGATACCAAGTCAATCTGTTCGGACTATGAGAGCCGATCATCTAGAAAACTGCCAAGTAATTTGGTGCCTTTCTATTATAGAACTGGATTTTAACTATTTTCTCCTCGTTTAGAAGAAGGTTACTTTTGTTGCACCATGCTGATATTTCGGCTTTGGCAATATTTACTTTTTGTAATAGTTCCGGCTGAGTTTGAGCAGATACTATTATACTGTTAACGGTGTAGGCTTCTACTTCGTTATACATTATTCTACACAAATAAAAAAAAAAACTTGTAACTTTGTATAACACTGACTTTATTTAGTGACTATAGTTTCGACAATTTTAACTTGCCATTAAAATTGTCGTCACTATAGTCACTAAATAAAGTCAGTGTTATACAAACAAAGTTAAAAGTTTTTATTTTTTTTATTTGTGAAGACACTATTATGTTTGTAGCATCGGCAAATTTAATAATATATCCTTCAGATACGTGTTCCACGAGATCATTGATAAACAACAAGAATAACACTGGTCCTAACGTAGAACGCTGCACTACATCCTTGTTTATTGGAAACGTTCCGAATGTTTTCTTCTCCACTTTCGCGAATATTTGCCTACTCGTTAAGAAGGACAGTATTAAATTGTTCAGCATACCCCGGATCCTGATTGCATTTAGTTTGACATGCACAAACTGAGGATTGATGATATCGAATTCGCGCGAAAAGTCGAAAAAAAAACCAACCACATACAGCCTTGGGTTCATTTTTGCATTAATTTCTTGTAACTTGCTGTTTCAGTAGATTTGCCTACACGGAATCCATGTTGGTTGTCATTCAGTATATTTAATTGGTTTATGTAATTCCAGAGTTTGATCAGCAACTGTTTTTCGATGAGTTTCGAGAATAGATTGGGAATGCATACTGGACGGTAGTTTGATTTACCAAACGATGAACCTTTCTTGAATATTGGAAGTCTGGAAATTTTCGATGATTAGCGATTAAGAATTTTGTTTGCCACGCTTTTGACAACTTTACTTGTAATTTCGTCACTTCCGCTGTATTCATAATGTTATCTGCTTTAAATGGTTCTAAGAACATGGTTGAACATTACTTGTTGTGCATTCCTTTGATCTATTTTCGTTGTTCTCTTAATTTGGTAGTATAAACCAAACGTTTCAGCTACTTCTGTTGGATTTGTCACTTAAGTATTGTCTGTGTTATTTTTTATTTTATTCAGCAGCATTTATTTGGGCTCTGATTAAATCTTTTTTCTTAGGTTGGCTAGTGGTTTGTGTCGTTTTTTTTCTAATTTATACTTCATTTGGATTTCCTCATATTTGAGTTTATTTTTAGATAAATAGATTTTTTAAGTTACTGCTTGACTCCCGAATTTCATTATTTTTTCCATTGATGGTTGTTAGTTTCAACTATGTTTTTTGTTGTCATTGGACATGCAACATTGAAATAATGTAAGAATTATTCAAAGAACATGGCATAAGATGTATTGACATCCCCTGTTTCTATGAATTCCCAATTTATTTTACTTAAAAGATATTTTAGTTTATGTACATTTTTGTCACCACGTTGTCTGTAAGTTTTCGTTGTTTTCTCTTGGGTGTTCTTTTTCTCATTATTTGGTATATTGATAACTGTCAAGATTTGATTCAGCATAATCAGTTAGGGATTCCGAGAGGCCATGTTGGTTTTGCTGTGTTTTTTAATTTTGTTGATTAACTTGGAAGAATTGAATATGTCGGTCGGCATTTTGCTATGTATATTATTTTCCAACAAGTTTATGTTTAAATCTCCACATAAAATTATATAGGAATAATTTTCATGGATTTCCCGCAATATGCCCGAAACTGTTTCAAAAATATGTTCATGTTTCCGGAGGGAAGCCGGTAGACAGACAAAATTGCTGCTGTAGTTTTATCAATAGTCACTGTGCACCTGATACATTCAACATGATGTTGTACAGCATGGCGTTTCGCATACGTGTATTCTTTATATACGAAATTGTTGTCGAATAGATTGGTAGTGTCGCCATGTTTGTCATTATATCTCGTAAAGCGAGATAATGAATAAACTGTGTTGAGAGGAGTATTTCCAATTTTATTTAGGATTGAGATTAAAATTACATTTAAATTTTCCTACGTGGAATCATGATTTCTCCTCATCTGTGTATACGACGTCCTTATATTGATTGTCAACACACTTATGGTTTTGACTATGTTTTTTTGCTTTTCCTTATTTGGCGTTTCATTTATTTTGTTAGCTGTTTCTAATGCTTCATTAAATCAACGTAATTTTTCAGAATAGCTATTTTATCCCTTAGCTTAATTATGATTTCGTCCTTATGTAGTTTTCTTCCTTATTTATACCTTGGCAAATTGTCTCTGTGCCACCGTTTATCATCGCTGAATCCTGAGAAGTTATGTGGGAACAGCAGTTTTGCCTTGTTCGTCCACGTACATGCCGTAGATTTTGGAGACACACATGGGGGGGTACACTTTGTTGCATTTCACACACTTGCATTGTTTTCAACGCTTACGAAGCACTGATCACGTAAAACTTCATTGCTGGTAACTTTCGTCGGCGCCATTTTTCCAACTATCTTTTGATGTCGCAGATAAGTCAGATGCATTATCATTATCCTTGGATGACATTGAAAATCCTTGGTCGTCTTAATTTTCAACCAAGTACAGATTGATTTTTTTAGAGTAAATCTGGTAGATAGGTAGCAGGCTTTGCACTAAACGAATTATTTTATCGGATGTCGCTCGTATCTTTAATCCTTTAGGATTAATTTCTCCATTGTCGTTACACTTATGGACAATTTGTCTAAATTGGGATAAAGTTTATCTGTTTTTTGTCGTAGAAAAGTTGTAAAAATTTAAACCACAAATGTTGTTGCCCGCCTTTTTACAAATTTCTCGTCGTTTCTCGTTGGTTAATTTATCGGATTATCAATTGCACGGTTTTTGTGATGCTTCATAGGCAGACTTTGTAGCTGTCATTTATGTTCATGTTGTGTCGGTAGATAAAGCAGACACATCTCTTGTTTGTTCTAAATCAAAGGTAGCTCTATTAAAGAGAATTTCAATTCCTCGGCGTGAATTGTGTGCTACAGTTCTACGGGCAGATCTTATTGAATTTGTTGTGAATATCTTTAAAGGTACTATAACATTAAATCAAATATATTCCTGGTCTGATTCAACAGTGGAAATGGAATGGAAGACTTTCGTAAGCACTATTATCACTTTTGGATTCTGTCGTGTCGACGTGAAATTAAACGTATCAGATTTCAATGTATTCGTTGTTTTCGAGTAAAACCTAGGTTTCAAACACTAATAATGGGCAGATTGTATATATATTTCTCGTGTCTCGCAGGCCAAAACCTTTGCATGCACTGAAGTTGATTTTGCAGGTCCGCTGAGGATTACTCTGGGTAAGCATCGTGGAGCAAAGTTGGCTAAAGCGTATATAGGTGTGTTCGTCTGTTTTGCTACCAAAGCGATCCATTTGGAACTACTCGCCGTGGTCGTTGTGCTGTTCTGTACAGCGACTGTACGACTAACTTTGTGGGAGGCAATCAGATGTTAATACATGCCAGTGCTGGAAAATTAGTCATTAAGTGGCACTTCAATCCGCCTAGCGCTCCCCATATGGGGAGTAAATGGGATTGCAAGAATAACTACCATACGAACCTCTTCATTGTTGTTTCAAAGACTATTGGAAAAGCTTGTAATCTTACCCTTGACTCATTAAAACTCTAATGATTTTTGGTGGGCGGAATGTTCAGAATTCATTGATTATTTGTGTTTATTATTTTGATACATAGTATTATTTTAATTTATTTTGTCGGGAATTTAATTCGTATAATTGTCGCGACGCGACGTGAAATTGTATTTAAATAGTTCATTATTTCCAATTTCGTGGTAATACACGCTTGTTTTCGGTTTATATGTTGGCAGTTTTTATTTTTCTTTGAAATACTTTTTTTGTATCCCTGCGCGAAAGAGGACAAATAGAGTCGTTTGTCGAACGCGAGACGAGTCAGATGCAGCGCAAATTATTTCTACCAAAAAAGTGCACTTGCGAAATAAGAAAAGACCCGGTACCCTATCTCTACAGTCCACTAACGTAGCTAGGTACTAGCGAGAGAGGATTTACATTGGTAAGTATTACAAATATAATCTGACTAAAGTTTTGGCCAATTTAACTTGCCATTGTCAAACATTAAATAATTTAGTTAAAGTAATAGTGTTATATGTATTATATAACATGAATAACAGAGACAAAGCCTTCAGTATAAAGTTTCTTTTATCATTTTTAAACAAATACTTTTATAATTTACTCAAATTCAATTTTTATTAAGTTTATTATTGTGTTTCTATACACTAAATATCGATAATTTTGAAGAAAAATGATAGTAATAATCATAAAAATATTACACCATCAATAGGTTTACTTTTAATTTTAAGGCCATTGCCATCAACTTCTCGTAACTTTACCGTCTGTCCTCCAACTGGTGCTAATTGCCGTAATTTGTACATCGAAAATAAAATAAGTGAACAAGTGTTAAGATTAAGAGGTACCTATATAAACACATAAAAGCATAAAAGGCGGCAATAAACGTATTCCACCTTTGATTGCCGGCTACAGAAAAAATATTATGTTGAGGTCACGAAAAGTACTTACCAAAACATTTAAAATTTTGATTAAATAATTTGGTGACGTAATTCCAAATAAGTTTGAGGAAGTCGTATATAAACTTGTCCGGAATATTATGAATCCTTGGTATTTTTTCAAGTCTTTCCTAATCCAAAAGTGAGAGAGCATTGACATTCGCGTTTGTTGAGAAGGAAAAAAAAACAGACACTAAATTAATTCCACATTAGCGCATTCTAAACTTCTAAACACACACACATACAATCGCTGGCATATAGTGACGAAGAAAAAAAGAGCGTAGATTGTGATGTAATATTTCGCTTCAAGGCCGCAAAACAGCTCGAAAATATTTACTCTTAAAACTTGAAGACGCTCATAATTATATAGGTCTGATCGATATCTTTTAAAGTTTTTTATGATTAAATCCAGATTTGTTGCGTTAATTCGACTTTCACGCGCGCGGCTTTCTATTGACGATGCGAATAAATTCGAGACGATTTATTGCTCTTTTGTGTGCCGTTTTTTTGATGATTAATGGCCGAACGCATGAAGCAGCAAAATCACACAATGTGTCGATGATGTATCAATCGAAACTTGGCATTGTATTAATTCATTATTTTATTAAAAAAACGATTTATTTAATTAAGGATTTAGCGATTTTATAATACATTACTGTGATAAAAAGCAATATATATGAAATGTAAGAGTATTGAATTTTAATGCCTCGAAATAAAATCCGGGTGAAGGTTTTAATTTGAAAAATTGTTTATTCATCACGGAGCCGAGGGTTCTAACAATGGTATATTTTAGTCTATCAAAATAAACCAATACATGTTTATTTCTTATTTTAATTATAGTATTAGTAGGATAATTTAATTCGATAATTTTTTAAGCCAAGAATATTTAGGAGACGATTTTTACTTTCCCTATATACGAAGTATATATAGGGGAAGTATTGTGATCGTGATTTTTTTTTGAAAAATTTTTTTTGCGGAAATATCCGTTTTGAGGTACCCTGAGTCCATTAAACTAATTTCTGGAAAAAAAAATTTGTGTCTGTGTGTGTGTCTGTCTGTCTGTCTGTCTGTCCGTGGGTGCTGTATCTCAAAAACGACTGATCCGATTGAGATGAAACTTTAAACGTAAGGTTTTATCGTTAAAAACTGGAACTGAAAAGCTTTTGGTAAACATCCATAAACCGGAAGTGGGTGTTTACTCGAGGCGTTTTTTGTTTTTTTCTGATATTTTTTTTAATATGAAAAATATTACAAAACTTTTCAAACAAAAGTTAAAGAGAATCAGAAACTGAACAAATTTTGTTAAAATATATTTTTCATAAAATTCTTAACTTTTGAGAAAAATAATAAAAATTGAAATTTTTTATATTTTTTGCCAATTGCTAATAAACTATTGAAGCAACATGAAAGTTATATAACAAATAATTGTAGAGAATTTAAAGTTGAATAAATTATTAAGAATAACCTTTTTGCATAAACCGCATAGTTTTCGAGTAAAATATAGGGAAAGTACTATGATGGCCACATCACCATTTTTTTAGGTTGAAATTGGTTATGTAGGTAAATCATATTGTCTACTTTAATTTTGGAATTGCGAAATTTCTATCAAAATAGATGTTCTTTAGATATCGGAAGGTTTTTTCTTAATGTCGTGAGTGTGCTGGAAATGTAATTTTAGCTGTATACATAGTTGTTGTACGTGTTTTTAAATTTAGGTTCCCATGTTTAGGTAGATTAAGTTAATGACCAAACGTTAGTCCATAAGGAGTAAATTTTGTAGAAGAATAAACACATGTATTGTAAAAAAGCAAAAAGGTAGCAAATGCAACGAATACAGGGTTTTCAATTTAAGTGAAGACATTGAAATATTTCGAAAACTACACATCGAATAAAAAAATATAATTAAAATTTGTTCGCCTCGGAGAAGACATCTAATGATATGAAACTCGACCCACTACCCTTAACCCCCTAGGGGGTAGGGGGTGAGAAATAGAAAAGTTAAATAGGAACCCCCTTGAAAAAATTTTCAGATGAAACTTTCTTATTTTTTCCAGAGTATTCAAATCCGTACAAAAAATGGGGGTTCCTATTTAACTTTTCTATTTCTCATCCCCTACCCCCTAGGGGGTTGAGGGTAGTGGGTTGAGTTTCGTATCATTAGATGTCCCCCTCCGAGGCGAACAATTTTTAATTATATATTTTTTTTATTCGTTCTGTAGTTTTACAGATATTTCAATGTCTTCGCTTAAATTGAACACCTTGTATATTTCAATCACGTTGTTAAGAGACATAGTGCTTCAAATAATCAGCAAGTGTTAAGCGTGATCCTTCCAGAGTTCTATGATTTTGTGGTTTGTTTTGTGGGCCATATACAGTTGTTAATGTATGTTTGATATTTTAAATAATTTTGTGGTTTCTTTTAACAAAACGGAAGTAAATTATTTCCTTTGATCTGTCAATATGCACATAGGAATACGAAATTTACTAATAAAATGTTCGACTATAGTTGCTACAGTTGAATCTTTAGGATTTGGAAGGGGAGAAGAAAATGGTAAAAGTCGGAACGTTTGATCTTTTGCACCTTCAAGATGTGATAGGTGACCATTTTAAATTATGTAATTTATGTTTCCATTATTATTGTTATAATTAACTTTTTGATATCTCCCTATGATTTGTTAGTGGTTATCCACCCAAAAAAATATCTAGTGCAACGCTAAGACAATAGATGGCACCTTTTTGGTATTTAAAAAAACATAGTGTATAAAATGTATAATGGCAGTTACTATTGCTAGTGAATCTTTAGACAATACGTCGTAATTTTGTTCTACTTTACTCATAGCTTTGCTATAATACGAGATTGCTAAATTGTGTGAAGATAGTCCTTAAGAAAGTACGGCACTAATTGTGAACTGCGATGCATCAGTAGCTGCAGTAAATTCTTGAAAATAATCGGGATATTGTAAGACTACTTACTAGCTAATACGGTCTTTAGTTTTGACCATCTGAATTTAACGTCTTCCTTTAGTACGATAGTTTTGGAAAAAATAATCTACTAAAATTTGGAATAAAGCGCTTATAATAGGCTGCTAGTCCAACAAACTATTAAATGTGTTTAGTATTTTTGGGTTGAGAAAATAGTTTAATACGAGATACTTCGCCGTTTTCTGAGATTGATATAACTGATAAAATTGATATTTTTGGCTTTGATTTTAAATTAAATGGTTCTAAATGTGTAAAAACCAAGTGGTTTTGTAGGTTTTATGAATATGTAATAATATCGCTAAGATGATATACGCAGCGTAATTCATCAGGTGAACCAGGTAATGCAGGATTTATTAGTCCTAAAAAACGTTATTCATAGTACCCTGATAGTATACTAAAGACAGTTTTCTAGGATGAATATAAATTTAGTGAAAACCAGAAGTAAGATGTTTGATAGTAGAGGCATTTACTTCGTGGTAAATCTTGAATGAGTTATAATTAATTATAATTAATTTCAGGTGGTCGAAATTAGAGTATTTAAAGTGGCCAAGTTGATCAAGATTTTCATTAATATTTGGTATGGGGAAAGCATCACCATAGTCATAATTTCCAACTTATGTTTCTTATGTTTCATTCGCAGTTTCTTAGGAACAATCTAGATTTGTGAATTCCAGGGACTGACGAAAGGTGATATATTATTTTAATTTAACTTTGAGTGAATTTAATTATCACTAGGAGTTACTATACATTTTTTCGATGGCCATATTTTTGCAATAATTACATGATTGTTAAATTTGACTGTTTTTTTGTACTTGTATTATTTTGTTGCATATGTGATGCAGATTTAAATTTATTTGATTATGTATCACAATTTTGCGCTTTTAAAACAGATAAATCATTATTTAGTCTGAAAATAACTCTCCTGTTTGTAGTAATAGTAGTAGTATAATGTATTTCAATATGCTTACACAAGATTTCAAAATTGTACAAAAAATCAAGGTAAAATTTAACACTTTCGGACATTTTCTAGAGGTTGTGCAACCTGTGGACGGTACTCTTCCTCTTGGTAGATATGGTATTGAGGATGGTTCGCTATCTCTAGGGGTTGTGAGTGGTTGGCTTATTTTCTGTCATGTAGATGGCATGGTACGCTTAATCTGGGAGTGTGAGTGATTGGACGTTGGCGATGCACAATTTAACTGTTTTTTTTTCAAATTGAAATTCAATTAACTACTGAAAAAGGCTTTATACACGTGTTTGTTTACCGACTGCGTAAGTGTAATGTTACAACAGATTTTGTTACAATACGGCTAAATTTACACAAATATAATGAATAGATTTTGTAGCATTTAACTGTTTCATATTCAGCAGCTTGAAGCTTTGGCCTAATTACAATTTCTAAACTTAAGATTACGTATTACTTTCTTCACAAGGGTACGAGTTACAGTAATTGTACTTGGTCTTTCAACGTGCATGCGAAAGTAATTGATATATGTCAATCGATATTTCGGCCATGGGATAGTAATAATTAGAAAAAAACACGTAAATATTTCTTAAAATCTACAACAAATGAGTCTTATTAAGACTACAAGAACAAACCACTTTTGAAGCAACTACTTCTCTAGCTAATACTTCGACAGACATTGAATAAAAAGACTCATTTGTTGTAGATTTTACGAAATATTTTCGTATTTTTTTCTAATTATTAGTTAATTTTCTACAACGTAAAGGACTTATATATTTTAATATCAAATTATGCTCTTAGTGGGTATTTTCCTTAATCCCGAACGTAATTATTTCCGTAGAATTCAGTAATCCATCTCAGGTATAAATTCAGACCTTTAGTCGGTTATATTTCATTATTGTGTCAGTTGCCGTACATATCTGAGTAAGTTATTTATATATCATTATATTTATTTTAGTAAACGTTTTTATTTATATTTGAAATCAATTTTATAATAAAGCTGTAATGAAGAGATCGAGAGATCGAAACACGTGTCTGCAGATGGTTATAAATTGAGTATTGAATTATTTAAGTGCTTTTGCTAATTTATTTTTAATTACATCAACCTAAATTAATTTTTTATTCCAAATTTATCACAATATAGTCACTCACAAATTATTTAACGTACATTCAATCATTTTTAGTTTATTTTACAGAAAGAAATACGTTCAAACTAGTGTTGCTTTGATAGCCTTGCTATTTTGTAACACGCAAATTACTTTTGTATTATTCAAGGATTAGCTAGAGAAGTAGTTTTTTCTTGTAGTCTTAATAAGACTCATTTGTTGTAGATTTTACGAAATATTTTCGTGTTTTTTTCTAATTATTAGTTAATTTTCTGCAACGTAAAGGACTTGTATATTTTATCATGGGATAGTAAATTTGAGAATTATTACCACCGGACGTGATACATTAATTTGTTTGTCTACGTCAGAATACTGATTTGAAAATTACGACCTGATTGTCCTATGTACAACTCTCTACAATATAGACATATTAATAAAGAGAATGGTTGCGACCGTTACTACGTGGTAATCCATACTTACACTGAATTGAAAAATTCACTATGTTTTAACCACAAATAATATTTGTGGTTAAAACATAGTGTAAGGATAGACATATTAATTCCTGATTTGCACATTTTATGTGATTATATTTTTGCAATAAATTAATTTAAAAAGTTTAGTACTTTAGAAACTAGTTATTTTATGGTAATATGGGTGACAGGAGTTATTCGAAATAATATAATAGTATCTGTAAAAATGGGGTTTCAGTATATGTTAAATTAAACTAAGTATCCTTCGATGTATCGAATATGTTTGTTAAAATACAACATGAATTATGCTTCCGACTAATAATTAAACTTTTAGATAGTAAAAATTTTAACCCAGTAGTCAAATAAGATTTCAGTAATTTAATAGATTCAGTCCAAAAACATAATTATTTTTCTTGTAATAATAAATTCTACATACAGATAAGGGGATTCTTCAATTTGTTTATAGCGATTTCCGTTGAACATGTAGTTGTTTGTAAGGCATTGTTTAATGAGTTCTATAGTTAGGTTAGTTATTTAGGTTAAGTTTTTAAAAGTTCAATTGTTTCGTTAATAGGGACTTAAATGAAGAGGGACTTAAAGTCAAAACTAACCAGAATGTTTGTCTTAGATAGTTTTATGGGTTTGATGAGGTCCAGAAAGTGAAAAATTTTTGAGCACGTTCGATAATTGGTTGGAGTTGTCTGGCTAAAAATTTAGCTAATTTTTATGTGGGCGAGTCGAAAGAACTGATGATGGATCAGAATGGTCTGTCGAGTTTATGTACCTATTTTGGGTAGACGGTATAGCTTGGGCATTTTCGCACGGAACTAAAGATGTTTTGTTTCGGTGTCGAGAGGCGACTGCAAATTTTAGTTCTAGTAGTCTTTTCCAGGTACGTTGTTGGATCAGAATAGACCAATTTATAGTTGGTTTCGGCCAAGTTGTTCAATTTTTGTTGGTATTATAATTTATTTAACACTAGTGTGACGTTCCCTTTGTCCGCCGATAAGATGCTTATCTTATTGTTTTGTTTTCAGAGACGCAAATTCATTTTGTTGGTGATCGTGAAGATCTAAGTACATGAGCCACTTATTGTCGAATAATTTCGGAAGTAGCACTGTCGGTTTTGTGGAGACTGGCTTCGATATTGCGTATAATATCTTCTACAGGAATCGTGCGGGGAACAACAGCAAAATTGTTGCCTTTTGTATTGTGTTTAGGAAAAGTTGAAAACGGTTTTGTGGTGCTGACTTTTAGAAGTGTCGGTGGTGGAGTTTGGCGGTGCTAGTTTTTTATATTTCTGTTCTAGTTTGTCAGTCGACAGAGCTTTGGTGGTTTCGGTCCGGAATTAAAAAAAAAATGGTCACAAAGTGTCCAAAGTCTACGGTCAATTTTTTTTGAGATTAGGAGGCGAAGTGTAAGAAGTTGCTTGTCGGATTGGGCTAGAAGATATCGGGTTCTGTGAATTGCTTCTCGTAGTAGGGCTCGGCTCGCTCGGATGTTATTGTCGCAGCATTTCTTTCTGAAAATATAAGTCACAAATTAGTTTAGTACTTTTACAGTTTAGATGTTCTAATGTCTTAATCTGGTGCAGGATGTCCTCGCTGTACAAGCTAATGATGATGACGCAAATAGTTTTGCGATGATGGATTTAGTGGAAATCTTAGAAATACACAAAGCAAGCATTAAATGTCTCCTTGAAACGTATTAGATTTAGTATGTAGACATTGTCAAAAATTCTCAATGAAAATTTAAAAAAATGTTTAAGTTTTGATATAAATACGAGGCGATTTCAATATATAATACAATACATTTTTTTCGGAAACAAGGGTTGTTTTATTCAGCATTCAAATACACCATGCTATTCCCCAATCCTTTGCTATAAAACACTATTTATCAATCTACATTCAATGCTACGGCTTTAATCTTGATGTGAGGGCCTGTATAACGTCTTCATCATTCGTACAGTGCTTCCTGCGGATTGCATCCTTCATTGGGCCAAACAGATGAAATGACGGTTCGAGATCGGGGGGTGTAGGGTGGATGAGAAAAATCAGTTCACTGAAGTTTTGTGAGGTCTGGCGTTGTCATGAAGAAAGAGAAGTTAGTTTGACTTTTTGTGCCTACGAATACGCTGAAGTAGTTTTTTTTTTTAAATTTTCGAAGAGTAGCATAATACTGAAGTGTATTATGCTACTCTTCGAAAGTTTTGACCACGGGGAAGGACATCGAATAGAATAATCTCTTCAGAATCCCAGAAGACCGAAGCCATAACTTTACTAGCTGAATGTATGGCTTTAAACTTTTTCTTGGTCGGGAAGTGCCACTCCATTGATTGTCGTTTTGTTTCGGGTTCGAAGTGATGAACCCACGTTTTATCGCCTGTAATAATGTTTGACAAAAAATGTCACGATCAGCCTCATAACGCGCAAATAATTCCGCACAAATAGTGCTCCTTTGGCCATCGGGACCCAGCGGGAACAAACCTTTAAATATTTCAACCTATGAACAATTGTGACAGCACTACCAACAGAGACAACCAGTTGAACAGCGAGGTGTTTGATTGTGATCCGTCGATCATCTCGAATACAATGTCGGAGCGTACGAACACTCGCTCCGACATTGCATGGATCACAGCCTGTGCGGAAAATAAGACAGTTTTGCTTGACCTTGCGGCGATGATAACAAATGCTTTGCCCAACGACTCGTCGTGCTTTTATCCACTGCCAGGTCTCCGTAGACATTCTGCAAGCGCCTATGAATATCTGAAATACCCTGGTTTTTGGTCAAAAGAAATTCAATCATTGCCCGTTGTTTGGAACCCAAAAATGTTTAGGTTTTTTAACCAAACGTGGCCGAGAAAAAAAATGTGTTGCATTAATTATTGAACTCCCTTCTTATATACATTATCATTTATATATTTAAATACTTAGTTTGTCTTATATGAAGAAGATACAATTTGTAGCTAGTAAAGCTGCATTTCCGGATGATGCCATATAATGAATTTGTGAAGAGTGTTTGTAGGATGTTTGTATTTGAAAGGTATTGGTATTTATCAACATGGGGTCTGTTTATAGATTTAGTAATAATGGGAGTGTTTGGGTGGATTTATATAATTATTCTTTAAATGAGTTATAAAAAGTAGAATTGAAACGGAGTCTAACAGGGGCCGACAAATCGATTTTTAAATATTGACCGCTATTTTTGTTGAAATTCCTTGATTTTATAATATCAGTACTTGGAAATACCGGGTCCTGGTATTTATTTTGATTTTAATGGATGGTTTTTAATCAAGTATGATTCCTAGGTATTAGCAGACGTGAGATTTTGGTTTGAAGGACTTTAAATTTATGAGTAGATGGGGTAATTTTGTGAAAGAGAATAAAAAGTTTGGATTTTGTATGTTTTATTTCAAAGCGCTACCAATTTTGTAGGGAGTTTAATGCTATATGAAGCGAGTTACGAGCAGTAGAAAGCATCTATCTATGTGTTGTTAGTGCGGTGTCATCCTTTAACAGGAGAGGATATATGATGGACTAGAATTGTGTTGGTTAGATATGAAATAAATCATGAAAATAAAGATTATATAAGAAGAGAGTAGGGATTTATGCTAAGGAAAGCTATAGCGAAACTTTGAAATGCTTCATTTGGAGACTAGAAGTGTGGATGAGGGGAACTGTAGTGGACTTTTGGGTGATAAAGCCAAATTGTTTATAGGGAAATAGTTTACGTATTACAGGAAGGAGAGTTGTCGGATGGTAGCTTTTGCAAATGATTATATCTTTCTCCCATTCATTGAAGAAGTATTGACTCTGATAAAAATGTTAATATCTGTATAAATGTCGTCTAAATTTAATGAGGCAGATGGCAATTTTTGGGAGTATTTCTGAATTTATTAAAAATACTATTTGCAGCTCCTATTATTATGCAATTCTGGTAATGGTATATGAATAAGGGAGAGAGAGGAGTTGATTGAGATTGGATATTAATTATTTAAATTGCCAAAAGTTAAGGAAGGATTAAATGGTGCCATGGAATCTCCTCGCTAATATTCATTACATGTAGATGACGGTATTAGAATTAATCGTGAAAATTTAAAGGATTCTTCAGTGTTTTAGTTTCAATGAGAAGTTTAGCATGTACAGCATTATTGGAAAGATAATGGAATATAAAATAGGATTCATTGTGGATTGAATTAATGTTTGTGTACAGTAATCGTACATTAGCCTTTGGTAACAATAGTAGAAGCAATATTTAATGATTTTTGAGTTACGTAAAGATGAAAAATTTTGTGAAAAAAGGAGATCCAAGATTTTATTTAAAAGTGTGATATGATGTCGGGAATTTTTAAATTAAACATGAACGATTGTTTGAAAATGAAGAATGCGCTTCGATTTGGTATAAATGTATGAACCTATTTCTAAGTTTTTTTTAAATTTTGTGACGTACGTTTATTAAATAAAGTTATGAACGTTTGTGAACGCCAAAACGTTTAATACTTGATCCTTCCATGTGATTTGATTTTTTTTAATTACTACTGTGAATATTTAACCCTTCAATGGACTTGGTCGGGCGACTTTTACACTTCGTTACCATGCAGCGTCGATTCAAGAATTATACTGATTTATTGAAATAACGTGAAATTAAAATTATGTACACCTATCAATTGCGATTACATAAATTGTGCACTTCCATCAATTCTGAATCACCGTCTCCATTAAATATCGTTCATTTAGTGTATGTAGGCGTAATGCATGCAGGAATAAGTTATTGTTCCCGATCCAGAACAATACGTTACGTGCAAATGGCTCTTTATGATAAATGCGGAGTGTGGGTTCTCCCACTTTTTTTTAATATAATGATTTTACACGTGAGCAGAAAACACAATTTGTTTGTTAATATGGAAGAGCGTGGGCCTTGCCCATTATATTAATTATATCGAGAACATAATTTATAGACAAGGCCGTAAATTTATAACTAGTTGTTCGGCCAAATCCTTTTGATGCACCTAGTGAAACAATTAATGAAACTGCCTTTTCTTTAATTGTAAATCAATAAATTTATAGAATAAAATATGTGCAAATACGGGAAGTCGTTTTTCTGTACGATTACAATTTTCAGATTAAAAATTTACGATTGTGTCTTGTTAACGGTTGAAATGATTGTGATCAAAATATGTTGACACGTTTGTCCACCGATTGATATAACAATGTCAGTTTGTTGTCGTCGTGGCGCGGAAAGAATGGTAGGGCGAGGCCGCCACGTCCTCCGCGTCTCTAATTACACGAGGAAGAAGAAACCCGATCCGCGGATTAAAGGACAGCCGAGTCCATCGGGGTCTCGGGTTGCACCGGTGCACACGTCACGTGCCACTTCTTGTGCGGTTTCTGTCACTCTTCCGTTTCATTACTCGAGGAAAACACACGACCACTAATCCAATTATAATTCGCCCCCGAGGAAGGAAGGACGGACCTACTTTGCAATTACCTTTTTATGATCCGGTAATAGTAGTATTAGTGTTTGGCTAGCGACCACGTGGTCCTACCGTCGTGATTGTGTGTATTTATATTTGTGCAAATGAGTCTTACTTTAAAGGATCGCCTCAGTCATTCTAAAACGCTATAAATTACTGATTTCAAGGAAACAGATAAATCCATGTTCTGTATAAATCGGGCACTACTAACTCTAAGAGTAGAAACGTTGACATTTGGCGTGTTGATGAGAAATGAGCTGCAGAATAGTTAACTATATTCAAAGCATTCTCAGTAGAAACTCTAATGGTATCGACAAATTTCTAAAATCAGCTTGGATCAAGATCAGATATCCCATTGTTTTTTTCCAAATATTCATAATATAAATGCATATTTATTTTTTTTACAAGATAAATAAGAATGTGTAATTTTCTTTTGTGTGATTAAATTATTCAAGTCATAATAATAACATTTAGGGACGTTGTGTTTCTTCACGTTGATATATTTAGTTTGTAAAGGGTTTGAACATCGACATCTAAATGGTTATTCATTAGAATTAGGTCCCAGTCAATATTGCAGAAAAATAGTTAAGGCCTTCATAATAAGGAAATTTAAATAGAAATACTAAACTAAATAATTATATCTGTAGATGCTTTGTTCACTGCACTCTTGATAATAAGATTGTTAGAACAAATGATCACGTGCGAATGTTGAATCATCAGTTGAACAGGAGGTAATCCAAAAGAGAGCAAAACCTCAACTAATTACCTATTTCTCAAGTGCTGAATGATATGTGAGAAATTCTAAAATACATAACAAAAATTCAAGTCTAAACTCGTAATTACTGATTTGGTTAACAAAGCTAAAAATATCTTGAATCTAGATTTAAAATTAACATGGTTCAAAATATGTGTGCAGCAACGGGTACCATCTGGATTAGCACAGCTATCTTGTGAAGAAGCTGGGTACCTCGGTATTTTTTTTATCTTCACCATACTTCTCGTAAGCGGCGGCGAGGATTTGCAGGATACCCCCCTCCCCAGGTGCGAGTCCATGGCGGTAATTTTCTTATGACGCGGCTATGGTTGTTATTGACAGAAGCATGGAAGGGATCAAAAGAGTAGCAGAAACCACAAAGTTTATGATAGAGATAGAGTCTAAATGATTGAAGATTGCAATGCATAAAACTGTCATTATTTATGAAGGTAGATGGCACAAAAATGTAGGAACGCCTATCAGAAATCAAATTGTAAAAAGCAAATAAGAATTACAATACATAGGAATCGGGTGCATTTACAACTGCCACTTAAAAATGTAAAAGTTAAAACAACTAAAACTGTAAAAGTACTTTAAAAGAACAATCCGAGCATTGTCAGGCTATCAGTCTGTGGATATATGGTGTCCAGATAGGGCAAAAGACAATAAAGCTATAAAAAAGTAAAATAACGCTAGATACCTCAATTATTAGTAAAACAGAGAAAGTTTATGCCCAAAAAACAAGGAAAGATGAAAGCAAATGCCGAAGGAATCATATTAAGTAAGTAACCAGATATTTTACTGAAGAGCAAAGAACGAACTGGGCAAGTTATATTATATAGAAGGCATCAAAATGTGAACACACATGAAAGCAGTTGTTTAGAGGATGCGGAAACAAGAGGACACATCTCAAAAGATTCTGCATAAGAAGTGAAACCACAGAAAAATCTTTCATAAGTGTAATAAGTGGGAGAAATATAAAACAGAAGTGGAAACTTAGGTAGGAATACTAGAACCAGAAAATGCCGTACATATATTGATTGTTGGAAAATAATACATAGCTATATAAAAGCGTTCCTGAATGAAAAGGAGGAGGAAGGTGGAAGAAAATAATATTAATAACAAGTAAGGGTAGGAAACACATGTCTGGGCACTTTTCTTGATGAAATTTTGTAAATCAGTTTATGAAAAACTTTAAGTGTTTCCTGAACTACAAAATTAAAAAAAAAACGATGTTAATTCAAACTTAAAATTTAACAGAACGATACTTCAAAAAAAATATTAAAGTAACATTAAAAGAAAAAAGAGTTTCATGTAAGGCAAATCAGTTAATATACCACACGATTATATAATTTTATTGAATAATGAATATATTAATTATGTGTTTAAAGAATGTATTCTATATATTATAAACGATACAAGTATTACCCATCGTAGTAGAATTAGAATTATAGAAGACTGATTTTCGTTTTGCATGCAGTGTTAAGTGGACTACAACTGTAAAAAATATACACGAAATGAAAATTGTCGGCCTCCGGTTGAGGGAAAAAAATTGGAGAGGTCAACATTGTGAAAAAAAAATAACGGCGAGCTCATTAGCGGCATGTGACCGATATTTACGGTTACCAGAATTAATTACTGCAGAATAAAAACCTGCTGGATTTCTCACACACTATCAAAACGTTTAAATAAAATTATAAAGATTTGTGTTTTATGGTAGATGAGATCAATACACCAATAAGGAAAAGTTTAAACTAAAATAATAGGTTATGGACGCACTAATTCATTATCAAAAAAATTATTTTTGTTAATTGTTACGAAATATCAGGGGAAAATGTAAACAAACACCTGACGCAGTAAATTTTCAAATTGGCGCTTTCCTTGAGAAACGATTAACGGTTTTCGAAACTGGAACTGGTTTCTTTACGGGTAGTCTGCGGGTCTGGCCCGATTGACCGGAAGGAGTGACACAAATTTTGATTGATACGTTCTCTCCGGCCTTTGAGAGAGCACCTCGTAATAGGTCGGTCTCTCCAAGGTGATCATTATCGCCGGTAGTAAAATTAAGAAATTACGCGTTAAATCCGCCCTCGGGATCCACATAACATTAGCAGATCGCTTTTAAATTAATACCTTTTAAAACACCTAAAATAATAAAATCCATACAACCAAAATAAGACGTAATAATAGGGAATAAAGTTTTGATCCATTCTTTTTTTGTTTTTAATAATCCGCAAGGTGATTTTTCGAAACGCACTATCGCTCACCGCGAAGGTCGGTAAACAATTATCCAGGCTACGAGATATTTCGTGAAATAAATGAATAACCTTCGGATTCGGTCGCACGCATATATTTATAACAAAATTCACATGATATCCTACGCGAAATGACAAACGCTACTCGAAAATTATGACGACTGTAATTAGGAGTAATTTGGCGAAACTGGACGGACGTTGACTTAAAACCCAAAAAACAAACGACGCAGATTAGAAATTGTATGTTTTGCTGATTTAATGATGATGAGTATACATGATTTTGAAACAAATATCATTACGAAAATTATGCGTAATTATATCAAAAAAAATGTTAAAAAATCTATAAGGCGAAACAAATTTGTTCACTATCCGAAGCTGTAGTTAAAGCGCTGGTCGAAGAAAAGGCTTTATAATGCCACATAATAATGATTAAATCTTAATATCTTGTACTATTTGTAGACAATTATGGCACACTAGTAAAAGTTGTCATTCTCATTCACAGAATTTAAATCTAGCTAAATTTAGTTATAGTTTAAATCAAACGAACGAACGTAAATCTCGAGAAAAGTTCATTATAGTAAAACACTGGAAATGGAATAGAAGAATGTAGAAAAAGAGATTTCAACAACTATAAAAATATTCCTTTAACTTCACAGGTGATTAATTTAAATTCCAGTCTGTTAATTAGAACCATTCAACAATATTCTCAACCTTACGTTTTCTGTACTTTGATCATTCTTACTTTATCTTTAAATGTCTAGGATTTAGTAAAGGGTTTATCTTAACAATTGATTCTTCTTTATTATGCAAACAGTGCAGTTCTTTCTTAAGGAGAAATCGGTAAAGGTCTCCCAAGAGTATATGCTTCTAGAACCCTTATAAGGCCGAATGTAATTATTTCATCGCGAAAAAATAACGATTGCTAAATATTTGAGAAACAAAGATCCTGGCACAGACCACTTACCTGGCTGTTTAATTTTAATAAATAAATTTTTCAGATGGTGACTATAATTAAAAAAGTATAAATTTAAAATTAAACTTAAACCGATACTAGTTAATAGAAACGCAGACGCATTATTTAGAAATCCAGATGTTGAAAGGAAATAAACCATATGACGAATTTGTAAAATTTTCTTACTCTAATTAAAAAAATTCAAATATCGAAACAATTGAGGCAGATATTATTACAAAATCTCCTAAGGCTTTTATATTTTTTAGAGATTTAAAATAACAATTTATTTTATGAATCAATTTTCTTAAACTTTTATTTATCAGAACTCGAACAATACGATAATATACATCTTCATAATAACAAATCTAAATAACATTTCTTCATAACTTCTAAATATAACAACTCTTTATTAAAGTAAATGCAACATTTATACTACTAAATAATTTTATTAACAAGTGTCATTCTGGTCAACTAAGTAAAACTTGTCATAAACCATTTAAATCTCGTGTGGAAATTACTACTACTAATTAAATTTCCTTTTAATGACTAGCACTTTATATTGTATATATTCTATAGTACCGGAGCGAGTATCGATCCCTGTGGAACCATGATATGTATAACTCCTATTGTATGAACATTGGAAGCGTTTACAATATCAACTAACGCCAGTATACAAATTTATCTATTATTAAAATATTTTGTTTTTATTTTATTTACTTTTTCAATGAATTTTTTATTGCGTCTATTGTTGATTTTCCCTTTTTATGTCTAAATTGAATTGGAACTATCTTTTACTTTATTTTATTTTTGAATCTATCTTCTATCAGCCTCTTTTTACAGATGGCCATGATATTTATCAGATCCTTCACTTGTTAGGCTCGATATTACTCAAACAGATTCGGAATGTTTCTATATCTTTTGGAGTAGTTGATGGTAAAATATGTGTTGAATGTTCTAAAATTGAGGAATATCCAAATAATATTTTTTTTGTTAGATACAAGAATTTCATTGCTGATAGAAAATAGTTTTAATAATACCGTAAAACAAATGACTAGGCTTGAAACATTGTTTTCATCGTTTCGGTAATCAGGTATTTGAGTATATTTTTTCTATTGGGTTTTTCAATAAGAGCTTTGTTTCTTAGTAGGGGCAGATCGGAATAACGCGATAGTTTTCTCATTTTAATATTAGAAACTTTGGCAATTATTACAACGAATTTAATTTTTTCTGAAGATCACATTAAAATAATAAAAATCCACTTTGAAAATGGTGGATCTATAAAATCCATTTGAGTCGAAAAACTAACACATGTTTGGCCGGGCCATTCAAGTGAAAACATCGCAGGCGGGTGTCACAGTATTGAAGAAGATCCAAATTTATCAATTTGTCGACGTTCTCAAAAATTGTGGTTATCCACAACGACCACATAGCGAATTTTTAGTAAACATTTGGCTTTGGAGCTTTATAAGGTGTAACTGGTGCAAGCATTAAAGCCAGTCGACCATTCATATCATAGTAGATTCGCTGAATTCATTCAAGAACAACCCTCAGGTTTATTTTTTCAGACTATACACTTTTATATACAAAATAGATTTACAAATTTGTTATAGTTATAAGATTTAGTTCGTTTGTTATATGTTGAATTTTAGTGATGTTTTCAGTTTTAAGGTTTGAACGAGAGTGTTGTTAACATCTCCAAGTGGTAGAAAAGTTTAAAATATATTAAGTGGGGGGAGCATTCTTATTGGTCAGTCATATTTCGTGGGGGTGATTTTCGCATCCTTTCCTTCGTTTGGAGAAAGGGATGGTTTTCTCGGAATCGGCCGACGCTTGTAACGGTTAAAATTTAAGCTTTTGCAGATGGCTAAATGGTTCTTTCCACGAAATATGTAAGGGCCAAAAAAACACCCCCCATAGCGAGAAAAATGGTATCTTATAGTTTACGACATCCTAATAAACTACATGAATTTCTAAAGGCTAGTGTTATCTAAATTGGCTACAAATATTCGAAAACGTGCACTTATACAAAGTGGCATAATTTAAAGATTAAACGTATTCGAAGAAAAATATACAATTATAAATATAACTTTTAGAATAAAAATATAAAATGGAAAACAAAAAATTAGAGTTCAAAATAATTAATGCACCAAAAATGCCGCAACATGCCGCCCCCCTTGAAATATGTTGGTATTTCAAAAGTTTTCTTCATCACTAGTTTCGATCGGCAGAATTGATAGTTTTGTAATGGCGCGCTTGTACGTTCCATTACTGGTTTTCACTGACACTACTCGGACGTGGTTGTCTGCTCCAGGGTGGATATCAACTACTCTCCCGAGAAGCCATTTTGAGGGTGGTACATTTTCTTCCCTAAGGATAACCATCGATCCTTTAGAGATGTTATGAGTGGGTTGATTTCTCCATTTTCCCTTGGGATGAAGTGTAGTTAGATAATCGCTGGACCATCGCTTCCAAAAATGTTGTGTGAGCTGCTGTAACATTTGAAAGCGATTCAATCGGTTTTGGGGTAAATGGGTTAGATCAGGGTCTGGCGTTGAGGTTATAGGTCTTCCAATTAGAAAATGAGCAGGAGTTAAAGGTTCGAGGTCGTTTGGATCGTTAGAAAGAGGCGAAATCGGCCGGGAATTTAATACACCTTCAATCTGA
The DNA here is from genome assembly GCA_963969525.1 of Ontholestes murinus. Lineage (NCBI taxonomy): Eukaryota > Metazoa > Arthropoda > Insecta > Coleoptera > Staphylinidae > Ontholestes > Ontholestes murinus. The sequence continues at coordinate 65,218,424 of OZ018387.1, forward strand.
ACTAATATTGTTGTGAATTCTTCATATGTAAGTAGAGCATTAGCTGCTATTCTTTTCAAATGAGTTTTGACCGACTTAACTCCTGACTCCCAAAGCCCGCCAAAATGTGGCGACCTGGGTGGTATAAAATGCCATTGAATTGAACAAGTGGCTGCGAAGTTAATAATTTTGTTATTATATTCCGTATTTCTTAGAAAATTATATAATTCTCTTATTTCCGAATTAGCACCGACAAATGTCGTTCCATTGTCGGAATAAATATTTTTAGGGGCACCACGTCTCGAAGTGAAACGTCTAAGAGCTGCTATAAATGACTCACTTGTTAAATCGGTAACCAATTCTAAATGCACTGCCTTGGTTGCAAAACATATGAATAAGCAGATATATGATTTAATTGTTGTAGTATTACGTGATTTACGATTTTTAATTAAAAATGAACCAGCGTAGTCAACGCCGCAGTTATAAAATGGCGGAGCGGGGTTAACTCGCGATGCTGGAAGATTTCCCATGAATGGAATTATAGGTTTTGGATTGCTTTTATAGCAAGTAATGCAAGCATGTACACAGCGCCTACACGCATCTCGGCCTAATATTATCCAATACTTATTACGTAAACTGGATAGCAAAGTTTGAGGACCGCAGTGGAGCATTCGTTTATGTTCGTTTGAAATTATTAATTTGGTTAGCGGATGTTTCGGTAAAAGTAATATCGGGTGTTTCATTGAAACTGATATTTCAGCGTTTTTTAATCGCCCGCCTACACGTAAAATGCCATTTTCATCTATCATAGGACTTAACGCTAATATTTTACTTTTCTTATTTACAAATCCCAAAGTTCTCATGTCTTTCAATTCAATATTAAACATAGATTTTTGTGCTAACTTAATTAGCACTATTGTTGAATATTGAAGTTCATTAACAGATAATGAATTAGTATACTTTTGAGTAGAGTTATTTTTGCAGTTGTTAATAAATCTAAGACAATAAGCTGTGACACGGTTAAGTTTAGTAAACGTAGAGAATTTTGAAAATAGGTCAAATTCATTTGTTTGTATATAACATTTGTGTGTATTTCGTATTTCTAAATCATTTGGATTAATACTTTCTGTGACTTCATTTATAGGCCACTCGTTTGAATTATTTTTTAGCCAAGAAGGCCCATTCCACCATAAAGTAGTTTCTTTTAAATTAAGTGCACTAGTTGGTCGAGTTATAAAATCTGCTGGATTATCAAAAGTTCTGACATGTTGCCAGTCGTTAGTGTTAGTTAAATTTTGAATTTCTCCTACACGATTAGCAATAAAGGTTTGCCACCTGGCACTATTTTCGTATTCGGACATAAATTCAATGTACAATTTTTTCAGCTCGTTATTTTTTTCAAGTTTTTTCTCGAGAGAGTAAAACCGTTTTAATGCAGTGTTTCGTGATTCAGTGAGATCACACTCTGCATCATTAATGGGGATTTTAACAACAAAACGTCCATTACTTAAGCGCGACGTATTTGAGACATAGTGCGTTTCAGAAGCAATTTCCATACGGCTAAGTTCGGGTTTATGAATTATTTCTTCCAATTCCCAAAATTTTTTAAGTTGATTGTCGACCTGTGTTGTTAAATTACATTTTACTAAATCAGTTGGATTATATGCGGGAATATTTCCGGCTACAATCCAACCTAATTTGGTTTTTTGTAACAATGGTAGGTTTTTGCCTAATTTGATTTGACCCAAACACAGTAGGTCCCAAAATAAATTAGCCCCAATTAACATATCGATTTTATTTGGCGTATTAAATGTTTCATCGGCAAGTGTAATATTTTTTGGTATATTTAACATATCTGTATTAAATGAATAAGATGGCAATGTTGACGTAATTGATTCTAATACTAGACAATTAATTGTTGTTTTGTATGACGTATGTTTAGATTTTAATGTTATTTTTGTTTGGCTACAAACTTCTGCGTTACAGTTTGAAATTCCGGAAATCATCGTGTTGCTATGATAAATATGCAAACCTAAACTATTGACTAATTTACTTGTTATAAAACATGATTGAGATCCGGAATCTAGTAACGCCCTACAGTTATGGTAATTACCCCCTTTATCACTAACCAGAATATGTGCAGTAGATAATAAAGTTTGACATTTAATACTGGCAGCATGATATGATGTTGATTGTTCTAAATTATTAGATGTTTGAGTATTAGTATTTTGCTCACTTGTTGAATTAGTTTGATCTTTTTGCTGTATATTTAAATGGAGTAATGAATGATGCTTTTTATTGCATATTCTACAAGTACGTACATTTCGACAATCTTTATTTGTGTGGTTAGATTTCAAACAATTAGTGCAAAGGCTTAATGAACGAACTCGATCAAGTCTTTCACTAGGTGAGAGTTTTGAAAATGAATCGCAAACATAAATAAAATGTTCTTCCTTACAATGGCTACATATCGGTTTATGTGTTGTTACATATGAGTTCGATTTTACGAACGATTTTGTGTTATGTGAATTTGAATTAGGTTTTATTACAACTTGTTTAACTGAATTTGATCTTTTTTGAGTTTCAAAAGCTTCTAACATATCGCATTTTTCTAGTATAAAAGATTTTAAATCCTCCACTTTCGGAGAATCAATTTTGCTTGAATATCTTTGCCAATCCATTTTCGTAATATTATCAAATTTATCTTGCATAATATATACAATAATACTATCCCAATGTTCAACAGGTTCTTTTAAGTTTTTAAGTGACAAAAGATTAAGTGAAATATTATCGTACATGTATTGAAGTCCGGAGAGGCTTTCTTTAGTTAAACAATTCAGTTCAAAAAGTGCTTTTAAATGTTTATTAATTGTGAGTTTTTTATTGTGGAATCTAGTTTTTAAAAGAGACCAAGCCACGTCATAATTAGATGCTACAAGCTCCAAAGGTTTAATTGCATTCGCGGCGTCGCCTTTTAAACACGATTTAAGATAATGAAATTTTTGCATATTATCTAAATATTTATTTGAATCAATTAAGGACTTAAATGTTTCACTAAAAGGTGCCCACTCTTCATACAATCCACTAAATGGAATTAAATTTAATATAGGTAGCTGAACCTTAACAGCATCGTTACTTGAATTATTTAATTGATTGTTAGAATTAGTTGCAGCTTCGGTTGTATTTGGTTTTGAAACTAGTTTTTCTATGTGAATTTTCATTTCCGCTTTTAAATCGTAGTACGTTTTTTCAAATGATTCCCTATCAGATTCAAGTTCTATGGTTGCCCCTTGTAATAATTCTAATTCGTCCATAAGATTATTATATTGTTCTAAGAACGGTTCTAATGTATCTAATCTCGATATAATTTTAATGCGCGTTACGTTCGGATCTGCATTAGCATCTTGCAATAATTTTGTGAATGCGGTTTTAGCTCGAGTCACGCTACATTTTAATGCGCGACGTTTATTTAACAAAGTGGCAGATCTGTCTTCGTCGGCCATTATTAATTAATAAAAGTTCAAATATAAAGATGTATTAAATAAAAGGAGTGGACTTACGGAGGGTTTTTGATTGAATCGCTCGCTTCAATGCACGACGGGGAAGCTCGCCTCAGGTGGACCAGGAGTCGCCTTCCGGAGTAGATTTTCCCGGTGAGGTTGAAGTGTCGCGGTGTTGTAATTCGGCTCTACGGAGATGCTCGCCTCAGGTGGTACAGGTGTCGCTTTCCGGATTAGAGGTTCTCGGTGAGTTCGAATATCCAACGGTGGCGGTGGACGCCCGCTTCAGAGTTCCAACGATGGCGGTGGACGCCCGCTTCAAAGTTCTCCCTCGTTGGCGGTGGACGCCCGCTTTAAGAACTTCTGGTGTGGAGTCGCACTGAGTGTAGACGATGTTTGCCAAGATGTTTTCTTGATCTTATTTAGTTTTAATTTTTCGCGGTATATCGATTAAAATGTGTTTCGATATCCGGCTCGAAGGACCAATGTTTTAGAGAAGATCTCTGTGACAATTTCTTTTTGCACTGGTTCGGAAATCGCCACTAGTTTACGATGCAGGTGAATAAAGTTGGAATAAAATGATTTGTTGCACTTATTTTTCTATTCACCATAAATGTACAAATTATATACACTTTTATATACAAAATAGATTTACAAATTTGTTATAGTTATAAGATTTAGTTCGTTTGTTATATGTTGAATTTTAGTGATGTTTTCAGTTTTAAGGTTTGAACGAGAGTGTTGTTAACATCTCCAAGTGGTAGAAAAGTTTAAAATATATTAAGTGGGGGGAGCATTCTTATTGGTCAGTCATATTTCGTGGGGGTGATTTTCGCATCCTTTCCTTCGTTTGGAGAAAGGGATGGTTTTCTCGGAATCGGCCGACGCTTGTAACGGTTAAAATTTAAGCTTTTGCAGATGGCTAAATGGTTCTTTCCACGAAATATGTAAGGGCCAAAAAAACACCCCCCATAGCGAGAAAAATGGTATCTTATAGTTTACGACATCCTAATAAACTACATGAATTTCTAAAGGCTAGTGTTATCTAAATTGGCTACAAATATTCGAAAACGTGCACTTATACAAAGTGGCATAATTTAAAGATTAAACGTATTCGAAGAAAAATATACAATTATAAATATAACTTTTAGAATAAAAATATAAAATGGAAAACAAAAAATTAGAGTTCAAAATAATTAATGCACCAAAAATGCCGCAACACAGACGAAACCCATTTTCATTTGTCTGGATACGACATCAAGCCAAATAACCCCATTTAGGCCTCTGATAATCTAAGAGCAATTGTTGAAAAGCTTTTGTATGTTCAACGTGTATATAAGTGACAACAGATGTTAAAATCTAATTATATTCGAAGAATGGAGTATTTCATAACAGATCCTCAATTTTATTGATATTGTTTAAATTGATTTTATTTATTTGATCGAAACAAAAAATCCTTAGAATTAAAAAATATAGACCAAATAAATAGGAAATAAAATAATCGTGTCTCCACAAAGTAATCGCCCCCACAATTAAGCACCAAATAAAAAATTAGAAGGTTAATTAACATAAAAATATTTCACTACGGGTTATGAGAATTTAATTCATCGTATCAAATAAATATATTAAAATTGATTCTTAATTAAAATTACCGGGTTTTTAATGAATAACCGTTTTTAAAAGGTGTTGGATTATTTATCTTTAAAAAAAGGACTAATAAAATAAAAATTAGTAGAAATTATCGTTTCCCTGTTATCCCTATTGTTATAAAAATACATTCTAAGTTTATTTGTAATTTATCATACGTTGGAAGATAGCCTTGTAAAGGTTGAAACTATGGTCAGAAAATCATGTGTGTGATATCAACAAAGTGCAGTTTCCTTTAAAATTCTTGATACAAACATCGATTAGAATTATTTGATTGTAGAGATTGTTTTCAATTTGATATTGTCTCAATATACATTGGGATATACGTTTGAGAGGTATTAGAGTGGATTGGTACTTGGACTTTGTCTTTCCTTATATTGGTCACTTTTTCCTTGTTAAACGGTTCCACATTAGTTTGTTTGTTACTCTATTTCGTCTTGGGCAATATTTTTTTTTGCATTTTGCTTAAGAGATTTCTCCCTTCCTTCTTATACTAACTCCTTTGACCTCATTCTTACAAGTTTCTTTCCATCCTCTTGGTTTGCTTTGGGTATATTTGATAATGTACATATTCGCGCAGGCTTAACTTTTTTCCACCATATTCCATTATGTTCTCATAAATAATTTATGCAGTGTTAGATTTTTGTATTTTTCCGAGGCGTTTATTTCTAAAGATGGGAGTTGCCTTAGTTGATGCACACCATCTGATTTTTGATCATCCACTCATTTAGGTATTGCCTATTTAGTAATTACTTTTTCTACCCTATAATATGTATTTTAAATTAATGTCCTAGGTGTCCTTTTGTGTTTTTATGCTTTCTTTTATACTTTTATACTTTTCTCGAAGGATGGGTCACATTTGGCCACTTTCAAGTTTTTATTATAAATTCTTATCGCCGCATTAGCGCCCTCGTCTGTCATCCATACCTCGTTGTTTATAATGTTATTGTTTGGTTGGAGACTAGGACTGTATCTAAGTTATTGCTTAAGACCTTTTGTTGAAGATCAATGGCTCCCTTGTTTTTTTAATTCATTTACTAGGCATTTTTTGTCAGGTCTTTACCTTTCATTTTTTTAATGCTTTTTTTTAGATATAATACTGACAAATTTACAGAACAGGCAAAGATACACGGTAAAGTCAAAACATAGAAAATAAATTCCACGTTAATGTAAAGAGTACAAAACTTACTTCGAAAAACGGCGGTAGGAGAATGACAATTTTTTAAGATTGTAAAATCTAGGATATTCTTTTGGTAAGGGAGTTGGACGTAACAAAGATAATAAAGAAGAAAATAGAGTAGAGTAGAAATAGGTCTGAGGTAATATTTATAATACGAGGTTCAATAAATTCACGTTCGAGCGGTGGTACATATGAGCGGTTTATTTAAACTAAAAAACACAAGACGCTGTATACCGGTGGCGTACCACTCCTCTGGCTGTTGACGGAATCACTTCTAAACTGCCTGCTGGACTTCAGCGTCCAACTGGAATCGCTGTCCCTTCTTTAATTGTCTAAAGGCATGGAAGACACAGAGTGACAGATCCGGAAGGTAATACATCCTACCTTTCGCGATATGCCTTCCTTAACCCTTCCGTAAGCATCTCAGGACGTTTTTTCTTCATGACTGTACGCCAACGAGTCAAAGTTTCAGTGTATCGGTCTGCATTGATGTTAAGATGAGGGTCTTTAAATTCAAGAAGTAATGGTTCGGTGTGATCGAAAAAGCAGATAAGCAAAACCTTGTCAGCGGAAGGTTGTTTTGAATTTCTGGTGCAGACGATGGATGTTTCCATTGCATACTGCCACGTTTTGACTCAGGCTCATTATTTCACAACTGTAGTTTTCGATGGACACTACCCACCCTAAATATCTTGCATTCTCCGATAAATTTGAACAGCATTTAAAAACTATATTACTGCTTGATGATCCGCCTTGACGCTCCAATGATAGCAGCGACTGCATATTCTACGAATATCACGAGTCAACTGCCACAGTAGACATCTACATTACCGGCGGCCGTCTTATGCAATTTTCAGCGATTTTAGCAAAACTAACATTCGTCCTACAGCTATCTGTAACTGCTACCCCATAATAGCAACATACCTTGGGCCTGTCTTCTTTCTTATAAATATTTAAATCATAACCTGTTTGTCCGCATTTGTAGTACTTGGTATCATTTATGCAGGGTTTCACCTTGGCTTTATAGCCCCTATTTCTTAGTAGTAGTTTGTGCATTATCTCTTTCTGGGTGAAATTGTGCTATCTTTGCTGGTGATTTTGAAGTCTACTTAATTGTCCGATGTGGTATTTATATTATTTTTAAAACATTACTTTACTCTTTCTTCTAGCTTCTTGTTTCTTTTATATCGTATAAGGCCTTACTTCCTTTGTTTCTAATTTTCTAATTAATCCTGCTCCAACTTTATACTTTGTTTTCTACTGATTTCGTAATAGATCCTTCTCTGCTCTTCTTGAATCTTCATAATTTGTTGAAAATTTGCCCCATCTGAATTCGTGAGACATCCTGGCATTGAGGTAGGTTGGGAGTCTGCAGTATTGCTACTACCCACTTCAGGTAATCTAGTAACATACGACATTTTTTCATTTCATTGCAGTCTAGTGCAATATTGTTTTTTTGTAAAGGTGAAGGACTTCCTGAAAAGTGAAGATTTGGCCCCGTATTTTTCGGAACTTAATAGATACTGGGATCGAAACTGTGCCCAGAAGAATAGGCAAGTAATAGTGGACATTTAAATTAATTCTATTGACGGGGAATTTCCACTGTAAACGGTTTGATGAATACTAAAACATCTTATCAGATAGACCATCTCACATCTTCACAGGGGATCTAAAATACTAGGCTTTAGGGTAAACAGTTTAATGTTGAACAAAATGTTAATTAAAATAAGTAATTGTCAATGCAAAAAATATCCATTGAAGATTTCCTAATTTATTTATTTACAACGCTAAAGAGCTTGAATTAAAAGTCACCATAAACTCACTACCTTTTAAATCATATTTATACATATAAACCTTCTATATTATGTTAATATTGATGATTGTGCAATATCTATCAATGAAGCAGTTGATAACGGAAAGGGATTTGAATCTACTTATTAATTTGTTTTGTACGTCAATAAATTTATTATAATTTTGAGTGATAATTTACAATGCCCAAAGGTCTGGATAATAAGATACGACTCATCTACCATCATTTATGTCAAATAAAATGTCATAATATATTTCAGAAAAATACATATGGTTTTCCCTAAAAGCAAGGGCGCAGAATTTCCATTCTGTAACGAATAAAAAACAAGTAATTTTAAAACAAACGGCCGTCAATATATTCAAAGCGATTTGCCGCCCCTTGCTAGATTACAGTGCTATCCTCTTCTCTATAGTCGCCCCTAAACTCTCCATAATCTTTTATTAGCAGAAAGATCCGCACTTCGCACCGTAACCAATAATAACCCACTCTACAATCCATCCAACTAACTCCTCTAAGAAGAAACCCAAATCACCCCATTTCCCAACGTATCTTAGCCATTGCTGAACAGATTTCCACTAAACCCTACAACATCCAACCTAAATACCAATTTCCAACAAACACATTACATCAAATCATTTGTTCGTATCATCACGATAACACGAGTTAGTTAACCTTCTAGTTTATTGTTAATTAAACTTTAAACAAATGTAAGTGTCTGTAATAAAGATGTTGAACATATACATGTAGCAACAAAATTAAATTATTATATGAAGAATTATTTTCTGTACAATGGGTTTCTGCTTCTGGTATAAGTTTTGTATATTACATATATTAGTATAAGATGTAATACAAGAGGATCGTCTTACATCAGGGTTTTGGTTTGAGTTTGCGTAAGTGGTATTTGACTTCGAAAGAATTTATACGTTGATGACCAAGGAAGAGTTGAGATGGCGTTGATGTACTTTGAGTTGTTGAATCTCCGTAAGACAACTTAAAATAATCTGCAAAGCCATTGACAATGCCCTTAGGTGAACAAAGATGAGTATCACCGAATTTTAAATCGGTTGTAATACGTGTAGAATTCTGTTTGATGTTGATGTATGTACATAAATAATTAGGGTTCTTCTTTACTTCACGTTCAGTCTTTATCACATTATCCTCATGGGCAGCTGAAATGGAACGTTTGCATGAACGTTTGAGTTCTTCATATTTGGATTTATACACCCCGAATCCATATTTACGATAGAGTAGACGCGACCAGTCTGTAGTTATTATATTTCTATATAAATCAGAGAAGTTAGTTTTTCTTAAATTATATTTCTAGTTCTGATTGGTACTAAACGGTGTTATTGAAGTTTGAAATTGTAGATTAAGTGTAATACTGGGGTGATGACCATATTCTGTAACCAAGGGATATGGATTTCTCTCCATATTGGATATAATATTACTTGAGATAACACATAAGGTCTAAAAAATTCCCATTTTTATTATGCATATTATTATGATGGACAAAGTCGTTAAAATCAATAAAGGTATTTAGCGCATGTAAGAATTCCGACCGTATTTCAGCAAATTACCATGGTATGTTGAAGTCACTAACAACGGCGATATTATGATATGCAACATTGAACATGTCAACCCATTTAAAAATGAGTGTATAATCTGCACCACTAGTTGCGGTTTTATGTATACACACAAATAAATATTATAGTTTATAGTTTATTCCTGCTTTAAATGCTACGATTTCCACCATATCAAGGGTTGGTTTTGCTATTTTAATTTCTTACGAAGAGAATTTAGAATGCACACTACTTAGAGCACCACCACCTCGCCCATGTTTCCCATCAGCTCGATCTTTTTCTTCTATTCAGCGTCCCCATGGAGGTTGCACATCAATATGGCAATCCATACTTTAGAGATGGCTGCGCGAAATAATTCAGTGGATGATAGTTTGAATCAATTTTGCCTTGTATAATGAGCTTCAGAATTAAATATTTTTAGTTATTTTAGAATATTAGGAAATAATAAATTTAAAAATACGAAAACATTTCGTGAATCTACAACAATGAGTCTTACTAAGACTACAAAACAAATTAATTTTGAAAAAACTACTTCTCTGGCTAATACCTCGACAGACATTGAATAAAACAAAATTAATTTGAGTGTTACGAATAGTACAACTATCAAAGCAACACTAATTTGAATGAAATTATTTCTGTTGATTAAACTAATAAATGATAAACTGTATTTTAGATTGTTTAAACAATCTAATTTTTTTAGATTGTTTATTTATCAGGAATTATGATGTGGAATTTATTTGTGTTAATGGTTATACTCTTTTTTGCGAATCATGATTGTATGGTATCGATCAGCTCTTGTAAGGTTGTAAGTGTCTTGTGCACGGTGCGAACATGTATTATCAAGGCAGTATCATCAGCGTACATAAGCGGGTAGGTTTAAGGATTGAGGTAATGTAGGTCAAATTTAATGGACATAAATGTTGGAGATAGAGGAAAGCCTTGAGGAATACCTTGTTAAGAAACAAAAGCATGTGAAAAGTTTTCGGACTTTAACTTGGACGAGTGTGTTGGATAAAAAGTTGTCAATTAACTTAAGGATATGAGGTGGGATCTTTAAAGCATTAAATTTAAGCAGAAAACCCCGATGCCCGACTAAGTAAAAACCCCGGTCCACTCCATGGGTATAGCTTGGGACTGGTTTAACTGGTTTTGTCCCAATATTGTTTCCTCATTTGTCATTAATGCCCTTACAAGTCGTAGTCCATATTTTTGTCTTATTTTCTTTGATCAGTACGTGAATTTTTTTTATTTCGGGTATTTAATTTCTGTTTTTAATTCGCTCTTATCTGTCAAACGCAGTCCCAGTACAGGTGTATTTAATGAGTATTATGATAATGTTTTGGGCGTCTTGAACTTGTTGTGTATTTTAAGAGAGTTCGATAATTTATTGTGAAATAAGAAAATAGGATACGAGTTAACTTGTAGGTGCTTCAATGACGTCATTTATTTCTTCAGTCTCTTTGTCAATGTCACAGTCTTTACGTCTATGCATATTTTTTAGAGGTTCTGAGATAAAATGTTTTTGTAAAATTTAAAAATGAATAGATAGATGCCCTGAATAAAGATCGCTGATTAGGGAATTTTGGAGAAGTATTTGGGGTTATATGTACTGATAAGTGTGAGAGCAGTATTAATAAGCTGAAAGTTTGAAATCGATATAAAAGAGGAAAGCTACCTCGATATCGTTTTATTGATATTGGAATCTCCCATTATGGCAACTATTATAGTTTAAAAGTGCAGTGCAGGTATTCATTCATTGCGTTATTAATTTGTGTGAGGTTAGCTCTTTCTGGCCTTTTTGTTATTATTGAATCAACACGAATAATTTAGTTAAAATAAAATGGATTTGGGTTGATTTTTTTTGGCAATTAAATAAGGTTTATTTATGTGACAAACCATTCTTACCACCTCGGCGTGTCTTACTCGGAGTCTTAAAATTAATTCCTCTGGTGGAATGGCGTTCTTTTGTGTTTTTTTGTTTGTGTTTGTGTTTTAAATTATTTTAGTAGCGTTTGTTAGAGTTTTAATTGATTCTAATTATGTATAGATCTATGATATAGTCGTGGATGGTACTTAGGGTAAGAATTCGTGAGTCTATTGTTAGTTTGTGGTGGATGGTCGTCGATTTAAAATGTCAAGTTATATCATTAAGTAAATTTACATTAGTGGAAAATAGATAAACGTCTATTTAATTTACTTACAATGCTCAAGAGTCTTAATATAATGTAGCAGAACCGTCAAGGCTAGAATAAAAACGTTGAACCCTTTCACAGGTGAGTCCACTAGAATATTTGAGATAATATAAATACATAGGATTTTACTAGTGAATATTAATAATGTCACATTATCAGTATTGCGCGGTGGCTGTAAGTAACTAATAGTTATTTAAGGTACAAGTGTAAAAAGTGATGCTTTATTGCACGAACTGGCGTTTAAAAACACGAGCGAGGAACGAGCGAGTTTTTTTAAAGCCAGGAGTGCAATAAAGAAAATTTTTACACGTGTGCCTTACAAAATTTTATCTTCGATCGTAAAGGATTTCAAAGAATATATTTTAATGTCATTTCAATAATTCAATTAATGAAAACATATTTTACCCGCAGTGCACTAATGAAAACGTTACTTAGCAACCAGTAAACAAGTTGCACAAATGTTGGCCGCCATTATTATTTATGGAAAAAATGTTCGCTTTATTGTAATCGCTTCGACTTACATTAAATGAAATCTTCAGATTTCTTAAATCTGCCATTTCGTTTGTATTCTCTATTTTATTTATAGTTTATTAGTTATTTGTATCAATGAATAAAAAATTAAGTTTTTCGTCGAAAATTTGTGCTATAATATATTCATCTGTCAAATTTGACATTTCTGTGCAATAAAAATAGTTTGACATTACCGTGCAATAAAAACGTAAAAAAGCACTAGTGCTTTAAAAAGCCACTTTTACAATGAAAAATGATGCAAAAAGCGTCTACTTTCTGTACGATCGTAGATAAAAGTAATTAGTTATACGTATATGTGTATATGTATGACGAATCTTAAATTAAGCATCAAAACAATACTCTATCTTGCAATGCGAACTTTAAAAAAGTTTAATTAATGGAATGAATAGAGTGGAAGATTGGTTGGTAGTTTATTATTGGTACACCATCTGGATCTGGATTGAGTTTGCCAAGGGTGATCAAATCATTGACCAGAGCACTTAGGCCTCACTAGGCCCATTGTGCCCCCCTGACTGGGACAGTCCTGCATTGTTCTATCACTCATTTAGCCACCCAAGGTGGCGAGCAAAGGACAGCACAACGCTTGGAGGGTTATCCCTTATGTTGGCCATGTTCGGCCAGAGCTCCCCTAGCATGGACTCTCTAAGGTGGGCGAGAGCCGGGCAGGTGGTTAACACATGTTCCACTGTCTCGTCCTCTTCTTCACATGCTCTACATATGGGGTTTCCACCAGTCCCATAGTAAACAAGTGTTTCCTTAGCTGACAGTGACCCGTAAGGATACCTGTGATAAGACGCAGATTCCCCCGGGATAGTCGCAAATAATATTCAGCTGTTTTCAGATTGGGTGAGCGTATTGCTTCCTTGGCCTGTCTGCAGCCTGAGATGTTGTCCCAACGTTGTTTTAGCATCTTGAGAGTATTCTGTTTGAGGATATCAGTGAGGCATTTCGGTGTTGGCGCGATCGGGGGCCCGTCCGTGGTATCACTGAGAACCGATCCAGCTCGCGCCAACTCGTCTGCCTTGCTGTTGCCTTCTTCATTATTGTGTCCCTTGACCCAGCGCAGCTCAATACTGTTTGATTGTGCTGCTTGTTTTAGGTTGTTGTGACATTCTTTTACTAGTGTTGAGGTGATTTTGTGACTACTCACTGCTAGTATTGCTGCCCTACTGTCTGTAAGGATTTGGATGTTCCTATCACGGATGTCTCGGTGTAGGATTTCTTTCGCCCCTTGGATGATGCCAACGATCTCTGCTTGCAGAGTAGTTGTGTGCTTCTCTAGGGGTATAGCTAATGAGAGGTCTATTTGTTGCGAGTAAATTCCCGCCCCGGATCCTCTTTTGGTTTTAGAACCATCGGTGTAAATTCGGAGGATTTCCCCACCCTCTGCACTCCCGGTTCCTCTTTTTATCGATACATTATAGGGTCTATTGAAGACGTAGCAGGGTGGCAAGTTGTCTGTCTTCCTTCCAAGGAGGGGTGTCTTTTTGACAGCCTCCTCTAAAAGGTGACAGTGTCTGCCAGCCTTGCCTCCTTTGTACCAGAGTCCAACTGAGTTTAGGCGCAGTGCTGCCGCCGTGGCCATCTCCTCTACGTATAAGTCGAGAGGTGGAAGGCAGAGCATTGCTTCCATTGCTGCAGTGGGTGTTGTTCGCATTGCTCCGGTCGTGCTGAGGCATGCTATCCTTTGCAACTGAGTAAGCTGCTTTGCTGAGGTTTTCTGTCTGGCTCTGGGCCACCAAACTAGTGCTCCATAGATTAGCATTGGTCTTACTACCGCTGTGTACAGCCAAAGTGTTATCTTGGGAGATAGCCCCCATGTCTGCCCCACAGCCCTCCGGCATTGCCAGAGGGAGACGCATGCTTTTTTACATTTCATTTTGAGATGTGGTTCCCACGTCAGCTTGCCGTCGAGGATCACTTCCAGGTATTTGACTTCTGACGACAATGTCAACTGGGTCTTGAGGAGCATAGGGAGCTTTAGCTTACCTAGTTTCCTTTTCTTTGTGAAGAGGACCATTTCAGTCTTTGACGGGTTTATGGTCAGAGACTGGTCGTTACACCAGTATTCGATTATTTTGAGGGCTTGCTGCATCAAGCTGCATAGCACCGTCTCAAATTTGTCTGTTAGCAGGATGGTTATGTCATCTGCTTATCCTATGGTGTGGAAGCCATTGTCGTTAAGTCGCCGCAGTAGGCTGTCAACAACTATGTTCCACAGGAGTGGTGAGAGTACTCCACCCTGTGGGCAGCCTTTAGCAACGATCTTTCGCAGACTCCGCGAGAGGTTGTCTATGTAGGCATTCCTGTCCGTTAGTCTCGGGTTGCTAAGGTAACGTGTTTTCTTACCGGTTGTATGTGTTAGTGTATATTTGATCCACCTATGATCTGACATTGAAACCGACGGTGATACATGCCAGTCGTGGATTTTGTTTGAGATACCGCCAATGTAATGTCTATTACAGTTTGGCTCCGAGTTGTCACGAACGTGGGTTCAGAGCCTCGGTTTAGTATTTCTAAATTGTTACTAATGATAAATTCATGTAGTGACTTACCTCTGTTGTTGGTGTCCACGCTGCCTCACATGATATGGTGCGCGTTAGCGTCGCAGCCAATGTCGAGGTGAAGTTTCTCCATCTCACAGTGTAGCACGAGTTGCTCCAGCCACCTGGTTGGTGCGGGGGCGTCGTGAGGGAGGTAAACTGACGCCAGGATGGTGTCTTTGTTGCCGTCTCCTGCTGACAGCCTTACCACTGTGATGTCACTGGTGGAAAGCTGTGGCATAAGATAGGATGTTATGTGCTTAGGTATGTAAATACATGATCTAGGCTTATTATTTGTGGGATGTGTGAATATGTTCCCATTTAACTTACCAAATCCACAAACCTTGGATTTAACAATCCATGGTTCTTGGATGACGGTTATTGTGTCCTGCATAGTGTCGAGGTGGCGGCAAAGGGTTGCCACGGCCGCCCTACAATGATGCAGGTTACACTGTATCATCTTTACGGTTGTGAAGGCTCCTCTAGGATGGAGGTGGCGCACTCCTGGTTTCCGCCCGGTGTGCCTCCATCCTCCGTTTCCATCGGGACCTCCACCCGAGGTGTTTCGTTTATGGCTGAATTAGCCAGTTTTATGGGGAGAGTGGAGAATTTATAGCTAATCCTCCCTCCCTTTTCTTTGATGAATTGGACATCCTTTTTTCCTACCCCGAAGACAAGTAGGTGACCCAAGGGTTCCTTCTTCTCTTCAACGTGGAAGACGCACCAGCTTTTTATTTCCATTGCGGCGTTTTGTGCCGCCAACCGCCTCTTTACCAGGTCTATGTTTTCCGGTTGTCTCGAAATCCACAGACGAGCTTTCGTCAGTGTTGGCAGCTGGTCGACCTGGACGACAGTTAGTTTGGCTCCTTCCCACAGTGGTGGTAGACGGGGGACTACGTCCTTGAGCCATTTCAGGGCGGGCTCATTATCGCAGGTGATACGTAGTATCTCCCCTGAGTGTGCCCATTCCTGAAATGTAGGGATGTGGTCTGAGGAGTTGAGCAATTTGTCCAGCTCCTCAAGCATTGCTTTTTCGACCATTGCTACCTGTTCCTTGGTGATTTTGCCCAAGGGGTTGTTTTGGTCTATAATGGCTACTCGGAGGTGCCTAGAGGCAGCCTCCTTGTAGCTGGTCCCGTCGCTCCTTACTCTCGAGAGAGGTGGATTCGAAGTATTTTTCCTGGAGGATCTCCCGTCTGCCTTTTTTGCCACCTTCCTGGGCTGACCGATGTTATGTGCTTAGGTATGTAAATACATGATCTAGGCTTATTATTTGTGGGATGTGTGAATATGTTCCCATTTAACTTACCAAATCCACAAACCTTGGATTTAACAATCCATGGTTCTTGGATGACGGTTATTGTGTCCTGCATAGTGTCGAGGTGGCGGCAAAGGGTTGCCACGGCCGCTCTACAATGATGCAGGTTACACTGTATCATCTTTACGGTTGTGAAGGCTCCTCTAGGATGGAGGTGGCGCACTCCTGGTTTCCGCCCGGTGTGCCTCCATCCTCCGTTTCCATCGGGACCTCCACCCGAGGTGTTTCGTTTATGGCTGAATTAGCCAGTTTTATGGGGAGAGTGGAGAATTTATAGCTAATCCTCCCTCCCTTTTCTTTGATGAATTGGACATCCTTTTTTCCTACCCCGAAGACAAGTAGGTGACCCAAGGGTTCCTTCTTCTCTTCAACGTGGAAGACGCACCAGCTTTTTATTTCCATTGCGGCGTTTTGTGCCGCCAACCGCCTCTTTACCAGGTCTATGTTTTCCGGTTGTCTCGAAATCCACAGACGAGCTTTCGTCAGTGTTGGCAGCTGGTCGACCTGGACGACAGTTAGTTTGGCTCCTTCCCACAGTGGTGGTAGACGGGGGACTACGTCCTTGAGCCATTTCAGGGCGGGCTCATTATCGCAGGTGATACGTAATATCTCCCCTGAGTGTGCCCATTCCTGAAATGTAGGGATGTGGTCTGAGGAGTTGAGCAATTTGTCCAGCTCCTCAAGCATTGCTTTTTCGACCATTGCTACCTGTTCCTTGGTGATTTTGCCCAAGGGGTTGTTTTGGTCTATAATGGCTACTCGGAGGTGCCTAGAGGCAGCCTCCTTGTAGCTGGTCCCGTCGCTCCTTACTCTCGAGAGAGGTGGATTCGAAGTATTTTTCCTGGAGGATCTCCCGTCTGCCTTTTTTGCCACCTTCCTGGGCTGACCGGGTGATGGCTCAGAGGCAGCGGATCGATTCCTCTTTTTCTGTGCGCTGCCAGTTGGCAGCATCCCTTTGCCTTTGGGCATTGGGTTGCCAGCCTGCCCTGGGGGGCGCACTTCTTTACCAGTAGGGGTCTTGGGGGTTTTGGCTGTCTTTGCAGCAGCCAATGCCTCCCTGACCTTCCTTCTGCGCTTTAGCTCGGCTCCACAAATGCGCTTCCTTTTTGAGGGTTGCTTTTGTGGGCCGGCTTCTTTTGTGGTGATGGGTGGATCAGTTGATCCGCCCGCAGCCACTGTTTGTTGCGGGGAATCCAGGGACTCACCCACATTAGTTGTCTTCTTCGTAGTAGCAGGTTGATCTTGCGACCTGCCTGCTACTAACGTTATTTTGTTTGCTAGTGGATAGTACTTCATCCCTTTGGCTCCCCACCCGCCATGAAGCCCGCACTGGGGACGTCGATAATTGATCGCCAGGGCTACCAAGGGGATATAGTCACCATGGACGGGTTGCACTCGAACGGGTGCCTGGCACATGTGCTGGGTCCGTTGAGCGCCCCTCCGCCCCCAGGGGCTCACCCTGTCGTAAGTCTGACCTTACAACGCAGCCGATTGATCGGAGTGGGTTAGTTCCGACCACCCGTTTAGGGAGAACTCAGGGCCAAAGTGGAGTGTTGCCGCCGTACGTGACGCATCACGAGGGCGACTCAGCCACCAGGTTCCCTTTGTCCTGCCTTACGAGTCTCCACGCACGGCACAAACACGCGGGTAGCCTTGTGCACATCCTCGCATCGCGGCCACAACGATGCGCGGTTGACCTGTTATTCGTCTGGATCCTCATGTCAGGCCGCACCCCGGCTAACCGTTCAGTACGGAGGGCCCTCGCCCTCGACTGAACAGCCGGTTCTCGCCCCAACACTCATAGGACCACTCAAGCCCTCTCACCTCAAGGTTCTACAGGTCCTTGAGAGGGATATTGGTACACCATTATGTTAACCTATTTATATCACCCTGAAGAACATTTTAATCGTTATTTGTTTTTACTTACATGAAAAAAATAAATTTGCTTTGTTCTTGACTAATATCATTAATAAAAATAAAATTAATGTGCCTGTTACAAATAGCGCAGCTAGTTTTTTAGTTTATTATGCAGAAATAAATACGTTCAAACTGGTATTGCTTTGATAGCTGTGCTAATTGTAACACGCAAATTACTTTTGTAATATGCAATGTCTATTGAGGTATTAGCCAGAGAAGTAGTTATTTCAATAAGTAATTTGTTTTGTAGTGAAATATTTATGTATTTTTAAATGATTAGTTAATTTTCTACATCTAACTAAAGGACCTTAATATATATTATTCATAAAAATAATATTGGACCACGCCGTTAGCCTCGAGAAACCCCAGATATAACTAAAATCTCAGAGAGCAAATATTTTCAACTTCAGCTATTTATTTCAGTATCTACCAGTCAAACAGCTACCTAGCCATTTAATGGATTTCACATTTAAATTTTTCCAATAAAATGTTATAATTAACCGGGTCCAAACTCTTAAAACATCTTAATAAACCATTTGATATCTATTTTTCATGGACTTGAATAGATATAAATATAAAGAAATCATATTGGTGGTGGTAAACCTTTCTTATAAGAAGCCATCGCGATTAAATTGTTTATAACTCTGAGTAAGATGGTATGATACCAACAGATCTAGATGTTTTGATACACCTCGATAATTTCTTTTTCCTTATTTATTCTTAAAAATAGTGTAATAAAATTGTCTTTCGAGTAGACTATTCCTGGAATATCCCTGATTATAATAATAAATTAACAAGTCAGTAATTAGTTTAGCTTCAGATTTTTTTTAATAAGCAGTCATACTACCCATATTTTAAGACTCTTTTAACTTACTTTACTTATTAAACACGCTGAGAAAATAATCTAGCAGTAACAGGTAAACAATCGGTAAAATATTTACCCAAATCTAAATGTTTTGGAAAATCAGTTGTTTCATTTACGTACTTTTAGAAATAATTTACTTCATAGTTTAGTTTTCTGAATGTAAAATGAATAAAGTATAATCAAGGCGCACCTTCGATATTTTGCAATTAATACGTGCATACTTCTTTTTTATGTTAATTGAATTAATTCTGAGTTAAACACTCCTATCTTAATTTCGTTGGCATAAAACGTTAGAAATAATGTTATTAATACCATTTGCAATCTATATATCATGAAACACTTGGAGCTTTAATAAAATATTATTTTGCAATTATATAGACTTCATTAAAAACATTAAATAGATAGTTGATGGTCACATTATATAAATTAAATTCTCTTGAGAGCTGAAATGATTTATTTTATTTACCTACTTGTAAATTACTTTAAGAAATATTTAATAGAACTAAGCTGTATGGTTAAGAGAAATAAGAAAAAACAACAATAATATTACTCATTTTAATTAATACATCTATTATATAAATCATCATTTATAAAAAATAATTTTTATCACCGTTTCATCATCGGGTTGTCGAATACATTGCAAACACACATTTACGACACACCGACATTTACATAATAAAATTTATCGTTGAAATTTAATTTATAAATATTAATGCTTTACGATATATGCATAAAGTTCTCTCTCTCCGTCTCTCATTCCAGATGAATTATTGTCATGGCCTTGGACTTGGAGTGCGCGAAACCATCTGAGGCGATCTATCAAATGCCTTCCACTTATATACCGGTAAGTCAATGGACATTGCTTTTGAAATTTTCGAACGAGCACGGCTTAATAATATGTGTGCGAGTGTGTTGATTTTTTTTCTGTGTGGGATTTTCATGCATAATTCAGATGGTCGTTTTGTGTTAGAACAGAGATTTTGGGTGGAGATAATGTTCGATTTTATTGATGGCTATCTCACTGTTAGAAGACGGATTTGCCGTTGTTTTAAGAGACGAGGTGAATGGTAAAAATTGCTTGTTAATTAGCTATTTGTCTTTTAAAGGTTTATTTCTGCCATTTTTTGATGGCGATGAATATTTATGAGGTGTATCTGAATTATTTTGGCGAGCAATAATGATCAATTTATGCAATATAAATAAACTATTTATTAGAATAATAATTACTGATCATTACTCATTAATTTTAAACATTTAAATTATTGACATGAATTAGTTTTAGAGTAAAATAATAGAGATAGAGGGTTGGCGAATCTCGATTTTTATAAATATGTAAAAAATAAATTTAAATATAATAAATTTAATACTTCTACATGGAACTGAAGTTGATTGATCTCTTTTTATTAATTTAGAAAATTTTGTTTACTAACAACCATGGATGTGATTAAAGAATAAAGATCAATGGTTAGTGTTTTTTGATTTTTAAAAATACTTGAAAAATAATAAAATTAAAAATACAAGTAACTTAAATATCACACATTTTATTTATTAAGAGTGGCCGTAGTTTCGCAATATTTGAGCTTGTCATTCTCAAACTAGATACTTATCTAGTTGTGTGTGATATTAACAGTTACTCGTAATTTCTACATTGGTTTTGAAAAAAAAATCCACTGTAATAGCGGCGGATTTTATGTGATAAAAACAGTAAAGATAGAGCATTAAATTGTGTTCGATTTTTTGAAAGTAAATCGATTATGAACTTTTTACTCGGTAATTTAATTAATAATTTACGACGCTGAAAATTATGTTTCCAGCCGACGTCGGTCGGAAAGTGCAGCAGGAAACTGCATTAATTATTTAGAACCTCCTAATTTCCACACCCCTTATGTTTAAGTGTATAAAGTTTGCTAAATTATTTAACCGGGATAACCCGCCTTGTGGTCCTCGGTGTTTGGATTGAGGTAAAATCCATTACATGCTTTTTCAGAGTCTGAAGGTGGAGTGAATTCTATATTTTGAATTAGTAATTTTATTTTTTATTAATGTAAAATTTTCTTTTACTTAAATATAGTCGATATTAACTTGGTATTATAAAGAAACACACTGTGGATTTTACTATTTTATTTTCTTGTTGGGAAGATAGAGTTATTTGCTACAAGTTATAATATTTTGAATCGATCATCAACTGTGTTGATACTACATATGGTACTTGAAGAATTACATTATTGAGGTAACGTCTAATCTTTTTATAGATTGCAGAGAAATTTGGGCTATGATTTTTCTGTATTGTAAGCTTGTACATTTGATTTGATCAATTGGACTTTCGCGTCAAAATATTTGACATTTCTTAAGTATTATGATGTTTAATTGGTATTGTAGTAAAATTCAAAGTGGGTTTTCTCAAGATTATTAGATAAATGGGATTAATATAGAATAAACTATATCATAATTTGAGTTGGTAATAATTGATAATAATAAGGTCAAATATGTCACGAGAAAATGAAGCAATTCCTCAAATGAGTGCGTGCGAACTCTTCCAAGCTTCTCACTTCACGTGCTTCGACGTCGATGCAATAATAATAAATGATTATTCAGGAAGGAGGAAAAACTCACATCCGCATAATTAAATACTTAATACTCGTAATGACGTAATTATCTGTAACGAGATATTTACATAAAACAATTTTATTTGATTATTGTATAATTTGAAAGGGACAATTAAAGCCTTTATTTGTTACTTTGATACAACTTTTCAGTCGGCTTTTATTTCGTCCTTTTAGGGGCCTAGAGTGGACGGATGTCGTCCACAGTTTGATTGATAACGTCCTTTCTGTGTTTTTTCGCGATGGCTAATGGTGATTTATGGCGTCGGTCAGCGTAATAAGAAGAGGTCTCAGTTTGTATACGAAAAAAAAAATATCGGCCAGATCTATATTGATGATCATCGTTAGTATAGTATCAATCATGGATATATTTGTACGGGTAATATCGCAGAATTGCACTTTTTTTAAATGAATTTTCACGTAAACTTATATTTTACTTGAATTACAATTTTTATTTATTTTATATAATCAAAAATTTATCAAGGCATGAGAAACGGTGTTGCGTGAAAACGTCAAAGCTTACAGAATAGTTTTGTAGAGTTTAAATGGACTAGACTAGAGTGTGTTAAAATGCAGGTCTATATAGAAACATTTAAAGATTACGAATCCTTGCATAACGACATCAGTGATTTATTGGCTTCCTATACATGTCCCTGTTAATAGCAGTTTCGTTGACGATTATCCATCATGTGTTTGAAGTCAATGGAAGACATATTTCCATGTTGGACTTGACTATTCTGGTTCGACAGTCGCTCGGAATACTTGGAGGATCCTGTACATAGATTGCTGATTCGCAGGATACTTTCCTAGATTTGGATTTCATAAACAGTGATGGATATATGTGCCCAGGATCTTACATATGTGCAAAGTTTTGAATCGGCCTTATTGAGTATTGAATTTGTCAAGGATTACAAATTAATAAGAGAGGACAAATCGAGTAACAATTTTTTGAAGAAGGTTGTATTAATTTGGAATTGAAATTTCTCTGGCTTGAACTAAAGGGATATTAATTAAACACAATTGATTAGAATATAACTAAAATAATTTATAATTGGATATTCTAAATTAGATTTTAACTGGATCTGTAATGGTTCCTTTCAAGCTTTTAGGAGTAATTATTATTGGAGGTAAAATATTCTATTTAGAAAACAAAATTAAATCAATGACAGTATAATATTCTTGTATTTGATTCTCATTTCTCACTTGGTGAAACATTATGTTAATAATAGGTTGTTGAAAAAATTCACTTGGTTTGTTTCACTAAATTGTTTAGTGTGTATATTATTATAATATTCTTCATATAATTACAAAGAATCTTCTGAAGTAATTTTCATAAAAATTGAAAAATAGAATTATAAATTGACAAATTCGTAAACGAAATTAACCTGTGATAAGTATTAGATAGTTTTACTGACCCAAAGTTTTGATGATAGATTCTAGAATTATTAGCGATTTTTAAATCTTCATAACGAGCTATTGAGGATGCGAATGGAATAAATGAAAAGATGTGGAACATTAAATTTTAGTATGTTTTTGTAATACATCATATATTTTGTTTGTGTAATTATTATTGTTAAATTAAATGATTTTATAAGGGCCTTTTTAATTTGGTTTTTTTTAAATTTAACCCCGATTTATTTTTTATTATTTATTTATTTATTTATTTATTTATTTATTTATTACAATCTTTGTACTCCTTCCTCACAAAATAATTCAAAATTTGTATTATAATAAATGAAAATATACACACAATTTTAGTCGAAAGGAGGACGGGCAGAGTTCTCTTCATCGAAGGATCTTCCACTCAAACCCATGATTGTATACCATCAATGCTGCTTAGAATACCTTCTGCATTATTGCAGATATAAACTAAACCACACTCTCTAAATAAGTTTTTATTTTTTTCTTATTGTAAGACGTTTTTGAATTATTTTATGATCTAATAAAATTTTCTCGAGGGATTTGATATTGCTAAATCTTAGTTTAAGATAAAGGTGTGTTTTTCATTGAATTAGAAATATACAGTTTGTTGCCATATATTAACTCAAATGATAAAAAGCCTATGGATAAATTAATGTATGTATTATATGGAAATATAATAAGAGAAACAAATCAATCCTAATTCTTTAATAACATTAGACGGAATCTGTAGCATCTTGGTCAAAAGAGTTTTTGGAATTCCAAAACTAGTTATAAATTCAAACAAATTATCAGTAATTGTTTTATCTGCATGATTTTCTAGAAATTTAGCAAATTAAAAGATTTCCTTTTTCTGGAAAAGGAAGTCAGCCTACAATATCACGTAATAAATATTCAAAGGTAGTTTGCCTGATAGTGGTGGTTTCCATAGGGGATATAATTGGTTTATGACAAGCTTTGTTTATTTGACAAGAACGACTTTTTAAAAAAGTTCCTAATATCTGTTTTCATATTGCTCCATCGGTATTTTTTTTTTCATTTTTAATTAGCACGATAAAATTGTGATTTTTTCTAATAATTTTAAATATTTCTTTCAAATTTTGCAAAGAATTTTTTATAATTTATTAAAGTGGATGTATTTAGAAAATAGCAAGAAAAGTTAGTTAGATTTGTTAGATGTACACTATTGTATTGTTTGCGTTTATAGGAATAGCTGATAGATCAAAGTTTGAGAAAATAGTTTCATAATATAAATTATTTTCATTGAAATCTGTAGAAAGTATAAGTGTTATAGGAGGTTTTATAATTATATCTGCGTCTATTGTTTTTGTCTCATTAATATAATGAAGTTTAACAAGTTTCCTTTTTCTTGTAAAGAGGACCATTTCAGTCTTTGACGGGTTTATGGTCCAAAACTGGTCATTACACCAGTGTTCAATTATTTTGAGGGCTTCCTGCATCAAGCTGCATATCACAGTCTCAAATCTGCCTGTTAGCAGGATGGTTATGTCATCTGCATATCTTATGGCGTGGAAGCCATTGTGGTTAAGTCGCCGCAGTAGGCTGTCAACAACTATGCTCCACAGGAGTGGTGAGAGTACTCCACCCTGTGGGCAGCCTTTAGCAACGATCTTTCTGACAGTGGTATTTCCTACATTTAATGTGACCGCCCTATTCTCCTGTATGCTTTTGATCCATCCACTAACTATGGGGTTCACACCACGCGTGGAGAGAGCAGTTTCCATTTTTCTGAAGGTCGTCTTATCGAAGGCACCTTCTATGTCAATGAACACGCACATGGTAGGCATTTTGTTGTCCAGAGATCTTTCGATTCGGTCTACAACATGTTCAGTTGCAATTCAGCTGTCTGTGTGTAAAGTTACGTCTTACTGGTATTGATTGTCTTGTTGATGTGAGTGTTTATAATGTTCAAGCAAATAAAGAACGCCTTCAGTTATGAAGGTAATAATGGGGTCAGATATCTCAACGCAAAGGAGTATGAAACTGGTATTCAAAAACTACATATAGATGTATAAGTGTTTTGTTGACCAAGCGATGGCCAATGACTTCTTTTGACTGTTAAGGGTTCTAGAAGAATATGCTATTGGGAGAACTTTACCAACTCTTCCTTGAGAAAGAACTGAACCAATTCCATATCGTCTAGGCAAACAGTATATTACATACCTTGAAGGCCGGTGTGAATAATATTAATTAAATAGAAAAAGTGCAGATAAGTTTTTTAACCCCATTGTGCATTCTGTTAAATTCAAATAATAATAATAATAATAATAATAATGAGCACTGAATAAAACACTTACTATGTTTTATTCAGTGCTCATTATGAATTACCACATAGCAACGGTCGCAATTATCATTATAAATAATAATAATAATAGTAATAATAATAATATTAATAGCTTTATTTCTTCCCTGGCAGCATAAACCGATATAAATAGAGTACAGTGAGATTACGTTTAGCGCGTTAGATGCGTTCCAGAAGATAGAAGCGCTAAACGAAACAGCGTTATATGAGGTCATTTTAACACATAGTAAATAGGAAAACGGTAATATGTGACCAAAAATAAACAAAATTTACTTTCTTTTAAACTATAATATGTACTAATAATTTGCATTTTATATAATGTTTTATATAACACAAACATTTGCACAAATAATAAAGTTTATATGTGTGGTGAAGGTCTTGGCACTTCTGATATTGTTGATTTTTTGGGAAAGAAATCATCTAGAGTCATTTGTCGCTTTCTTTTTCTTTCATTAAGAAAATGTCGGTAGCAGGCGATCGCATTCAAAACTCCTCTTCTTGATTTTGCACTCCTGTCAAAATTTTGGTCTTTCGCTACAATTTGATCTACTATTTCGGTTATTGTTTCTAAACATTTTTTTTAATATGTAGTAATTTCTGTTGGTTAATCGTCTTCAGAACCACTGTTTTAGCCTTCTTCAATTTCTTGTTCTGCCAGTTCCTGAAGGTCGTCGTTAGTAAGGCCTTCACCAGACACTTTTTTTTATTATCGAACCTACTTTGGCTAGCTGTAAAATTTTCACTCGTATCTTCTCATTCATTTTGAATGTAATTAAAAATATTTATGGCCTTTTGCATGATAATTTTTTTTCATGAATCCAAATGTGAAGACGTTTTTCCATTTCTTCTAAAATATTCCTTCTTGATCGAGTTATCTTTTTTGCACTAGACGATATGGTAGTAATTTCTGACAATTTAATTTTGTCTTTGTTTTTTAAAATGGTCCCAATTGTAAAAATATATAAATAGTAGCGCTACGTACATATCGGGAATAATCGTTAATTTTTTGACTTAGCGGCATGTTGCATTCGATTTCATCATCAATCCAAATGCAAAGACGTTGCTGCAATAATTTCAATTCGACTATATTTTAAGCATTTTTAAGGTTTTCAACACAAAAATTCTTTAATTGAGGCTAAGAAATAAATCAGTTTAGCTTATTTACACTAATGGCCTATGATTATTTAAAACTACTTTTCACATCAAATGCATTGAACATAAAGGCTACACTATTCCACTATTTTAGGGTTTAAAACATTTTGTTGGCACAAATAAATAGATCAGAATATGCAGTTTGAATTACCTATGCTCGAAAAATAATATCATTAAGACGGTATCCATTTTCACGCTGACAAATGTGGAGACGCCCTCGGAAGTTAGCTTCCACTCTCTCCAGTAGTTGACGATGGATCTGAGCGATGTTTTGCTCTATCCCTTGTCGCAGTTCGGCCAGTGTAAGAGGTTTGGTTTTATACATAAGCAATTTTAGATATCTCCACAAGAAAAAATCACGTTGAAAGGTCTAGAGAGCGAAAGGGCAGTATGGGCCGTAGCTTCGTCCGGTTGAAACCAAATATTTCGCAGATTGGTTCGTCGTCCTCTCAGCTCACTTCTCAAGAAGTTGTTCAGCATATTGACGTAAAGATCAGCTACACGGTCACAGTGTTCAAAGAAACTAAACTTCTCGATGTAACTTTGGGGCTGTGTAGTGGATATTCGTGAAGAGTTTGTGGATTTTTAGAGGCCCAGTATATAAAGTTTTGATGATTCACAACACCATTGAGATGAAAATGAGCCTCGTCGCTCATTACTAAAATCGCAGTAGGGTCACCTTTCAAAAATTGTAGCATCGTTTTAGTAAAGCTGCACGTTGTGGATAGTCGGTCTCCTTCAACTTTGTAGGGGGTGAAAACTTAAATCTTGATGGAGAATTCACTGGCGGACATGAATAGTGATGCTGAATACCGACGAGCTAAACGCCTTAGACTATTTAACATAGTCTGCCTACGGTGGCTTCTTTTTTTTTATTAAACTGCCTCCATCAAGGAAGACATTAACCCATTGTAAAATCATAAAATGGCTGGGTATGTCTTCATGTCAAGACTTTGAACTTCCGTGACTGATTCGCCGCTCCTCACAAAACTGTCATACACGAAAATGTCATGTTTCCGGGTCATGATTAAAACTAATCAATAAACATTCTAAAATACAAAGTCAGGCGCCAATGGCCTTGGATTCACTCTCTGACCCCTTCCGGTTTAGTAGTATCTATCCCCAAAACACCCGTTTCTCATGGTACACCCTATATAAAACAAAACTGTATGCAAAAATAGGTTGTCATTTCGGTTTTTTTACTATAATAATCAAAGGCGATTTTTTATAGAAAGAAGTGAATTTATTCAGTTATGTATTGACTATTTTTTTCGACGACCTTTTACAATCTTTTGGGTAATATCATAATGCCACGTTCAAAGAACTTTTGGCCTTTCTCTGTAAAAAAAATAAGCGTGGCCTTTTTGACATTATTGTCTGAATTGAATTGTTAACTATTCGAAAAAGATCGAAACAAATAGTAGTCGGACGACGCAAGATATAATGAATATGTGGATGGTCCATCAAATTCCATCCAAGTTCCAATAACTTCTGGCGGGCCACTAAATTTGTATGTTGTCATGTTGTCAATACAACATTCTTACTATTTGTCAATACTGCCCTCTTTTCGTTGATGGCTTCATTCAATTTGTCGAATTAGCGACAGTATACAGCTGTATTGGTGGTTTGATTTTGTGGTAGCAACACACAATACGCGATGCCTTTGTACTTCCATCAAATTGAGAGCATAATCTTCTTTTGATGAATATTTGTTTTCGAAGTGGTTGAAGCTTCTTCACCGGGCTTGTTCCATGATCGTTTTCGCATAAAGTTGTGGTAAACTATTCATTTCTCATCGCCAGTGACAATACGTTTGAGAAATGGATCATTTTCATTGTTATTCAAGAGCTTATCGCGTGCGTTTATGCGCTTTATAAAATGAATTTCAATGAGTTCACGTGGAACCCTGATATACTTTTTTTAAATGATAAATGAAGAGTTTCCAGTCAAATGATATTTAGGTTCGATAATTTGATTGAAGACAGTTGGTTAAAAATTGGTGGGAACCCATACATTTTGTTATTCATTTGGAAGATGAGTGCTTAGTTTAATTGATAATGTACATGGAAATTGTTTAATTTAATTAGGGTAAGGTATCAATTTATAGTTGGCGAATTAAGTAAAAATCAGTATTTTTTTAAGCTTGAAAGGTGAAGGGATGAACATTGCATAATATCTCTATTTTGCATATTTAGTCATTATTACAAAGATTCAGTCATCAGCAAACATTTTTACCTGACGTAGTTAAATTTGAGGTATACATTAGAAAAATAAAGTGGTCTAAGTATAGAACCCAGTGACATACGTAAATACATATTCTTCATTTGACATTATATTGCCAATTTTGACACATTAGGTCATATTAAATAAATAACATTGAAACACGGGATAGCTGAATTGGCCAGACTTATACTTTCTAGAATATCTAAAAATGATTGATTGTATCAGAATATTTGCTGTAATCTAGTAGGGTTAGTATAGCAGACAGATTTATTCCGCAATAAATAATTATGTCATTATTTGGCTTGGACCCAGATTCATTATAATCGTTTGTATTTGACACTATTTGACGAAGAATAACTAATAATTTTTTCTAACTAACCAAGAATATATTAGTATATCAAGCAAATTTTACTATCTGGGAAATATGTTGTAAAAAGGGATAATATAACATTGATATTTCAATTATCCTAGGCAGAAGTCACATAAATGTCACAATGCACAAGCCGGCAAAATTATAGATGTCTTCAAAACCTACACTTTGAGGTGCCAGAAATGGCTAAAATATTGCCTCAGTAACTACAATCATCTTATAAGTATCACCAGCAGCTAAGACGCGTAATTGGTCGAGTGAAAGAACACCAGAAACTGTAAACTCCGCCTTCAAGATCTATGCTCTAAATTTTAAAGTGATTTAATATTAATGTATATATTTTTGTGTTATTTTTTAATAGATCTTGTAAAGCAAATAAAGTAAAGTAAACTAAGCTTTAGTTTTTATACTTAAAAGTATCATTATTGTCTAGTTGCCTGAATTAAATGAATCATTATTAAGATAATTAAAACACTTTAACTTTATTTTACCACAAAAAATATTTATTGCTGTGACCTTAGTTACAGCAATACATATTTTTTGTGGTAAAATAAAGTTAAAGTGTTTTAATTATCTTATTAAAATGTACTAACAAGTTAACGCAGAACAACATTCAAGAATGAATCATTATTATCTGTGAATCCATCATTTCTGTAAAAATGCAGCCGGCATCGAATTAAAAAAGTAATTTTTCTCATTGGCACACTGCATATGCTTGATTATTTTTTCTGTTGGTTGTTATCATTGTTCAAAGTTCTAAGCTAATTTTAAATATCTTTAGAACTTGCATTACGAAGAAAATACTGAAAGTAAGCTAGTTTTTCGTCATCATTAAAGTAACTTGGTTCCACAAAGATTTATAATAATACCAGTGGCTTGATAATTTTTTTAAATTTATGAAATGCTTTGACTTCTAGGGTCATAGGGAATTTAATATTATTGATGATTTTTTTTTCTTGTCAGACTACTTTGATAAACCCAAAAGCTTGAAATCAAACTATAGTTAGAAACAAATACATGTTTAATTTTATTCACTTAATTATCATGAAATTAACGACAAGCAGAAATATTCCAGCGAGTGGAGATATCGCGTTACAAAAAAAGAGTCATCGTGCCTGTGATACACAAACCAGAGCCGGCATCTGTTTTCGTTGTAATTGAAGCACTCGAGCGGCCAACAAAAGGACGAACTTGTGGCATTTTATATTCCAATTGAAAGGTGTGAGTATCATGTTTGTAACGTTACAATTCACTTACTTGTAATCTGAGTAATTTTCAACTTCGATTATTGTGTAAGCAAAAAACCTATATCTGATTACGACGTGCGTATTACATATCGATTTAATAGAAAGTGAAACTTATATGTCGAACAATAAATTGAACAAATCATAGTTAAGTCTTAATAAAAAAATCATACTCTACTCGTAGATTTAAAAACAAATAAATAAAATTTTAATTTTTACACACACGTTTAATATTCTATATTTCCCTAAGTATATATTTAATTTAATTTCTATACGAATTCGTTATACGAGTCTTCTTCTGTAAAGTAATAGCGTGATTATTTTTACCACGAGATTGAGTTCATTCTGTTTCGTGTTACTGTTCAAACAAAAAGCAGGAGGAAACGCTAAGCCGCCATTTCTTTTTCTTCTGCGGCGTCCGTTTTTTTATCCTACACCAGTCATGCTTAGGCAACGTTACGAATTCGTTCTCAGGATTATAAACAAAGGAGGATCAGACGAAACAGAAGCCAAACTAAAGGTGTAACACGAGACGGCACATTGTAAAGTATATACTGATGAAAGACAAGAAATACTTAATAAATCTCCATTCTTTCTACATCATCGTAATCATTTATAAAGAAGTATTTTGTATAGCAACTTATTTAAAATAGAATTTGGGACCCAAATATTCATACATATAAATAATTGCATTGACGAGGCGGATACATGATGAAACTCCATAACACATTGAAATAAAACAACACAGTTGGGAGGGTTTCACATTTATTGTTGAACACTGCAACATGTTTCAATGTAAATAATTAGAATAAAAACAAAATAACCCAATACCAAACACAATACATAGAACAACTAAACAAGTTCTATAATTATTAGATTGCTTTTATCCTCATTTAATTTATACACTTTGTTTTAGTTTTTTTCCATTTCTCACGTGAACTATGCCAATGTTGTTTCTATATCGCCACGTAATATAGTTTATTATGCATCTAAGACATTAATTTTTCCAATCCTTCCTTCAACTCTTAAGATTAAATATATTATGGTGTAAAATTCTTGGCGAGTCACTTGCATTCTTCTCGGTCTTTAATTTTTTGTGTAGTGTATCTTCTACTTCACAGGGTTATTAAAATTATGACACTTGTTGCGTTCCATGTTTTTATTGGCAGTTTCCTGACCGTGTTTCGAGTTTTTACACTTATTATCGATCCGTCCCCCAAGTTTCCAATAATTTCTTGGTGCTTTGGTATCCATACTATAGGTTAGGTTATAGGTTAACATAGGGTGCTAGTGAGGTATGTTAGCCTCTACTTGAACTGCGGCCTAAAAGATCTATTTTTCTACCCTTAACCAATCACTTCCCAATCAGTTCCACGTACTCCACGAACCTGGTAACTCTCTTGGGGCTGATATTGCTCACTTCTTCGTAGGATACTCGATTCCTACCGAAGTGTGAAAGACGCTTGTGAACAATCGCGACACAAGTGCGTAGTATGTGCTCAGTCGGTTTCATCTGCATAATCTACAGTTTCCACTTTCCTCTTTTGCCAGTTTCCACAAACGGTATCGGAGGGCACAATGCCCTGCCATGAGTCTGGTGAAAGTTCCTAGCTCGGTCCTTGTGAGTTCAAGCACCTTGTAGCTGTGATCGAGTTTCATAAGTCGTTTTCATTGACGTAGACCTAGTACATTGTTCCAATGCTTGCGTCTTATGTCATCTTCGTATTTTTGTACTACCTCTCTTCTGTGCGCCATGGGGAATCCAAAAAACGGCTCTGGTCCTATAGGAGTAGCATTTGCACCTCTTTTTGCGAGTTCATCGGCCACTTCGTTGCCTTTAATATCCCCGTGCCCTGAGACCCACATAAGGGTCAAGGAGTTGTTCTTCGCCAGTTGCAAGAGGTATCTTCGACATTCCCAGACAGTCCGTGAGCCATGACTATAGGCTCGAATGGCCTTTGATGCGGCTTGGCTGTCTGATCAGATGTACATATGCGCGCCATTTAGGTGCCTATCCAAGCATTCTCTGGCGCACATATCAATTGCAATCGCTTCCGCTTGCAAAATCGTGGGCTTCGTACCCAGAGCCATGAAGCTCCTGTGGTTTTGGTTGGGGCCATAAATGCCTATTCCAGTACCTCTGGTATTCTTGACACCATCCGTGTACCAGGCTGATATTCCTCGTTCAAACTCCTTGACTCTCATCAAAGCCTTTTTGGGGTCCTCGATCGACACATTAAACGGTAATTCGAATTAGAGCTTCCTGAACATAATGTCCGTCGGTTTGGACAGAAGGATCGGGTCGATTTGCTGCAGTATTTCTAAGTGTCCTGTCCAGTCTCCCGACAGTGTTTTCTTCCTCTGGTGTAGGGCTGCTACAAGTCCCTCTTTTTATACCACTAGATCGAGCGGTATGAGACCAGTAATTGCATCCATTCTCGCGGTTGGGGTCGTTTGCATGGCCCCTATGATGCTTAGACATGCTAAATGTTAAGGCCTACTCAGCTTCTTTTGCGTGTCTAGTTTTTGGGTCTTTCGCCCCCACACAAGGGCACCATAGTTGATAATGGGTATCACCGCCGTTCTATACAACCAATATGTGATCTTGGGCTTTAAACCCCAGGTTTTTCCCATAAGCCGCCGACAGGTCCAAAGCGACGTCGTTGCCTTCGCCATGATTTTATCGACATGCTGATTCCAAGTCAGTTTGGTATTCAGAATTATACCCAGGTACTTTACTTCGTTGGAGAGATTTATCTCTATTCCATTCAGCAAGGGAGCCCTTATGTACAGCTTCCTCCTACGCGTGAATGGAACTATGATCGTTTTATTCGGTTTGATACTTAGTCCTACCCGAACATCCATACTAGGTATGTCTCCAGTGTGTCCAGTCTGTTTTTGCAGGTCATAACCAGCCTAGACTGAACTATTAGCGAGGCTAGCGCTTTTAGGGCTGCCTGGCTGACCGTCATAATAATAATTGGTCCTTTGTTATGTCCCGACTCTATTACGTGATGAACACACCAGTCAATGGCGGCTATTTCGATCTGGAAGATGGAGGCGATGATTTCCCAGAGCAATTACGAATTGTTTGCTCCTGTTGCACCCTCCATAAATACCAGCCCCAATTCCTTTGTATAGGTGGTCTTGTCTGTGTACCAGATATTTTCTTTGCTCGTTCCCGCGTATGTTCTATTTGTTGGTTTGGGTAATTTTCTTCCTAAACGAGCGCCACGTATGTCACTATAGGTATTATGACCATGGTGTACACCATTTGATCATACAGGGTCTCAGTCTCCATGTGCGTCCTACCATTTTTATGATTGCAAATAGTTCTCTCATGACCCTTTGGCTGATGCCCTCTATGGAGAAGTTAAATCAATCTGGTATCAAGTATGACTCCAAAATATTTTACTTCATTTTTGATTGGAACTTAACCCTTCATTCCTGCACCATCTTTTAAGGTACTCAGCGCCCTCTGCATCAAGTTCGATACACTGGTCCCAAACTTTCCTCTTACTAATATGGTCAGGTCATCTGTATACTCTAGTGCAGAGATGCACAGACTTATTAAGACTAGGGGCCACTCGGGCAAATCATGAACTGATGGCGGGCCGCCAGAAGTGTAGGTAATTAAAGACAATAAATAATTGATAATAATGTATTAAAATTAAAAAGGAATTTATTAATTTGAAGCGTGGCACTGCATAGTGCTTACAATCTTTTTTATATTTGGCTCAAATTTACTTGTAGCAACACGTAAAACTGCTTCCAAACTTTCATTTGCAAGGCGGTTTCTATTTTTGGTTTTATTATTATTAAGTATTGAAAAAGTTTGTTCACATATATAGGTAGAACCAAATAAGCTGGCACATTTCAGAGCGTTTATGCGCAACTCTTTGTACATATTTTTATCAATGCAGCGGTAAAAGTTCAGCAAGTCTCCTTCGTTGAATTTGTTGCGTAAATCTTCGTCGTTTTGAATGTCGATAATTTCTAACTGCATTGACTCTGGCGCATTTTCAACTGAAATCGTGAAAGGATTGCTGAATATGTCCAACAGAGGTTTCACTTTTTTAAACTCCGAAAATCTGTCTTGAAAAGATTGAATCAAAATATCTAGCTTTTCTACATAACTGAAATTAATCGCAGTTTTGTTGAATTTTTCAGCCATTTTCTTATAATTCGGAAAATGATTGTAATTTCCAGAATTCAATTGCGATCTGAAAAGTGTCAGCTTGCATTGAAAGGATGATACATGAGCGTAGAGCTGGGATATCAGTTGATTTTTGCCTTGAAGCCGTGTGTTCAAGACATTCAAATGATTTGTAATGTCAACTAAAAAAGCCAAATCACACAACCAATCAGGATTTTTAAGTTCCGGGACATCCCTTTGCTTTTCCGCCAGAAATATTCCAATTTCTTCTATTAAATTTAGAAATCGTTCCAGTGTCAATCCACGACTTAGCCACCTTACTTCTGTATAATACAGTAAATCTCCATATTCGCTTTCGATGTCATCAAGGAATTGTTTGAATTGCCTGTGATTGAGTCCTCGTGATTTTATGAAATTTACAGTCGAAACTACCACTTTCATGACATTTTGAAATTCAATTTGTTTAGCACAGAGGGCTTCTTGGTGTATAATGCAGTGAAACTGCATGAGATCTTCAGCCTTTATGTTTTTTTCTTGCAGATGCTTTTTCAGCAAAGTAACTAGCCCGGAATTGACACCAATCATCGAAGGAGCACCGTCAGTCGCAACTCCCGATAATTTTGATAAGTCCAAATCAGTTTTTGAACGCTCATCCAAAAGTACATTGAGTATATCAACTCCTTTGGTTTGACCTTTCAATGAACACATTCCTAATAACTCTTCTACGACTTCAAAATCTTGAGTAACACCTCGTATGAATATTAGAAGTTGAGCTGTGGAACTAATATCAGTGGATTCGTCGAGTGCTAATGAAAAAAATTCAATGATCTTAGTTTTTTCAGTTAATTGTTCCGCAATATTACCTGACAAAGACATAATTCGTCTTTGGATGGTCATACGATTCAGTTGAATTTTCTCAAACTTTTTTGCTGCTTCTGGACACATTTTCTTAGCGGCAATTTCTATGCATTCTTTTACAAAATCCCCATCATTGAAGGGGCGACTTCGCTTTGCTATCATTCGAGAAATTTCATAACTAACTTCTGTAGCTGTTTCTGAATCTTCAATGGGTTTTCTAAACATAGCTTGCTGACCCGTAAGCTCCCGTTTTAAAGACAACATTTTTTGCTTTCTTAATTCGCCTGTAAACTTGGTAAAAGAAGGATGCTGCGTTTCATAGTGCCTTTTTACATTATATTCGTTTGCAATTGCAACAGAATTCTTGCAAATTAAACAAACGACTTTGTTATGCGACCATACAAAAAAGTATTTCTCAGTCCAAATTTCTTGAAATTGCCGATTTTCATCTTTAACCTTACGTTTTTTACTAGGTCCTGGCTTGTCCATGTTGCGTTCTAATCCTGGCTAGGATTAACACAGCACCTAAAAACAATTACAGTACCTACATAAATTACCCATCCTTTTTAAATTATCAAAAATAATTGATTAAATAGGTAGGGAAACACTTATTAATAATAGAGTTTTACTTACGATTTCACAACACAATTATACACGGCACTTGACGGTTAACACTGCAACAGGAAATCTACGTTGAATGTGGATCAAAATATATGACACCGGCTAGTGGAGTACAACTATTGCCTTCCAAAACCTCTATTAAACTCACAGAACACTAATACACCTAGCGGCGATTAAACGTGGCTTTTATACCGCGCGTATAGAGTCGAAAACTGTCTGGAGAAATCTCGAAACCGACTCTGGAAGCTTCGAGTCGTGTACTATCTAAGCGAGCGATCTTCATCGCGCCGCCGGCCGCCGCGCTTCTTCAAGCAAACGAATTTAACCGAGATCAGCACGAACATTACCGACCGCTGTTACCGACGACGCACGTACGGCGCACCGTAATAGCGCGCGCGCGAGATTCAAATTACTTTTCGAACATATTTTTTTTGGTTTTATTCTGGAATAGAATTCAATATTTTTAGAATGTACGAGAGTATTATTTTTGCTGTCGGCGGGCCACCGGTCTTCGACCGGCGGGCCGCGGTCTGTGCATCCATGCTCTAGTGCATAGATACCCTGGTTTTCGATTTTCGAGTAGCAGCAGAAGGTCGTCCGTAACGAAACACTACAGGAGCGGCGAAAGACCCCTCATTGAGGGCTGCCAGCAACTACTGCTTCTTCTGTTTTTCCATAAAGGGGAGTTGTTACAGTTCGGCTTCTGAGCATCTTATTCACCCATTCAATCCTTTTTTTATTCATTTCTATTGCTATGGAGTTGAGGGTTGTGTTGTCAAATGCCCCTTAAATGTCCAAACACGAAATGTCTTTACATTGTTTGGTCTTTTCGCATCTGCTCACTAGCTGGTGGATTGCTAGTTCTCATGACTTTCCCGCTTGGTAGCCGCATTATTGACGGTGTCAATGTCCTTTAGGACTCCTTTCCGTATGTGCCTGCCTACTAGTTTTTTCTAGTAGTTTTAGAATACATGGTGTCAGGCTGATCGGTCTGTAGGATTTAGCCTGGGCATATGAAGCACGCCCTGGCTTGCGTATGAATACCACCTTTACAGTCCGCCAGCTGCTTGGGATGTATGAAAGGGCAAGGTTTGCTCTAAGGATATCATATGATGATTTCTTTAGCATTGCTATCCCCTTTTGTAGCATGACAGGATATATCCAGCCAGGATCTGGTGATTTGAATGGTTTGAACGTGTTAATTCCCCTCTCAATGTCATCGGGTTTGATTATCTTTTTCTCTGTATCCCAGTCCCGCTTTGGAGCCTATGTGTTCCTTCTCATTCCCTAGAAAATTCTTCTTCTAGGCTATAGTCTCGAGCCATGTCCTGGATGGAAGGTAGGAATATACTATTCACAGGAATCCCCCTCTGTTTGTACATTCCTGAAATTTTGGTGAAGCTTGTCCTTTCAACGTAGCATCAATGCTTTGGATTATTAATATTGGATTTAATGGTCTCGGCTTCCTCTGCATTTATACTCGTCCCTGGGAATCCCTTCGGTATTATAGCGAGTGCTATACCCGTCAGGATGTCGCTGAAGGTCCTCTTTGGCGGAGGCCCTTCTGCCTCTCTCGGGGTTTTCGCCGGTTTCTTGTGGAGTTCCGGGGTATGCTGTCGCTCGACAGGTTTCGCTTTTTTTTTTTTTTGACAAACAGGGTGCTGACGTTGGTGCAGAATGCACGCGTGCTCTCCCTGAGGAAGGTTTTGCCTAGGCATCCCTGCCCTCTGGGCGAGATTCTCTCACCTCTGGCGTCGTTTGGTCGCCCCGAACGCCGTTCGGCCGTGGCGGCACTAGGGGAGGTAGGTTTCTCCGAAGTGCCCCTATGGTTGTTGACTGTACTTTTCATAAAGTTGTGGGTCCTGTTGCAATTGTGTGAATGTTATCTATGCTCGGTCTTTACATTTTACCGATGTAGCTGGCCGTGTATTGACAAATGGTAATTAAACGTTGTATCGGCCATTAACTTGTCGAATTGTTGTTTCTTTTTTATAGATTATAAACGTGTGGGGAGTAATATTTATCATATTAACATTTCAAAAACCTTTGATAAATGATTTTAAGTACCAGTTTTTGTAATCGTATAAATAAGATCTTTCTCTTGGAAACTATTCAATAAAATTCCGTTTCCCGATTAAAATGGATTTAGAAGAATATCAACTTTTCCTGGGCAATTAAACGAATGAACTAAATTCATAAGTACATATTTATTTCGATGCTTACTGGTAACTTAGGCAGAGAGTAAATAATTAAAATTTTTCGAAGTGAATTGGTGTAAATATCGCTTTAAGCCAGGATTTTGAAATGTGACCAATGGTTTTGAGCTTTTTCGCTGGGTAATCCTTATGCTTATTAGTGTATTGGTGTAAATATCCCTTTAAGCCAGGATTTTGAAATGTGACCAATGGTTTTGAGCCTTTTCGCTGGGTAATCCTTAAGCTTATTATCAAATAATTAATGCGCGGTTATCGTTGTTTCTTGATAAGCAATACTTTTACTAGCACGGTTATTAGAATATCTTCTTAGTGTACCCATACAATATAGAAGTAATACATTACTTCCTTACTGTATTAGTTACTAGACTTGAGTGATTTTACATACTTTTTCTTGTATATGACGTGGATTTTCTTGGTACTGTTGTCTATATAAAGGGTCAATAGGGACTTCCGAATTATGACAGTTGATAGCGGCCATATTGTTGAAGCTATATTGGCTGTCATTTATATAGTTTGTTTTGGCAAATAATCATGGATGGATATAGCGTTAAACAAAAAGTGCAAATGATAAAATTGTGTAATCAGAATAGGTGTTCTGTTCGGGCTTCGTGCGCATCGCCAATGTTACAGTAGCAATAATCTTCTACCGAGAGGATTATTTACAGTGTGGTGGATAAATTTGAGTTCACTGGTTCAGTAAACAATGAATCAAAATCCGTACGACAACTAAACGCAAGATCTGTTGAAAACATCGCCGCTGTCCGTGAGAGTTTGCAGGAGGATCTGAGCCAGTCGATTTCGCATCATACACAAGAATTCGGGTTTCTTTTTCTCTGAATTGGACAATAAGGACCCAAGGGACATGTGGTTTCGACAGGGCGGCGCTACATGCCACACAAATCATGCCAAATTGGACATTCTACATGAGCGATTTGAGGGCAAGGTCATCGCAAGTAGAGGTGATGTGAACTGGCCACCGAGATCGTGTGATTTGATACCGTTAGACTTTAGAGTCATAGAAAAATTATACATGTCGGATGCACGTCATCCAGGAAAGTCTCGGCAGACATTTGCATGATGTTATATTCCATACATAATGACATCGATAGGTCTTTCAAACGAATACAAAATTTCGATGACGTCACACACACTTTGTTTTATTTAAATATAAAATGGATATAATTGTGTATCTTCTTTTTGGTGCGCAGGACATTTGCGATAGAGGCTTTTTGCCGTCACTATTTTGTTCTTTTCTTGTATGTTAAGTGCCCAAAACGTAAGGCGATGCAATGCGTTATGCTTTATAGTTAATTTTAAATTGAAATTATAATATATAATTGACCTTGGTGGCTGTTGAGTGGAGAAATAATTTCTTTACGATATTGTTAGCTGTATCATTTATTTTTTCTTGCTTTCAGAAATTTCTCTTCAGAATTATGATAATTTTCTTCAAAAGTTGTAACTTCCTTCCTTCCTATTTACTTTGAGATATCTTAAAAATTTCTAGATGATTGATAATGCGTCGTCGCCAAATAACACGAAAATTAATTTCGATTGTGGCGTTTGTTTCGCAGTGCTTCCTCAAGCTTCAGTTGAATAGTAGTGCTATATAATCCGCAATTTTAAAATCAATTAATGTAATATTCTTTCCTACTTTTATTGCACCGTGTCACACCCCTTACTTAATGCCAATGAAAGGTTTATTTCGATTGAGCTGATTTATTTTAAAGTTATTATTTACGTATTTACACTAATACAGTATTTATTTACAACTATCGTGCAATATAATTTATGTGACTTAATTATTTACATCTGCCCTTATTTGTTTTAACAGTTGCCCATTAACATTTACCACACGTATATCAGAAAACAATAACAATGCCCTCCCATTGAGGTATAATGGGCTCAGCATGGATTTCTCTTGCGGTTTATAGATTTATCCGAAGTCGGTCCTCGTACTTCGCTTGCTTGTCGAACGGCTACACTAGCTTTTCTAGTCTTGAAGGTATTAACAGTATTTCAAGTTACTAGATAAGTAATTACCTAACCAATTCAGTGCGATTGATCCTAATTTAGCTTTTTCTTTCCTTTATACCACCAACTCAGCAATCACTTTTCAAGACCACGGACATATAGCAAATGTATGAGATGAGATTGGATTTAGAGACCTACTCATTATAAATCCATGTTTGTTGGTGATATTTTTTTTTATATTATATATCTGTCATGTTGAAACAAACAGCCAAAAAATTTCTCTCCGAAAAAGGGGAGGAAAAAATCTGAGCAAAAGTAAATATAGAAGATATCGAAGAG
This sequence comes from Ontholestes murinus, assembly GCA_963969525.1. NCBI lineage: Eukaryota > Metazoa > Arthropoda > Insecta > Coleoptera > Staphylinidae > Ontholestes > Ontholestes murinus. Next base: position 65,258,984 of record OZ018387.1, read on the forward strand.
TCTAGTATACCCCTCAACGTCATGGTAAAGAAAAGGGTTTGAGTGGAAGAACATTTTTTAAAGAAATGAGCTGAAATTCCATCACCACTAAAATGCACACACAACTTTTATAATACCATTTGATTAACGACAAATATTTCGTTCATTAATCGAAATAAAAAAGGTGAGCCATTGTTAAATTTAATTTTTCATTAAATCTACAGAGTCTTAATTCTATTGCGGACTTTTAATTGATTAATAGGTTTATTAACTATTTTTTAATTCATTTTATTTTAATTCGATTAAATGAAGTATATAATAATTCATATTTTATCATTAACTTTTTTCCTGAAATGGTTTGCAATTTTCAGGAACGTTATAGACAACCATACTGGCGCTACTAAATTTTTTATCTTTTACTTTATGAATAAAACATTAGATCCTGCTATGGCCGATCCTGCATTATTCTATAAATTCTCGTAATTAAAATCGCTCCATTAAAATTTTAATTTCATCCCTTAGTTAGCGAAGATAACGTTTTGCATTTTGCATTTTAACGCATTAACGTGTTACTTTCGTAGTCATGCTATTATGAAAATATCTGCATAATAAATGATTTTACATCATATACACTATATAATACGCCATATTTTGAGTAGATTTTTAGTAGTATATATATATATATATATATATATATATATATATATATATATATATATATATATATATATATATATATATATGTAAAATTAGTACACGCCGGTGGTGGCGCATTCGGTTACGGCTCCGAACTGACGTGCAGCAACGTTGGTTTGGGTCAATTTAGAGTGACGGGGGCGATCCTTTAAAGTAATAAGCTCATTTACACACACAAATACACAAAAGACACGGCAGAAGGACCATGTGGTCGATAGCCACACATTACTACTAGTTTCCTATTTTCTATAAGAAATGTAAATTGAACTCAATATAATAATGTATCACAAAGTAGAGGCCTCCACAAATACCTATTTATTACTTGTTTGTCTCTATTTTTGAAATTTTAGATAGATAATGTAATTTTAAATCAGCAATCTGTATTTTGTTGCTCTTATTTTGAAATCTATTTAACAAATGATATTTTTTCATTAAAGTTAGTTATACTATAACATTTTAAAAGTGTAGCTTGTTTTTTGCTATCATTTCAATTTTCAAATAGAAACGCAACTTTAATGCAATATTTTACGTTCCAATAAGATTATTTAAAAATGTATTTGATAAATATTTATTCTTTTGACATTATTATCAATAATGGGGTACTTTGTACATTTGTTTAATTTTTTTTAAATGTAGCTTCTTTATTTTAGTTATCAATTTTTATATAGTGAAGAATTTTAGTGTATAATATGCTTCATAAATAAATCAGTTAATAAATAAATGATTAATTTAAAAATCACATAATACTTGTGGAATTTTCTAAATCTTCAACAAGAATGAAGTATTTGTCTGGATTATGTTTTTCTTTAATTTCGTTAAGCGATTATTTTTATATATGCATAATACATGCGTAATTATTTTACATCATCATCAATAAGGGTGTATTTTATGTACATATTTAAAAATATTTAAAATCTGTTTTTTGATTTAAAAAATTTTAAACTTAATATTTTAGCTGAGAAAACAATTCTAATATTTTTTTTGGTTTTTTTCGCTCATGTCAAACCTCTCGATATTTAAGTGGGAGATTGCAGATTGAATGGCGCTTTTTATAGTCGTGAAAATTACATTGGCCCCACGCTGAATGCTTACCGTGATACGACCTGAAAGGGCGAACAAAAAGCGGTTTTCTATCATCACCCCACCGCCCTAACCGATAAAGGGTAAACTATTTCGCTGACGACGTGTACGCTTAACGAAGGCGACCCCGCATATCTACCGAATTCATTACGACCCCTTTATCATTCCGCACGCACGCCTTTTCTATACCCTATTTCATAAAAAAACCACGCCGTGATCACACAAAATTTACATAGCTCTAGACACCTTCAGTTTACAGGTATTAAATAATACCAATTAAAATTTATCTTCCATATCAATAGGTTCATAATTTATAAATATGAAATGTAATAAATAAAAATAAAATAATATTGAATCCTAAAATAGGTTTAATGTAATAATGTATTTCTTTGCAGTTCATGAAAAGGAGGAAGTGAAATCGATCTGTCTAGTTAATGGTATTGGTGGATTTATGGTGACACACTAGTTTCCGTATTTATCGTTGGCATTAAAAGTCGAAAGTAGCAAGGGTATATTGCGCACCTTCTCTAAATCCTAATAAAACTGTAATCGCTTCGGAGTTTAATAAAACTGTAACTTCGCTGCAATTTTAAAGTTTTCAAATAAACAACCGTGTGTGATATGTCAAGCCCACTGCAATTTATATTCGTTTTTAACATATGAGGGCTACATTTGTTTTTCTAGACAAATAATAATGACTTTGAAATGAAAATAATGTACTTTGTTTGAAACGATTCATTATCCTCCCGGCGCATCCACCACATTTTCTACTAACTCTAAATTAAATAATCCTTATAGTAAATCTTTTACATGATTGTAGCTTAATTGTTTTAAATTGTTTATTTATTAAATTTTTATAATAACAAGGGAACATGATAAATGCATTATAATTAAATTAATTAAATGTATTTCTGATTAGAATTAAACACTCGATTAAAAGTGGAGGGTGTAATCCTTTTGAAAATTGACACGTTGAAAGAGAGAATCGGCGATAGATAGAGAGAAAGAGGGAGAGCGAAGTATAGGGAATTGGCAAAGGGCGTCAGCTGTGTCCGCTTCTGATTAATTACAATTCTAATGGGTGTTAAATGGGAGAGGCCACTCCACGCAGAGTAATTAATTCAAAAGCGGTATTAATTACATTTTCATTAATCCCATCACAAAACACTCTATACACGCTAATTTAATTTAAATCCATATAAACATATATATGTTGAAATAAATAATTGATAAATCTTTAGAAAGTTTATCAAGTTAAAAAAAACTAATTATTAATTTTAATAAAATGTTTTTTCGGAAATAAAATGTAATTTTTTAAGGCTTTCTATCCTGTTTAAATTTATTTTCTTCAACAAATCCGAAATATTTTTTTAATTCACAACTCTTCTAAAAATTCTGCACATCTACGATCAATTTACAATTCTCCTAAAAACTTAGCAATTTTTAAGGTCTATAGTAACTTTGAAAAAAAGATAAATTTTAACAATTAATGCAATTTTTTTCATTGTCCTTAACATTCTTCATAATTTTTTTTCCAATAACTAAGACATAATTTTCAATTCAATTTAAATCAATTTGTAGATAGTAAAAATCGAAGACGGATTAATGTCCGATAATAAATTCTCGATTGTATCTGCGGTTCCGGAGCCAAACTTTCCTCTCGTCCGCACGCCCGGGTAGTTAGTAAAGGGTGAGCACAATTAAACGCTCTTTTCTTCCATTCTCTTCTCTTCTCGCTTCGGTAAAGTTTATTAATTACAGGAAAACTTGCGTCCTCTTTCGAACAGTTAAATAGCCAAAACCTGTGAACCGGTTAAGCGCAATTCGATTCACGACGGCCCCCTACTGCCGCCACAACCGACGACGACGTCGTCGGTTCTATTCAATAATTAATTTCCCTGGAGGGTGGCGGGTGGATATTATTAAGGGTGAACTCTTCAATGGATAAAGCTAGAATGGTAATTAATCGGGGATAAATTTTCAATAATTATGAGATTAAATGTAAATGAAAATAAAGCTGTGATAATTAAAACATTACAATTTTTTTTTGGTATACTAAGTAATTTCGGTTTTGGCGCATGACATAAAACTCATTTTTAATACAAAAAATAATATTTAATTAACTAAATATTTTCTATTTTGTCCAACGATCCTTCGCTATTTATCTTGCAACTTCATGATTCCACGCTCGTAGTATTTCTGATCCTTTTCAGCAAAAAAACTGAGCCAAGTGAGATTTAAGATCTTAGTTATTTGTAAAAGTTTTACAATTTAAAAATTCTGCAAATTGTGGAATAAATGGTAATCCGATGGTGCCTGATCAGGGCTGTATGTCATGGTTGAATTTACCAAAATTTACCAATTCTGATTTTTCTTTGATTGCTTCATCTAGTTTTATTAGTTGTTGCCAGTACACATCTGAATTGATAGTTTGGTTTCTTGGAAGCAATTCAAAATATTGTGATCTCACCAAATTGACAACGTGATTTTTTTCTAATGCAATTCAGCTTTCGATGTGCTTTGAGCGGTTTCGCTTTTCTTACACCATCTTCGTTTTCGGATAATGTTGCTGTACATTACCTATTTTTCGTTTCCGGTGATGATTCTTTTCAGAAAGGGATCGGTTTCATTACGTTTAAGGTGCATATCACCAATATTGATTCGATGTTAACACATCGAAGTGAATCTCTTTCAATTCATGCGGTACCCAAATATCGAGATTTTTAAGAAGTTCAAGAAGTATGGAAATGAAAAAGTAAGATATGTCGAATGTGTTTGTTTCTTCCCTCCATTTTAAGAATGTCTCACAACTAACAGCAAGAAAATAATCACCTATCACCTGCTTCTAAAGATATGTCAATCTGACTGATATGGAATTAAATCGAGCAAAGTACACCACTAACACATAATTCATTCATAAAAATAAAGCAAGGCTATATTTGAACGATTACCGAAATTACATAGTTGTCAAACCAATACTATACATATAGTATTCTTTACTTTCTTCTCGCTCAAACTGCAATTATCATCCATCCTTAGACATAGGTCTGTTCTATCGTTTTACATGTTTTCTATTCTGTGATGTATTTAACCACGGTTTACCTGCCACTTCCCTAATATCCTCCACCTAAGTGTAGTATGTGTCTATCCATTACTCTTCGAGTTCTAAGAAGTTTTTTGCAAATATTTTTGTTAGACTAGTTGTTTTCAATCCATATGTTTATATAGCAAAATGCAGGTTTATACAATTTCGCATCCACTTTATAGGAAAGCCGAAAGCTATCTATCTTTATTGTAAGACTATTTGATTTGCTAATCTGGAGTGATTAATCTGGTACCATACAATACCTTTGGTTTCCAATTCCATTGTGCAGGAATGAAGGGTTAACTGTAAACCCGGTCAAAGCGGCGATCATCCACTTCACTAGGAGACAAAAAACCGATAACATAAAATCATTACGTATGTATGAAAGTCCCAATCAAAAATGAAGTATAATATTTAGGGGCCATATTGGATACCAGATTGAACTTCACCTTTCACCTGGAGAGCATTAGCAAAAACGCAAGGACTTTTGCTACCAGAAAAATGGTAGGACGCACATGGGGACTGAGACCCAGTACGACTATACACGGTGGTAATATGGCCTAAAGTGATATACGCGGCGCTCATTTGGGGAGAAAAGACCCAAACCAGCAGTAAAACTTTAAAGAGTGTAAAGACAGGCGTGTGTGCTGATCACTGGGGCAATAAGAACAAAGCACACAGCAGCTAGACAGGCAGTCTATAGGATGCGCATAAATGAACACACTTTAAGTGTGTCATCAAGATTAGCAACATTTAAAGAGAGTCCGGTGTGTTCATCACGTAATGGAGTCGGAACATAACAAAGGGCCAAATACCATTATGTCACCAATAGTTCCGTCAAGGCTGGTTATGACATAAACATCCTGGGTGCACTGGCATCAACAAGACAAATACATCTAGTATGGATACCTAAGGACCAAGGAATTATTGGACACTTGGGGACCAAACTGCTGGCCAAACAAGGGATGGCAGGTGAATTTAGGACCTGAATCCGCTTTCGGTATACCACACGAAATAGTAAATGAAATAATCTGATGCAAGCTACCAGAGGAGCACAAAAAGGCATGGCACAGCCAAAATGGAATGAGGCATACGAGACTCTTCCTAGATGGTTCGGTACCTGACAAAATTATGATGTTGTTAGGACTGAGCAGATTGAAGCTAAAACAATCACAGGACTAGTCATTGGGCACTGTGACCTGAATAAGCACAAACATAGAAAGGTAATCGAGGAAAGTCCCCTATGCCGTGACTGTCTGAAAGAAGAGGAAACTCGCCAACACCTGTTAACGGTGGTCGCGGAAGACGTTCTCGTGGGGGGACTGGCAAGGAAGTAGCACCGGCGGTACTTTCTGGAACCAACACGCAGTGGAGGAGGGACAGGGGCCCTGGCGAGGCTCACCATCGATTAGCAGCCGCAGGCTTCGATTAAACAGTTTCCCGTCGGTGATACTTGCTTGAGCTTCCACGCCACGTCAACGTATGGGCACCGGCTAGCTGTGAAAAAAGTAAAGAACAAGAGAAAGTGTGTAAATTAAATACGGGGCCAGAGAAGAGAAAATATATTACAAAAGAAAGACAGAATAGACATAGAAAATATACAATATATACAAAAAGGGCAAGAGGCTTGATTCGGCGACGCCGACCAGGCTGATCACCGCTGCTGATGGCAGACGACTGGTAAAGAGCGATGGTTGGAGCCTGGTTTTATATGGTGGTCTTCGGTGACGCGGCTTTGTTTCGGTCATGTAGGCCCCGCAATTCCGGGAACAGGTAATGATCCTCTTCGCCGAAAAAGGGCCCGACCTATTGTTCCGCACTGGCAGCTGCACATTTTGGAAAATTATCTCGTTTGGATTATTTCAATAATGCGGAATTTATGCAAATTATTATTAGGAGCAATGGGTAGCTCGTAAAATGGATTAAAATATAATTACGCATTTGTTACCACGTTCAGGTAAACTGAATGCCGGTAACACACCTAATATTTACATGCGAAGCATATGGACGACAACGCATGGAGAAATTTGGGAAGCCTTTGCTGCCTGAAGAGCAGCTCAAGAGCATCCTTTGGCAGAAACTCTTAGACTTCATAGAAGACACAGCAATATACGGGGAGTAAAATAGGCGCACAAAAGAACCACGGAGACCGCAGTGCAGGGACGCTAAGCGACACTACCTCAAGAGGAAACAATTCCAATGTTTTTAAATGCTTCTTCTAAAGCTAATCTGTACAGTTTAGTTAAGATGTTGTTACACCTCTCACTAATGCTATTTTATTGACAGTAGCTGTTTCATATATTCTGATATGCATTGTTGTTTCATTTATCATTTGCGATGATGTCCGTGCATTTTCCCTTATACGAAGACTACAAAGACTTCATAATATAACGGAAGAAAATAGAATTAGCGTGGTTACAAATTTGTTACTCCGATATAATCTGACAATGTCGACAACAATCTTTGACACTGGTCAATCGACCCAATCCCGGATCTACAGGATTCACCGCTAATCAGACTACTGTACCGGATATCAACTCCAAGGCCGCTTTCTCACACTCGGAAAATTGCTGGTAATATCATCCTCCATCAACTATGAGCCGAAGCCGACCCGGAGCGGAGCCGACACACAATAACAGTCGCCACCCCCACAACTAATCAGGGCCTAACATCACCCTGCACGTAACATTTAAGTAGAATTTCGTGCTTGCAAACCTAAATTTTTTGATCTTGATATTGTGGTTGATATTGCTAGGGAACTGTTCTATCTTTGGAATGAATACAAGAGGAGACTTACTTCCATAACCGATCGCCCTTCAAACTGTAAATTTCCTCGTTCTCATCAGCACCGTCTAACCATTTTATGACAATCGTGGGCAAACAAACAAATTCATCTCATTGCACCATTCCAGACAGCACCTCCTATGGCGAGGAGCTAAGGGCAAACAAAGAAAAGGACAGTACGACTTAAGACCAAATGATCGAATTCTCCGGTAAACTGTTCGAACGGAGATTCCTTAGTTAGTTGAACCTCTTCAGATGTCTCCAATGGCTCTTGTCCCTTGGTCCATCTATAACAACATCGAGATATTGCACTGACACTTCTGCCATTTTATTGGGCAATATCACGAATCTGCTTCGCTGAGCCCGATTACTCTATCGCGTTCAAATTTGCTTAATTGTTGAATTATCTGAAAATTTCATTAAAATTAATATTTTTTTAATATGAAATGCCAACCCGATGAGGTCTGGGAGTACCACCAAAAATTAGTTCAATGTTTTCTCTAACTACCCTCAAAATTTAGTATTTCCACCGGTGCGTTTTTGGGGTCTTTTTAAATTTTTTATTCGGCGCTCAAAATTTGGTCGACCGAGCACGTGTAAAGTATCGCGTCGAGTCGAGCGCACAATTATCGAACAGCACGCACGTACAAAAAAAATAAAAACCCACTTAAAACGCACTTGTAAAGTTTCAAAAAATTAGTAATTAGTTAAAATTTATATCTAAAATATTATTCATAGTCAAATATTTTTAACTTTTGTTCTAGAGACTTGATTTTTAACCATAACGTATAGTATTTTGTTACAAACAAATGTGTATATTGATAGTATACCTACAATCAAATTTTAATATAATAAATTATTTCACCTTGCACGTCAAATGGCGTAAAATGGTTTCTAAATCGATCAAGTTTAAACGTTAATTGCAAGTAATAAATGGGTTTAAAAAATATAAATATGCAAGATCCAAAGGGTTTTTGTGTATCTACAATCGGGTGAGTATGTTTTCTTTTCGAAATTTTCAATTAATTTTTTTCTCCTCAAAAGACCCCTGGCGCCCGCGCTCGGATTTCGCATACTGTGCGACGTTAGGAGGCGAGTCGAGAGGGACAGTCATTATTATATTACTATTATTTTTAGACCGGAAAATTAGTTACTGTGGTGGGTCGAACCTGAATAATTCGTTTTTTTTGGCAAGGCAGTGGCGTACCGGCCAATAGTTAAATTGGATTTATCTGATTGTCAGATTTCCATTCAGGTTGAGTCATTTACGGTACATTTAGGAAATCTAACTTAGTTTTACCACTTAAAGTTGTTGTTGAAATTAAGTGCGAAGATTTCACATTCCGGCCGTAGATTGATATTTCAGGAGTATTTTACTTTAACGAAAATACTTGATATTACATTGGGCCCAATTGTTATACTGGTGCTACGAATAATATTTCGGCTATTGATTTGTTTTCGCCAATTGATCTTATCCTAATATCTAAATTATTTACTGGAAAGTGTTATCTATTTATTTTTAACGTGTTTAGTTAATCGTGGTACAAGTTGTTGAGGAATTAATTCTGTGGATTAAACTGTGGTTATAGATATATATTTTTCTTGATCCTTAGGATGATATAACATTTATTTTCGTTTGAATTTATTTATTATCGAGCAAAATTTCATTGATTATTCTGAGTCAATTCGTCTTAGAATACATCTTATAATATGTTACACACGTTGAAGAAAATAAATTCGTTTGTCAAGGAAAACTTCACTTGTTTCATTTACATCTAGGGTTCGAGTTTACCATGGACACATCACTTGTCACTTATGGCGTTCCTTAAATCTTCCCTCCCATTCGTCACTGAACATAGCTGGTGTCAGATGACAAGCGAAGGTTGTCGCGACCAAACGAGAGATCGGAAGGGTGTATAGGTCTGTGGCAAAAAGGTTACAGGCAATTACAAAATTCTTACGATGGCCAATACTAAACTATACCTCGAAGTTCAAAATTTATTGCAGGTAGAAGCAATATGACGAAAAGCAATTGTATTTCTATCAGTCGGTATAAACTTAGCTATATTTATTGAGTCCATCCTTAGTCACACTAAACAAAACGAACTATAAACCTTTACACCGTGTAACTTACCTTTCTTCTGTCTCCTTTCTTTTTTCTATCTAGGTGGTTATAGTGTGGTGTTGTCAGTCGAAGCAGAATGCGAACAGATGAAAGGAGAGAATAGCAATACAAATATAGGCTAATTTAGAAAATTTAAAAGGCTTTAATGATGTCAATTTATTTTCGTTATTGTTGTTCTTCTCTTCGAGTGTTGCTTACTTTTATATATAGTATTTTATTTTTTATGTAATTGTTGTTCTTAATTCATAATTATCAGGTTAATTTCTTTAAACGAAAAAAAAATAAACATACATAAAATATTTCATTGATAATGATAATGTAGAAGTAAATGTAGTTGACTATCAACTATTTAAAATGGACAAATAGTGTCCGAAATGTCCATCTAGTGCTTAAATAAAACAGCGAAGAAAGGAATTTTACCGCGTTTTTATTATTATTTATAAAGTGGATTTTGAAATTATCTCGCAAAAACGGGCATTTTTGTGTTCATATAAATAAGAGTCGAAGAAAAATTTTATTTTCATATATTGTAATTGTGTGTGTGCAAATAAATACGCCATTCTCTCTTTCTTTAAAATAAAAATTATTGCGCAAAAAAATAACTACCATTAAAAGGGGATTATTTATTAAAATTGTATAAATAGGAAACCAAATGGCTGGATTTTTTTAAATAAATTTTTCTCTTCTTAATGATACGTCAAACGCATGTTGTTGCATGAATACAATTTTTTTTATGTTACCGTTAGTTATAAAATGGTAATAAACAATGAACGGAGAACGATTCAACACAATGATAAGCCTGACATTATAATCAAATGTACGTTTATTCAAATTTAGCCATGCAACGCTTACATAATGTAGGCAACCAAATTTACGGTGCTCTACATTTATTGAAAATTCTGCCTTTGCAAATTGCAGACAATTTAAACGTTTTGAAAGTTAGTTTTAAATGGATACGAATTTAATTTATAGAAAAACGTGTTTATTAAATTGTGACAGATTTAAGAATGTTGTCTTGAAGTGTTTAAACAAAATATTTATTATATTACTAAATCTTATATTGTTATTGTAAATATAAACGAATTATAAAATAATTATTTCTTAAGAAATTAGAACATTTCTAATTCCAACAATTCTGCAGTGGTAATTAATATTTAATTAAATTTACACATTAAAATGCCGACAGCAGGTAAATTAATATTTCATTTAATTTACACATTAAAATGCCGAGAGCAGGCTGTTTACATTGTGCTGATATAGTTTTTTTAGACGCGCCACGAAAATACAATTTAAACGGAAATATTTTGATTCCCCTGCGAGTCTTTCACTTGGAAGAACTCACATAATAAGCATGACTCCACTGATGAGCTGTGATAGAGCGAAACACGTATCTGTATATCTTATAAACCCATAGTAAAGAAGTGTTTCCTTAGCTGACCGTGACGCAGTTTTCCCCGGGACAGTCACAGATAGTATTCAGATTGGGTGAGCGCATTGCTTCCTTGGCCTGTCTGCAGCCTGAGGTGTTGTCTCAACGTTGTTTTGGCATATTGAGAGTGTTTTGTTTGAGGATGTCAGTGAGGCATTTCGGTGTTGGTGCGATCGGGGACTCGTCCGTGGTATCACTGAGAGCCGATCCAGCCCGCGCCTATCGTCTGCCTTGCTGTTGCCTTCTTCATTATTGTGTCCCTTGACCTAGCGCAGCTCAATACTGTTTGATCGTGCTGCTTGTTTCAGGGTGTTGTGACATTCTTTTACTAGTTTTGAGGTGATCTTGTGACCACTCAATTCTAGTATTGCTGTCAGACTATCTGTAAGGATTTGGATGTTCCTATCACAGATGTCACGGTGTAGGATTTCATTTGCCCCATGAATGATGCCTATGATCTCTGTTTGCCGAGTAGTTGTGTGATTCTCAAGGGGTATAGCTAGTGATAGGTTCATTTGTTGCGAGTAAATACCCACGCCGGATCCTCTTTTTGTTTTTGAACCATCTGTGTAAATTCGGAGGGTTTCCCTACCCTCTACACTCCCGGTTCCTCTTTTTGTCGACACATTATAGGGTCTGTTGAAGACGTAGCTGTGTGGCAGATTTTCCGCCTTCCTTCCAAAGTAGGGTGTCTTCTTGACAGCCTCCTCTAAGAGGTGACAGTGTCTACCAGCCCTGCCTCCTTTGTACCAGAGTCCATCTGAGTTTAGGCGCAGTGCTGCTGCCGTGGGCATTTCCTCTACGTATAAGTCGAGATGTGGAAGGCAGATCATTGCTTCCATTGCTGCCGTGGGTGTTGTTCGCATTGCCCCGTTCGTACTGAGGCATGCTATCCTTTGAAACTGAGTAAGCTGCCTTGCTGAGGTTTTCTGTCTGGCTCTGGGCTCTAGCCCCCATGTTTGTCCCACAGCCCTCCGGCATTTCCAGAGGGAGACACATGCTTTTTTACATTTCATTTTGAGATGTGGTTCCCACGTCAGCTTGCTGTCGAGGATCACTCCCAGGTATTTGACTTCCGACGACAATGTCAACCGGATGTTGATGAGCTTAGGAAGCTTTAGATTCCCTAGTTTTCTTTTTCTTGTGAAGAGGATTATTTCAGTCTTTGACGGGTTTATGGTCAGAGACTGGTCATTACACTAGTGTTCAATAATTTTGATGCTTCCTGTATCAAGCTGCATATCACCGTGTCAAATCTTCCTGTTAGCAGGATGGTTACGTTATCTGCATATCCTATGGTGTGGAATTTACTGTGACTGCCCTGTTCTCCAGCATACTTTTGTTCTAACTGTGGGGTTCACACCATGCGTGAAGAGGGCAGTTTCCATTTTTCTGAAAGCCGTCTTATCAAAGGCACCTTCTATATCGATGAACACGCCCAGGGTGGACATTTTGTTGTCCAGAGATCTTACGATTCGGCCTACAACAGTGTGCAGAGCCGACTCCGTTGATTTTCCCTGAGTGTATGCATGTTGGTTAGCGTGAATCGGATTCGTAATCAAAGCCGTCTCGCGAATTAATCTTTCGCACAATTTTTCTAACTCTTTCAGGAGAAATGAAGTTATATTAATCGGGCGGTATGATTTGGCTAGTGTATCTATATGACCAGGTTTCGGTATGAAAATAACCATTCCTTCTCTCCATGCTAGAGGGCTGTATCTAAACGCAATACATGCCCTGAAGATTTTAGCTAGGTTGGCTGATAATATGTCCAGCTCCCATTAGAGGAGGGCTGGGAATATACCGTCCAGACCTGTATAAAAATTCCGTGACGTGTTTAAAAATGGATAACAGTATAAATACGTTATTTCAGGAGTTTTAATTATAAAAAATTATAATAATAGTTTTAATAATAT